>CM033343.1:582382-946713 GCA_019395295.1 Osmanthus fragrans
TGTAGGTTTTTTACAAAAATAAAGTGTAAAGGCGAGCAAAACAAACTTAATTTTGAGACTTCTTTTGCTTCAATTTTATTGATCAGCAAAGCACTTATTTATACAGCTTATCAAAACAGAAAAAGCGTAAAAAAAAATGCAACTAAATCTATTGCACGTTACATAACTAAAACTTCCAACAAAATAGCAGATGAATAGGTCAAGCCTAATAGACTTTGACAACTTCAATTCAGCATGTGTTTTATTAAACTCACTCAGCTCCACGTCAGCATCTCCTGGGGCATCATTCAACACTAACTTAGTATTTGATTTCAAAAATTGACTAACATTTTCTTGATTTCATGTAAGGTTTGAATTAAAGAATGTAATATTTATTCGACTTCGGCAATTATCATCTCAAAACACATTTTGGTTTGAATTTTGGGTGATATTTCACAGTTGTAGTGCTCTATAACCATGCAGAGAAAATTTTCGATGATGAATTTCTGTGGTTAGACGCTCTGTACAGAACGTAATAGGAAACAGGTAGAGTTGGGTTACCTTGTATGGCTTTAGATCTGAGACGAAAAAAGTGTGGCCGGAGAAATTGTTGCTGAATAGTGATGGAGTTGCGGTAAAAAATTTAACTGGAGCCTGCAATTCGTCGTCAAGGGAGCTGGAGTGGATTTCCTCTTCACAGATGTAGAAGAATTTTTTTTTTTTGAGTGACGCAATTATCAGGAAATGGAAAATGAGAAGTGTAATATGGTACAACAGAAGGCTAATGGGGTGTTAGAAGTTGGGTGGGCTAACGGTCAAAAAATTACTAATATAATTGGAAAAATGGGGATCAAACGGGCCCATAAATTTCCAAAATTAGTACTTAAGAAACAAGCCCATAATCAGTACCCAGCAGGCCCAAAATCAAATTTAGGCCCCGTTTGTTTATCATTATTCATTTGTAAAAATGAAAAATATGATCGTTATCCATCACATCTAGCCACCATTCACATCTAGCAGAAGAATTTTTTGTTTGAGTGGGAGACAGGCAATTATCGGAAAATGGAAAATGAGATGTGTAATATGGTACAACAGAAGGCTAATGGGGTGTTGAAAGTTGGGTGGGCTAACGGTCAAAAAATTACTAATATAGCTGGAAAAATGGGGATCAAACGGGCCCATAAATTCCCAAAATTAATACTTAAGAAACAAGCCCATAATCAGTACCCAAAACTCCCAAGCAGACCCTAAATCAAATTTTAATGAGAAAATTTCATAAGTAAAAGTATAAGTATGGTCCATTTCAATAATAAGAAAACAAGTATCAAACTTCAAAAATAAGATTTTTATTTAATTAATTAAATATATAAAGGTCACAGATATATACAATTTAATCACAAATTCATTTATTGGTCACATATTATCAAATTAATTAGTCACAAATTATTTCGAAGTGACAAATCAAATATTTTATAGGTCACAGTTTATTTTCGAAGTCACAAATCAAACATTTTAGGTCACAGTCTATTTTCGAGGTCACAAATCAGAATTTTAATATATCACAAATTATTTTACAGTCACGATTCACAGATTTCGTAGGTCACAATTTGTTCATCGATCACAAATCACAATTATTATAAGTCACAACTTATTATACAGTCACAAATTATCAGATTATTGGTTACATATTAATAATTTTTTAGGTCACATATTATTTTTTAGTCACAAATTATTCAAATCATTAGTCACATATTTTTTATTGATCACAGATTAATCAATTTAGTGGTCACAGTCAATCAAATAGCCTATGACCACCGTCCGACAACCGCCTCCACCATATTACACCACCACGACCAACCAAAAAATTTCCAAACCTACCACCACCGCCCCACCCCACCACCTCACCACCATCGCACCCACCGCACCACTGCAACACAGCGCATGCACCACCGCGGTACTAACAAAGCTGCCACCTGATCCACAAATCCTAAACTCGCCACCACCTTCATTCCCGTCACCGCCACCAAACCCACCACCATCTCCATCGCCGCCCAACAACACATTCATTACCACACCAACACAGCGACCACCGCCATCACCATTAGTCACCACAAGGACCACCACCACCGTTAGTCACCACCACAATCCGTCGCCACAACGACCACAACCATCACCATCAGTCACCACTGCAACCATCAACCTCAACCACACAAATTAGGGATTAAACGACCACCACCACCATCACCTCACCCCCACAGCCACCAAACAAAATGAGATCCAAAGAATTGCATACCAGATCTGCAGGCTGTCTTTCATTTACTGGTGCCCCGAAAATAACCAGAAATACCTACCAGTGGAGAGAATGAATACCAAATCTGTGGGCCGTTTTCAATTCGTCAGTGCCCAAAAACGACCAAATTTCAAAGTGACACCGATGTGGTCGTGGCTTTTTCAGCGCCGCGACGTGCTGCCGACGTCGTGAGCAGCATGGTGCCGGCGGTGATGTGCAAGCGAGAAAGAGGAGAAAAGTGTTAGAATGGGGAGAAAATGGCAGTTGAATAGGGTTTTGTATATTATATATATTAATTTATTAATAGAATATCTGATTTTTGAATTATCAAACTTCCAACCTGATTTTAGAATGTTGAATTTTTCAAGTAGGATATATTGTAATTTGCACAATTTTAATCTAATTTGTAGATTACCACGAGTCCCAAAAAATAATAATAATAATAAATAAAGGAAACGCATCAAGATTGAAGAGAAATTTTCAGTGTGTGTATCTTTCATACCTTTCCTGGAGAAATAACTTATCGGGATGCAAAATAGACCTTTGAGACTTGATAGTGGTGGAACCGAAGATATGTTTTTTGATGTACACGTGAGGGTGTTGAATGGGGCTCAGTATGGCAACCGCTAGGTGCAGCTCAACTCGCTCAACTAAAGTGTGGCTAGGTCATCCCTTGATAGGGTGAGAAGAGCAGACGAGCTTGCTCATGAGTCGCAATTTTTTTTTTTTTATTGAAATTGTATATTTTACTCATTATGACAAGTCGGCTAACACAAGAATTGACGATCTTGAGTGCAAGCTAGCTCACTAGGCTCACGAGCCAATTCGTGCAAGCCATTAGAGAAATTTACTACTAGCCAAATAATGCAGGTGTGGCCTGCAAGTGGTTCGCTCCACTTAATACCCCTATGTATATATTCGAAAGTTCACAAACCGATGAGCTACATATTTGACAAGGTCATCCGTCCTGGCCAAGACACTGATGTGGATGGTACTGCAGCTCAGCCTCTCTAGATTGAGCCACTAGTTGCACACTAGAGGAGGCTTCTCAGCTCTTAATCGGCTCCACATACTGGAATATTTCCAGCATTAATTCGTCCGGCATAGGAAAAAATTTATCGGATCACATGCCTTCATGCTTTTCTTTATAATTATGTGTATATACTACGTACACAAAGTTACAGTACACAAAAATGGACCTAACAAAGGTATGTTTTCTTTACAAGAAGAAATTTGAAATGTGGGAATTGCCTAAAAATATGAAAATTTAAATGAGTTAACATCGTCTAGAGTTTTTGATGAGTTATGTCCATTTAGTCTCCTTTATTTTAGTGATTGAAAAAGAAGATTTTCATGATACTTGTTTGAGTGAATTTATTTAGACGGAATGCAGAGGGGTTAATTTTACTGATGGACATTCAGCTTTGCACTTTTTCATCTTAGTCACAGCTGGACTTTAATTTAATTCAGACTCATACTTAACTTTACCGACTGGTGAATCAGCATCCATATTTTAACTGAAAACGCTCCGTGTTATTGTGTCAAGTCATCAAACTGTTAGTATTTTCAGTTAAATCCTACGACTTGGCACAGAAGTTCAAGAAAAATATATAAATTATAAGTATCTTTATGACCCATTTAGTCTCTAATGTTAAATAAAATATTAATAATCGGTCACTCCTTTAACTTGTTAAACATTTACATGGACTAAAGGCTTTTAAAGCTTGATTCATTTCAGGTTCCCTCCCATTTTAGCTTTGCCGGGATGTTCTAAGGGTTTAGGATTAACACGAATGCTTTGTAATTTCTTGGCTGAGACATTTTCTCCTAAAAATTGTGTTTTGTTTTGAAGATTCATAATTTAACAAGATATCAAGGTTTAATGAATAGAGATCAAATCTGGAATAGATGCCAATAATTTCTCTTATGAGCACTGAAAGTGAGATGTGCCGTTATAAGCAATCTAGACCTCGGCCCTAAACTTCGTACATGAATAAACTAATGTAGTACAATTAATTGGTGCGTAGCACTAATCAAGGTGGAGTTGACATCATATTCTACACCCTACATTAAAATAGAAAAAATACAATTGATTACAATTGTAGAATCACAATTGTACTATACATGATCCTCTACCACCTAAACATGTGCTTACAATGGTGATAAATAATATTATTTTACGTAAAAAAGCAGATAAAGGCAAATCTCTCATCAATATAAGCAATCTTGCTATGTAACATCGTGTTGTTGGTCATTAAATTGAGGACTTGTGTGACATAGTTATTTTTGCTAAAAACTCGTAAAGGTCTATTTTTACTCACATTTTATTCCATCTACGACTTTTAACCACATACGTCATGGGATCTACCAACAAATATCAACTTTATTTGCTAAAAATCTATATCAAAGATGCACTGTGTCCCATTCTTGTAATGTTGAAAGAGTAGGTTGAGAAAAGAAAAGAATAGGTCCAAAATGCCATACTCACAAACCCCCAAATAGAATAATTTAACTTTAGAGGTAACTTAATCCAAAAATTATAATATTTTATAATTCCACTAGGTGATAAAAAATATATATGAAACCGATGGTGCAAGAACATGTCACGGGACAATACAAAACAAGACTTGAATCTCCCCTTCACACAATTCTCACGCCTTCTCCAATTATTTCTCCCTATAAATCAGAGCTTTCAAGCATACCAAAACTTCCATTTTTCAGTACAGGTTTCCGCGACTCTTTCTCCCTTTTCACTTTTCAATGGCTTCTCCTTCGCACTCCTTGAAGTTTTCTTATCTCCTCGTCTTGCTTTCCATTTTCTATGTTTTTCCAATTCACGCCCTTAATATCAGTATCCATGCAGACGGGGGACAGCTATCCTTCGTTAGTGCTTCTTTATCGGCAGAGCGTGAGATTTTGACCTCCTCGACTGCATTCAGTGTTCATAGCTAGTTTTTTCTTTAACCCATATAATTTAAACGATTTTTTCTTGCTTTTGTAGAATAAAGAATGCAGTAGAACATGTGAATCAATGTTTTGTGGAGGTGAATACTTCGTCCTCCATAAACCATTATTATTATATTTTATTATTGAATAAATCGATAAATTTTAATTGCAGTGCCCCCATTTTTAAGATATGGAAAATATTGTGGAATTCTATACACTGGATGTCCAGGACAGCAGCCTTGTGACCGCTTAGATGCTTGCTGTATGAAGCATGATCAGTGTATACAAATTAAAGGCAGTAAGTTTTTTTTGTTTTCTACAAGTTAAGCCTATTAAAATATATAGTCCGATCTATCATATCAAACATGTTAGTAAAAAAACCAAACAAAAAATGCCCCCCGGGACACATCCAAAGTGGCAAAGATCGTGTGTGTTGGAGCTTGCCAACTCAGCGTGGAAAGTTCGAATCCTGGGAGGAGCAGTCAAGTGATGTAAAACCTTTAGGCAGAGCAGTTTGGTGTTGTAAGACCCATGGAGGAGGATCTCTTGGGGCAACATGTAGAAGGGGGCACGGACACTGGCTATAGAGGGCATATCCCGCGGTTTACCTCTTCGGGCTGGAGAGGGGCCAAAGGCTCGAGGTCCAGGATTTAGTCTGGCGAAATTGGGACACCTGGGTATCAAAAAAAAAAAAAAAAAACCAAACAAAATGCATGCGTAAACTTGATTTAGGCACCATTCAAACCACGAGAGACGATCAAGAATCACAGTGTGGAGTACTTAATTTGCCGTTTCTAGAACTAAAGTTCAATCTAAACCTATGTTTTGTTAATTGTTGCACATTTTTCTTAAATTTTCTGAATTTTATTATAATAATAAGAAAATTAAGAATTTTTTTACGTTTACTAAAGAGTTCCAATTTTCAAAATATGTCCGAAATGAAAACTATTATCATTTTATAAGTTTCCGTCCTACCTGGATTCATCCTCTTTATTTGGTTTAATTATTTTTCACTTTCATTGTCCATGTCCTCACCATGTCGTATCCTGGTTTTCTGCCATATGAAAACTGGTATTCCCCATGTTCAGCACATACAGATCAGGTAGACATAAAAAAACAAAGAACCTCCTAACAATTGATTTTTTATAGGCAATAATTAATTGTTTCCCACTGCGTATACGTGGATGAGTGTAAACACACATACTTGCTTAAGTTTAATATTTTTTTGTCTCATCTCTCTAACAAGTTAAATGTTGAACCATCAAGGATCATTGCCCGTTTCTTAAACATTTGATATAAGACCTTTAATAAAAATAAAAATAAAAATAAAAAAATGAATTTTGGTGTACCTATAGGGTCCTGTGGCATACTGAATTTAACCTAAGGTGTGTCACTTACTAACACTGTTTTTAATTAAAATAGTTCGATGATAGTACTCTTGTTTTCGATTACTGTGTTGTTGTCGTCTCTATGATAACTGGTTGTCATTGATGCAAATTACATGAGATTAACATAATATGAAAGTAATTTTGAATTCTAATTTTTTTTTGTCACGTATTTATGAAGATTGTGCACGACTATATAGAAAATTTAACGTCCATTTTAATGCAGATTACTTAAACAAGCAGTGCAATCAAGATTTCCTAAACTGTGTGGCAAGAGTTAAGAAATCAGGAGCCCCCACATTCAAAGGAAACACGTGTAAAGTCGAAGAAGTTATTCAAGTCATTAACAAGGTCATGCATGCTGCCATTGTTGCTGGCAAAAATTATTGGTAAACCTTAAATTTAAGTAATAAGATAGTGATTATTAAAACGGAGAGTTCAATTATTTGATTGTGACCACTAATCTCTCTAGAATTAATTATTGAGAATTATGCTTGTGTTTGATCCTTAAACTATGCCATCTGTGAAATGGCTGTCACTAGTATGAAATTAATAATGTTTTTCTATAGACTAATAAAATTATTCTTGTATGTTGCTTTATAAGGGGACCCGTGATCCTTTAGTTAAACATATAATTTATTTTTTACTTTTTGTGAAATGATTAGATAATATATATTTTATGTATATAGTAGAAACTTGTCTCTGACATAAGGGTTATTAGTACAAAACGTCATTATCTTTCAATGTTATTGTACAAAAAGTCCCGACCTTTCATTTTGTAGCATTTTTATCCCTATTTTCACCTTTCATTGCAAAAATTATCATTTTCATCCAAATTCTCAATAAAAAAATGTAAAATGACAAATATACCTCATATTTAAATAATAAAAATAAATAAATAAAGAACAAATTGCAATCATACTCCCAAACTTTTTAAAAAGTGCAATGAATCCAAATAAATTATTAAAAGGGTAAATAGCACAAAATTTTCCTACCTTTCAATATTATTGTGCAAAATATCCTCACCTTTCATTTTTTTTTTTTTTTTTTTTTTTTTTTGGCATTTTACCCTTATTTTCACATTACATTGCGAAAATCATTATTTTCATCCATTTTCTCAATTAAAAATTGTAAAATGAGAAATATACCCTCCTATTTAAATAAAATAAAAATTAAGAACAAATTGCAACTATACTCCCAACATTTTCAAAAAAAGAACAAATAAATAATTAAAAAAGTGGATTCAGGCATTGAAAAATTTATCGCAGATTTCAACATATTGATGCAATAAGGAACAAGATTTGACTCGAAACTCAAATCAAGAATGAAAATGAAATAAATACAAGATTTACGAAATCAAAGAATGTTAGAAGGAAGAGAATGAAGAAAAGAAGTCAAACTGAAGAAGAATGAAGTTCGAGGATCAAAACAACACAAATTGAAAAATTGTACCATGTGGCCACATGGTGCAACCTTCCATGCGGTCGCATGGCTATGTCAGAACATCCCAGGAACAATTTAAATGAACCATGCAGTCGCATGATCTATACCATGCGGCCGCATGGTAGAACTTTTACTCGAAAATTCTACTTTCCGTTTTTAAGTTAAATACTTATGGAAACTCAATTGGGGGACTTCTTTATAACCCTAAACTCGTCCAGAAACTGAGGCTACACAATTTTGGAGAAGAAAATGTGATTTTGGAAAGCAAGAACACGAGGAACAACGCGAAGAATCATCAACCACTCCAAGGAATTAATCGAATATCTTCTCGGGTGATGACGTTTCTTCAAATATTCTTTTGTTTTTCTTTTTTTAGCATGTTGGACTAGTTTTTTTTGTACTAGGAGATCGATGAGCCTTGTAACATGATATTTTAGTCTTCAGTTTTATATTTTTGACATTATAAACACGTTTTTGAATTGTTGAATGGTTTATATGCAATTTAATTTCTCTACAATTATCTGCGCAATGGTTGTATGAGTTTGGTGATTTATTTCATACATTCGAAAGAAGGAAAATAGATTCGACAATGTATAAATCATCATATGGTCCAATAAGGGATAGAAATATACCGCTATACCTTGTGTGAATCTTTAAGTTTCAATTCCTTCTTATCTTGTCCAAATTTCGTACGCATCAAATAGCCTGATGAATGCACTGAAAAGCTTCACCTAGAAACTTGGTCCTCAGCAATCAAAATTTCTTGACCAGTTAAATAGAATGTAGGAGTTCAAATGTTAGGTTATGTCACTGCACAGCATTTACCGGAGGTGCTAGTCCTTGGTCGGGCATTTGTAGTGGTCGTGCTAGGATGAACCTCCCTTTAGAGAAGTAGAAAATAGCTCGCGCTCTAGTCATGACATACCAGAAGGGATGAAAGAAGATGGTCAGCAGCTCCACTTATAATGGCACCCTTGCTTTTTACATGCAGCAAATAATTCAATGCTCTATCGGTGATAATTTCTGGGATCAGAACTGGAATACCAGGTGGATAAGGACATATAAGCTCCCCACAGATTTTTCCAAGACTATCCTCTATGCCGATTTTTGCTTTCTTCGCAAAAAAGGCTTCTCTTGGACTCAAACTCATGCTAATATCATTGAAGGGTGCTGAGCACAAGACATCAACTGCACTATTTTCTGTATCATCACTGGCTGAGAAATTTTCTGATAGATACTTCAATCCAGACACGAGCCTCAATACGTGCTCTCTCTTTGTTCCGAGGTTAAATGCAAATGTAATAGATCGGGTCCCAACAAGTTCAGAAACTACCTTGAAGTCCCTACATAAGATATCATCGGCTTCAAAACCAGAGAGACCTAGGCACCAGACGCCAGTAGTGACTCGCAAAGGATCAATAGCAGGAAAATTAGAGAAGTTTGGCAAGGCGAGGACTGAGATTCCGCGAATTTTATTGATCATATTTTTGGCTTCAAGAGTTAATTCGACAGCTTTGTTGAAGACAGTGTCTTGGCTATCACTGAGATGAGCCCGAGCAGCATCTAATGATGCTAATAACAAAAAACTCGGGCTACTGCTTTGAAGCGTTTGAAGACACCAGCAAATCCTTTCTCTGTCTATGAGGTTACCTGACATGTGTAACATCGATGACTGTGTAAGAGAGCATAGGACTTTGTGAGTAGATTGTACGACAAGATCTGCTCCTTGAGCAAGGGCCGAGATAGGCAGCTGCTGATGGAAGCCGAAGTGAGCCCCATGAGCTTCATCGACAATTATAGGAATTTTATGCATATGACACAACTCTGCAATTGCACCGATATTGCTGCAAACACCATGGTAAGTCGGGGAAATCACCAAAACGGCAGCTGGCTTTCGACCTTCCATCTCTAGTTCCTTGATTGCTTTCTCTACCTGTTAAAACATCATCTTGGATTTACATAAATTCCAAAGAAATTAATGTCCCACATAGGAAAAAGTCTACTTATTCTCAGAGATTCAAGATTCTTCTGTTAGAGATTAAACTTAAAGCCTTTAATTTTGAAAAGAAACAACTTTTGACACGCAAGAGTCAACAAAACTATAACATACAAAAGGCACATTTGGCAGGGGGCTGCTGCTTCTACCTTCTGTAGATGAGTTTCCTAAGGAAGGCACCTTGAACTAGCTTTCACTAAAAGTTCCTCTAATCAGGCAAAACACTTATCTAGAAAATTATCCAAATAGGTGCAAAAGCAACTTTTAGTCTAAAAAACAACTTTTGGCTTTTCAAAAATGGGCACTAAATTCTACTTGCCTGTAAATGAGTGATGCCACCAGCAATGTCCCAGTTATGGTCATACTCGGGGACAACGTACTTGGGTAGCACACCAGATAATATCATGGCAGAGATTGCAGACATGTGAGAGTTTCGAGGAAGGATAAGAGTGTCTCCAGGTAAACAAGTAGCCATAATTGCTGTCTGGACTCCACACGTACTGCCCCCAACAAGAAACCATGTTTCCGATGCTCCAAAAAGTTTGGCTGCCTGTCTTTGTGCTTCTAAAATAGGCCCCTCCGGAGCAAAAAGGTTGTCTAGCTCTGGAAGCTCGGGTAAGTCATGAAGAAATGGTCTAACGCCAATCAGCTGTCTCAATGATGATGGTGCTGCATGCCCTCTGTTATGCCCTGGAAAGTGAAAACTGGCTGCGTTTTCTTCTGCTGAAGCTTTTAGAGCACTAACTAGAGGTGGGAGCCTGTAGTCCTTGATTTTCTGAGAATAAGTCTTTATGGAATTATGCGCCGTGTCATATTCTAAGATTTCACTTTGTCTTTTTGTTTCTTGCCTTTTGCCTAATCCTATGCTGCAATTTTCCTGCATAACTTAAAAAAGAAATTGTTATCTTCTTAAATTCTTGGATTTGGAAATGATGAAAAAATAATAAAAACATTTGCCAAGAAACATCCATCAAGATAATAATAGATCACCAAACTAATTTCTCCCAAGACTCTAGTCCTGATTTTTATTTATTTTCTGATAATTGTGATTTAGATCAATCTGAGCAATAAATTGACAAAATTACGGTGTCAAGTACGGTTCTCTTCGACATCTCGTGCCTCTTCCATCTACCGTACCAACGCCCAAAAAGTTAAAAAAGAATGGTGATGTGAACCCACATAGCAACAGTGGTTATGAAACCTACAACTAGAATGAATCGAACACAAGAACCAAAGTTTTGGATTTGACCCAAAAATAATAAACCAAGCAACCAACAATCGCCGACAATGCGTTGACCTCTTGATCATAAGACTTATGAATATCACCTGGAAGTTTGAACACCATAAGAAATAATCTTGATAAGTTCAGTAATTGCTCAATGAAGAATAAGGATTTATAAGCAAATAATGTCTCTCAATTAAAATCTCAATAATGTTAAAAGTTGATTACAATGAAAATATGAAGTTCTATTTATACTAAACTCATAAAAATTGAATTAAAGTCTTGTGATATTAGAAGATACCAAAAATAAGAATCCTAGCTAAAATAAAAGATTTCGCGCAAAAGGAATTTTTTTGGTCTCAAAAACCTTCCATGCGACCGCATGGTAGCTTTCAATGCGATCGCACAAGCCACTGAAGTTCGCTTCTCAACTTTCAGTCAACCACCATGCAACCGCATGACTTTTAACACTATGCGGTCACATAGTGTTCAATCGTTCAATCTCAGCTCCACCTTCGACCGCTTGTAAAACGTTAATCCAATTGGTTTCGTCCTTCGACCCCGACATGAAACTTGCTTCTTTTCGCGTCATGATCGATATTTCATCAATTGTTGATTGCACAAGTAATCACATCGCCTCTTTGACTCATTTTGCTCTTGAACGCGTCATTGGACCTCCTTCAATAATTAACTGATCTCTTCCCGGACTTGTGTCTGTAGCATTTGTTCATCGGATCACATCAAATGGGGAACAACAATAACAACAATTAATGAAATGTATACATATTGATTCAACCAAATAATGAGGAAAAAAAAAAAGAATGAATCAAGGATAGAGGATATTTATGCCTGTCAATGGAAATTAGGAAATAATTTGGTGTAGTTAGTTCATAATCATATAGGTTAGTTGATGTAGGAAACAATTGAAAGAAGTACATACGAGCAGCAGGAGAGAAGAAGATAAGTAACAGAGGAAGAGTTCCAGCAAGAAGAAGAAGAAGAAGAAGAAGAAGAAAGGCAGCAAGAAATGGGGGAGAAGTGGAGGGAAAGGGGGAAGAAACAAGGGAGGAGAAGAAAATGACAAAACTTATGCTCCAAGCATATCATTCATTTCATTCAATCATCGTCCCCCTTGAAAGTTCAATACAAGCATATAGATAACAAAAATAAACCTAATAGTTATAGGGCTTGGGGCGGCCCATAATATAAACCCAACTAATAAAGCAAAAGTTAAATAGTCCAAAACAAAATAAGATGGTCAAACAGGGTGATGCCCTCATCAATTCTCCCGGGTGGAAGAAGAACTCGACCCTGCAATGCTGAATATTTCGCTATGGCCAGAAATAACTACTACTTGTATAGTGAAATCAGGATGTTTTAATAGCTTATTTGAGACCAATGTTGTGCTAAGTGTATTAATAGATGTGAGTATGAAAATAGCATACAATTGGTCCACTTGTGAAAGCAAATATTACGTTTGTTCAATCAACGATGGGAGCTCATTAAAAAACAATGAAGATTGAAGAAGTTTTCTTCCATTTGTTAACAAGTGGACTCCTAATGTTTGATATTTATGCCAAAATTTTTTTTTAAACTGACAAACCAAAACACTAAAATGAAAAGCGCATGTTCAATATAATAAATTTGTTACCTCAAGAGACTCTAAAGAGTCAAACATTGACGAGACAGTCAAACGATATCTCATTCATGATTTTCACGTTGGCACTACGATGGCAAAATGCTATAGAATCATCTGGGCGACTGTCAATCAACAGAAATAAAAGAGCTCGCCTATAAATAATATCAGTAATTATCTTTTTTTTCTTTCTTCTTTTTAGTTTCTTTTCTTTTCTGGTTTTTTTTCTCTCTCCCCTTTTTTTCTTTAATTATCAAATAAAAACTCTCAAAATAACAAACAAAGGGGCATAAAACCAAGACCAACTAGGCATTAACTAAGGCCTAAAATAACAAAGTAAAGGCAAAGACCCAAAGGGGATTTCAGTCAAAAAGGACCCAAACAACAATCCGGTGAATTCTGTGGCGGCGATTTCGAAGGTCGAAGCACCTGTGGCTTTCAGTTTTAGAGGAGAAACTGTGGTGGCCTCGCTATTGTGGAAGTGGTCCACAAGGAGAGGTTCGGTTCGCCTGTGTTTTTGAGGTGATTGGGTTGCTAGTTAGTGGTATGATTATATGGTAGTGGTGACTGGTTTTGCGGTTTATGGGTCCATTGATTGTGGGCTGTTATTGTTTGGTGGGTTATTATGTGTTTAATGGCATGGATACATGGAGGCAGTTGGGTTATATGACTTTTTGCAGCATACGTGGGTGGCAGTTGTGTTGCAGAGACTGGATTATGTAGCAACAATTTTTAATTGATCTGGGTTGTGGAATTTAGATTTATATGGGTTTCTTGTAAACGAAGGTGAAGTTCAGTTCATGGACTGACAATTGGGTTTTGATAAGCACAGCAAACGGTTATGGTGGTAGTTACTGGTGGCAGGGGAGGAGATAGCAACTGGATTTGCAGCCATGAGTAAACGACGGTAGAAAACAGGGCAGCTTGTTGCAAGTGTTCTAGAGCACAAATTTAGGCAGCATTTAAGGAGCTTCTTGCTGGTGGTGAGAACATTGAACGACAGCTGGATGAATTTGTGCAAAACAATTTGCAATCACAGCTACTTAGAAGAAGGAAACCAGGTTTTGGCTCTAATAAAAAATTTGATGTAGGAAACAATTGAAATAACTACATAAGAGCAGCAGCGGAGAAGAAGATAAGTAACAGAGGAAGAGTTCCAGCAAGAAGAAGAAAGGCAGCCAGAAATGGGGGAGAACTGGAGAGAAAGGGGGAAGAAACCGAAGAAGAAACAGGGGAGGAGAAGAAAAGGAGAAAACTTATGCTCCAAGCATATCATTCAATCATCGTCTCCCTTGAAAGTTCAATACAAGCATATAAATAACAAAAATAAACCCAATAGTTATGGGGATTGGGCCGGCCCATAATACAAACCCAACTAATAAAGCAAAAGTTAAATAGTACAAAACAAAATCAGATGGCCAAAAGGGGTGATGTCCTCATCATTAGTTGGATAGATATATATAGTTTCAATAAATATGTGTTTCTTCCATTGTGTAAAGATGAAATCATTGCTAACTGGTTGATATTTCCCAGTGAAGTAATAAGATGAAATTGATTGGTTACATAGAAGAATGGAATGTGATAACCCCTATATATTCTTCTACTGATTCACGAAGCTAACTCTAATTTAAGTTATTTACTTTTGTTTTTTATTCTACATGTAATATCTAGACCAAAAATAGAAAACCAAAATAAAAAGCTAAAGGAATATAAAGGCGTAGAAATGGAAACTAACATGAACGAGGGGAGGGAATTTTTGAGCAGAAGCTCGAGCAAGGAGAAAAAAAAAAGGGAGAAAATGCAGGATATAGCTTGATTCATAGCGAAGATTAATGTCAGGACTAGCGAGAGCCGAGAAGACAATAATAATAATAATAATAATAATAATAAGCTAAGCCTTATTCCCAATAAACTTGAGGTCTAGTATATGAATCTCTTTTTCCATTCCATTTGTTCAGAACTTTCCTATTTCAGAAGGCCCAGCAAAATTAAACATTTTGCAACCAGCTCAAGCTATTTTTTTGGTCTACTTCCCCCTTCTTCTTACAACGTTGGGATTACATTGTAAAAAAAAATGAGTATTTTTTGGAAATACTCACTACGAGGGGATCTTTTTTTTCTGTTTTAAGAAAAAGAAAATCTCATGGATCATTGTACATTTCAAATTGAATTAGGGATTCCGTGTACAACTATAAGTGGCCCTTAATTACATATCTATCTGATCATATATGCATTATCTTTATGTCCATAGCTCTTTTGAATAAGACAGCCTTTAGGTATATCATATATTCAAGATATGCCACAGATATCCACAACATTTTTCGCTTAACTAGAAAAAAAATTAAAGATTGCAAATGAGGGGTAAAAATTAGGCAGTGTGATACAAGGACAAAGAGTGGTGGATTACGGAGGAAGTGGACTATCAGAACAGACAAGAAAGGGAACAAAGTGATGGGCAGTTGATGGGCAATGATGGAGGGAGAAGAGGATATTTACACAGTAACGGACCTAGATATACACAGAGTCCTAGAAATATTTAATTGTTCTTCAAAATAAGGTTACTCCAGATAAAAAGAAAATCTGCAGGGTACTTAAAGCTTATAGCTTCGTTCATCTTATAAGATTTTATATTCTATATGCTCCAAATAGCAAAAAGGAACTTTACTTGAGCAGTAAAATCTTTCTACTTTAAGCTATGCAAATGAAGATTAATGCTCTATAGACAAATATCAAATCAAGTTTTCTTTAAAAGTCTGCATCTTCAATCTTATATCTAGCTTTAGACACAGTAGACTGCTAATCTAATTAATTAGACAATAATCTCTCACATTAATTGACTTCTAATAAATATATTATACATAGATTTGAAGCCCTTCTATTGAGCTATTCGGTCTCAAACTAGGAGAATGAAGTTTTTATCCCTAAGTTTCTTCCATTGTTATAACAAACACGCTAAGATTTTTCAGAATGTAATGGCAAAATAGCATCCCAAAAAAGATTAAAACAAAAAAAGTCGGGCTAAAAGAATACCAATCCGGCTGATAAAAAAGAAGATAATTTACAAAAACCCACCTGGGAAATACAAGCTCTTGGTCTTTTGTTAAGCCTGAAACTCCAGTAATTGCCAAAACTCATAGTCAAGCTCTGCCCACAAAGCATGAAACGATTTAGTTAATAAAAATAGCATTTCCCTTTAAATTCTTGTGATTTGAGATGTGAATGTGGGATCAATTAACAAATATAGGCTACAAATTGCGTATATGTGAGCGAGTTTGATAAAGGATCTTACCATATCCAGAAGAAAGCGCATAAAGCCATAGACTATGGGAAATTTGGCCAAATAGCCGGGCAATATTCTGAATTTGGACAAATGGCCTTTGACTCAGAATTAAAAAAAAAGAAAAATATAATTGATAAAAAGACACATTTGCCATTTAGTTTTTAACTCAAAAATCACCAAAATTCCCCTCATTTCACCCGTTTCATCTTCAGTAAAAACCCTATTCTCTCAATTTCAAAAATTAACATCACTCTTCCATCTTTTCATCTTCTTCAACTGAAACTTCCCGCCTTTTCATCTTCTTCAACCGAAAGTTTTCTCCTTTTTATCTTCTTCAACTGAAATTACTTTCCTTGCTACTACGACGATGGATGTACGATTTGCTTGAACTGAAATTTCTCTAAGTTCCGGTTGTTTGATTGATGCTACGAAGAAAGGAAACCTAGCAATAAATCATTCACGGTAAGTCAAGCAACACTCAAAAATGATTGAAATCGAAATGTACCAAAACTGTTTCGCACATAAACACAGAACGACACAAGTGTCGTTCTAATGATTTCTCCTAATTTTTGATTTATTTCTGCCTTGACGAACTCAAACATATGTTATCTTGCAACGAAAGTAAGTTAAAATAATAGATTATCGGGTCGGAGGTGTCGTGGCAGGTCGTACGCTTGTTTATGTTTAGAACGACAGAAGTGTCGTTATAGTCAGAGTAACGGCACTTGTGTCGTTCTGAAGGAAAAATTGTTTCTTGTCTTCTCTCAGGTTTTTCAATGTCAGTAACGACACTACTGTCGTTCTCAGTAAAGCCCCTGTATCAATTTTAACTCCTCCCTGGGTTGAAGCTTTTGTAATTGAACTAGTCAACTGTATCATTCCTAGCTAACACATGAAAGAAACATAGGATGAGACATCCCTTTAGTAAGAACATCTAGCACAACTACTAGTGACAAATGGAATACAAATTTGACCACTTTCAATCTTCTCCTCAATAAAAAGTATGTCAATTTCAACATATATAATTTTATCATGCTAACAAGATTGTGTGCAATATTTGTGACATTTTTTATAGAAGCTAGCATTTATCATTACATTTTCCCTGTGTTTGTGGAAGCTAGTATTTATCATTACATCTTCCCTGTGTCAAATAATGTATAATATGACAAAAGTTGACATTTAATTTGCAAGTAAAGGTATACAAGTTAAGATTAATTAAATTGTTGCCTTGGAGAAACTGCTTCCTTCAAGAGCCCTCTTGGGGCTTATTGGTTAGTAGTATAGACCGAGAAGTTTGAATATTGATGGTTAAATTTTGTGGTTATTAGATGCTGTGGGACCTTATTAATAGATATAACCTTATTTGTGCTACTGTAATGGTAAGAATTTAATGAACATATGAGGTGGTTTATTTATTTTTCAATTTTTACGTTATATTTCTATGAGACTTATTTACATTAGGTTTATGTTTCACTTCCGCTTTCTAAAATCCAT
The DNA here is from genome assembly GCA_019395295.1 of Osmanthus fragrans. Taxonomy (NCBI): domain Eukaryota; kingdom Viridiplantae; phylum Streptophyta; class Magnoliopsida; order Lamiales; family Oleaceae; genus Osmanthus; species Osmanthus fragrans. The sequence goes on from CM033343.1 coordinate 600,054, forward strand.
TTATTTTTATCTGAGCATTTGTTTGGTAAATATTTGCTTCGAGAAATAAGATTCCTAATTCAACTATTATTTTGCAGGTTACATTAGGAAAAAAATGGATGCCGAAGACATAGCGAACGTGAAGATAAGCAATAGATGTAGAGTGAAATTGATCCATGACGTTTTCAATAGCTTGGATGATAAGCATCAAGAGCTATTCACCAACTCCTGCTTCGGACACTTGTTAAGCTTGAGGGACATAAAGCTTGCATCTCAACTGGTCCACCAATTAATTCTGAGGTCGATAAGTACCTCAAAAGAGAATGAAATATGGATTAAAATTGGAGACAAACTTGCAAGATTTGGATTGCAAGAGTTCATCTTGGTGACTGGGCTTAAAGCTGGGAATTTGGACGACGAGGATCCGATGCTAGGGCAAAATTGTAGACTTGTGAAAGAACGTTTCAAGCGTAGTAACGGAAAAATAAAGAGAGGTTTATTGTTAGATGTTTTCAAACGTTGCAAGAATAAGAGTGATAAATATAAGTTGGGCCTCCTCGTTGTATTGGTGTATGTACTAGTGGCCGCAGAGGAGAATACATATATTAACCTATGGTGGTTTTATTTGGTGGATGATCTTGATAGATTCAACAACTATTCGTGGGGGAAAAAGTCATATGAGTACACTATTAAGGTATTTAAACGTAATTTGGGAGAAATGTTGAAGAGTTATCCAAATTCTCAGCGATATCCGTATTCTTTGCATGGATTTCCCCTTGCAATCATGGTAATATATTCTAAACTTGTTTTATACATTAAAATTTTTCAATTATGTTACTAAAAATTAAATTTATGATTGTACAGATTTGGGCCTTTGAAGCAATTCCCAGTGTTGGAAAAAAATTTGGTCGTGTGATTGATGAATCTAGAATTCCAAGAATGATAGGCTGGGAAATGCGCAAACAACTTAGGGGGGAAACACTTTGTACAGTTTTTCAATCGTCAAATGTGAGTTTTGTTTATTAAAATCTACATGGCGTATTAGCAACTATAACTAAACAATTTGCTGAATAATTATACATGCTTGTTTTTCAGATTGAGGTGCACACTACGTTGAATCCTACAGCTGATGAATTGCTGGAGCCATTTTGGCAGGAATCCGGACCTTTTGATGATGAAGCGGATCCTAAGCTGGAAAAAAGGGCGCTTGAGGATGATGGCGAAAAAAATTCTGAGAGTGATGATGCACCATCAAGTTCTAGTCGCCCACAAAGTCCTAAGACCTATGATCGACCATCTGTGTCTAGCCATCAACACTCTTCTAAAAGAGCTGGTCAACCCCCACCTTCTTATAACTATCTCGTCCAAATAATAAAACAAGAAATAAGAGGAGTTGAGGAGAGGCTGCGAGGTGAGATGTCGGAGCGTTTCGATAGAATAGAAAGGAAAATTGATTTGCTTCTCCGACGGTCGGGTAGAGGTGGAGCTCAGTCGGAAAGAAGTGGATTTGATGACCATGCTTTTAGTACAGGCAATCAACAAAATGAAGAAGCAAGAGTGGAAGATGATGTAATTATTGAAGATTGCTCTCACGAAGAAGTCACGCCGAATAAACAACACGAGGCTTTTCCTACTTATGATGATGGTATATTTTTTCTCTATTTTACTGTTTGCTATAAGCTAAGACTAATTTTTTTTTTGGGTCCCATTTGTAGGATTTGTGCCAGATCCTTCATCTGCCATAATCGTGTACCAACGACGACCTTTAGTCTGGACTAGAGAGAATTTTCGGACCGAGGAAGCTCAACAAGATTTAGTAACTGAGAAGGCGGCTGAGACGAAATATGATTTAAACATGTCTAACAAAGGTATATATAATTTACATTTCAATATTTCACTTTTCAATATTGTGTGTTAAAATGGATTGAATTGTGTTTGATCAACTTTTATAGGCGATTCTGGAGAGCCTTCGACATCTTCGCATGTCTGCCAACCTACTAATGAAATCATTGTGATCGAGGATCCGAATTCTGAATCGGCTGTAGGAAGGGGGCATCGAATTAAAAGGAGAGCAGCCGTGCTGCTTTCTCCATACATTAATCCCTTAAAGAGGAGAAAATTGTAGAACATTCAGGAATATTACCCTTTAAGGGAAGTAGATCCTGCAAAAGTTGAAGACCTCAACAAGTGGTTGACAAACGCATCACATAGGTAATTTATTCTATTCACACGATCTGTACATTAAAGCACATAATTTTTAGTTTAGAAGTTAGCTAAGTTTGATATTATTGTTGTCACAGTGATGTAGTATCTTTGGCAATCTGTGAAGTGCGAAGGAATTTTTTTTACGACCTATTGAAAGATGACGGGTGGCTAATCGATGATGTAAGGAATATCTGTATATCGAAATTATTACTATAGAAATAATGCATTTAATTCATATGTTTTGTCGTACAGCACGTCGACTCGGCCTTATACCACATTAGGGAAAGGGCAGTGACATATCCACATATATTTCAGCAAGATTGTGCTATATTGGATTGCTCTTTTTGGCAACTTGTCAAGAAAGCTTACCGAAAAATGGGTACACCTAAGAAGAAAAATGTCAACTACGTATTCGACCAAGAGCTTGTCAATTATGTTGAAGGGGCTTCACCGGTGCTTGGTAAACACTGGAGTGATTGTAGATTTTTGTATGTTCCTTACTGCGTACCGGGTTCTCACTGGTTTGCACTGAAGATTGATTTGACGGAGCGAACTATTTATATTTATGATAGTTTGCCAAAACACATCCGTGCTGCTCAGCTAGCCGAATGTATGAAGCCTATTCAAGTGGTCATTTCCTGGTTGATAAAGGTACATGTAGCTCGTGAAGAAAATTTTAACACCAACAAGTTCCACTATCAGAGGGTTGTAGTTCCTGGACAAGTAAATGGGTAAGCTTAGTTGAATATAAGATTTTGCACCAACATCTATGCCTTCTTTGGTGTGTGTCATGTCTATTTAACTTTTTTCTCATTATTATTTTGCAGATCCGATTGTGGGCTGTTCACAATTAAGTACATAGAGTTTTTGCAAGCTCAATTAAATTTGGATTCGGTTCGTCCGGAATATATGTCTATTTGGAGGAAAAAATTAGTTGCAAAACTATTTGCATGGCACTTCGATCCATAGATTTAGTGAATATTTTGAACTTATTTTTTGTGTTAATATCCTCCTTATAGGGATTTTGCAATTGTACATGTTTGCTTCAAGTCAAATATTGATTACAGTTAGAACGACACTCGTGTCATAATTATTCATTGCAAGTGTACATGTTTACTTCAAGTAAAATATTGTTTTGAAGCCCATTAGTATTGATTGCTTAAAATTCAGGAAACCCCTATAAGAACGACACATGTGACGTTATGTATTTTATACAATTCCACGAGAACGACACTACTGCCGTTACTGACATTGAAAAATTTGGGAGAACGACACAAGTGTCGTTATGAAAATAAACAGTTGTTTCTTCAGAACGACACAAGTGTCGTTACTGTTCTCATAACGACACTTGTGTCGTTCTACCGGTATTTTTAATTAAACTCAAAAATTCGGTATGCTCTTAGGCTGAAATACAGTAAGTTCAGATTTTTCATATCCGGAATGTGTAAAAAAGATGAAATCCCTAAAATACGGTAAGTGTTGAAAAATCGGTAAGTTAAAATACGATACGCAATTCAAATACGGCATGCAACAAAACATAAATTCTCTTAGTGTAAAAAACCAAATACGGTAAGCAAAAAGTTGTTGATATCCGGTATGTGCACCTCAAATCCGATATTTTTCATTTAACCTCATATATGGTATGTGCATCCAATATCTTTTCGACTTTCTGAAGTCAGAAGAAACATTATTTGAATTCGTCGAGGCGGAAAAGAATCATAGTATCGAAGAAAAGTTCAGAACGGCATATGTGCCGTTACACAACACTTGTGTCGTTCTGTCAATAAACAAGTTTCAATGGCTGTTGATCGACATTTTCGACTTCATTAAGTCAGAAGGAACTATATTTGAGGTCGGCGAGATGGAAAGGAATCAAAATATCGAAGATAATTTCAGAACGGCACATGTGCCGTTACACGACACTTGTGTCGTTCTGTCAAGTAAACACTAGTACGAGCGACCACGACCCATCCGAACATCGATAATCGATAAATCCAACTTCTTTCTGCTGTAAGACGGACATGCCGTGCAGAAATTTTGAGAGTTACACGATTTAATTATAATTTTCTAACGGACCTAGAAAATGACTTGTTATTTCACCAAAAAGATAATGTTATTTTATCACAATTCTATCAATATTTTTCACACGATCGATATTTTCGACTTTCCTAAGTCATGGGGTACAATGCTTGAGCTCGTCTCTGCGAAAAGGAATAAAAATATTGGAGAAATCATCAAAACGGCACATGTGCCGTTACACGACACTTGTGTCGTTCTATCAGTAAACAATTATCTATGGCTTTTGATCGATATTTTTGACTTCCTTAAGTCATCAGGAAAAATATTTGAGGTGGTTGAGGCGGAAATGAATCAAAATATCGAAGAAAATGTCAGAACGGCACATGTGCCGTTACACGACACTTGTGTCGTTCTGTTGATAAACAACTATTTATGGATGTTGAACGACATTTTCGACTTCCTGAAGTCAGAAGAAACATTATTTGAACTCGTCGAGGCGGAAAAGAATCAAAATATCAAACAAAAGTTCAGAACGGCACATGTGCCGTTACACGACACTTTTGTCGTTCTGTCAATAAACACGAGTACGAGCGACCACGACCCCTCCGAATATCGATAATCGATAAATCCAATTTCTTTCTGTTGTAAGACGGACATGTCGTGCAGAAATTTTGAGAGTTACTCGCTTTAATTATATTTTTCTAACGGACCTAGAAAAAGACTTGTTATTTCACCAAAAAGATAATGTTATTCTATCTCAATCCTGTCATTATTTTTCACACGATCAACATTTTCGACTTCCCTAAGTCAGGGGGTACAATGCTTAAGCTCGACACTTGTGACATTAAAGGTCCGTGAGAACGACGAAGTGACGTTATGATAATGGACAAACTTGTGCTGAGAACGGCACAAGTGCCATTACTGTTCTCAGAACGGTTGTTGTGTCGTTCTGTATATACATACGATTATGAGTATCCACGATCGTCTAATCGATAATTCGAACCCATTTAAGTTACAAAATGGACATGCTGTTATGTTTATAATTTTTTTTACATGAGAACGACACTTGTGCCGTTACTGGTTGAGAGAACGACAGAAGTGACGTTATGATAATTGACAGACTTCTGCTGAGGACGGCACAAGTGCCGTTACTGTTGTTAGAACGACTGTTATGTCGTTCTGTTTATACACACGATTATAAGTCCATCTTACAACTTAAATAAGTTCAAATTATCGATTTTACGAGTTCGGACAGGTCGTGAATGCCATGTATAAATTTTGAGAGATATGCTTATTATTTTTTCAACATGAAAAAAGAGAATGAAAAGATGACAATGACAAAATCAGAATTTCCAAACAAAATCAATTGCTCCATCGATTCTAAGACAATGACAAAATCAATAGTTCCAAACATTACAAATAGCTTGCATTTCAAAATAACAAAAGTAGTACTCATAACAGCACCATCCTTTTTCAATATTACAAAAGCAGCGAATCACAAACCACAAAAACCAGCACGTGTCATTTAGTCTTCATCATTCATGTCTCTCGCTGAGTGGTACACGATCTGTACAAGTGATGCGGTTATGCCCAGTTTTCAAACACCTACTACACTTACGAGACTTGCGCACTTCTCCGACTGATTGTTTCCTTTTTTTTGGTGGACGTCCACTTCCTCTTCGTGTCAACGGTCGTATCACCCTTCTTGATAGAACATTATCGGGAATTTCCCAGTCAGCCTCATTTGGTAGTGGATATATATATTCAAAATAAGCTTGTTTCCAGTAAGAAGTGCTATAAAATGGAGAGCAAAACCTGTAACAGTTGTCTCCAACATCCCTTACTACAGCAATTGCATGTGCACATGGAAATTGGTCCAGATCAAATTCCCTGCAAGTGCATGCTCCCCTCTCCAAATTAACAATGAAACTTTCCATTTCATCACTCACTTGCATCTCATCTGGGCTAAGAGCTTTTACCTCGAAGCCTTTTGATTGGTTATACCTATCGTACATCTTCACCTCCAAAGGCGGGGTGAGATAGCTTGTACATTTTTCAGCATCAACACGTCTATCATAAAACCATCTCTGCATCTTCTCTCTTATATGCTCAATCAAAGCGAGTATAGGAAATTCTCGAGCACTTCTCAACAATGCGTTCAATGATTCTGCATTGTTTGTGGTCATACTATTGTATCTGATTCCATTGAAATGTGCTCTTGACCAATACTCCACGCCAACATCATCCTCTAAGTATCCTCGGATTTTCTCGTGTAGACTGCATAATGCTTGCATATTGATCTCAAATTTTGCCAAACTATATGCCTCTGCAGTAGCTCTAAACAACGGCACAATATCAATGCGGGGAAACTTGCTCTTTAAGTTAGTTTGCAAATGCCATATACAATGTCCATGATGTGCGTTACGATAGACGTTGCTAAAACCATTTGATATGCTTGTTGCACGATCAGATATAAAGACTAACTCATCTGTGTCATCGGTTATTTGTCGCAACTTTTGAAAGAACCAAGTCCACGAGTTATTATTTTCTGAATCTACTATGCCCCACGCAAGTGGATAAATTTGACGATTTGCATCTTGGCATGTGGCAACAAGTAACGTACCTCGATACTTAGATTTCAAAAATGTTCCATCGACACAAATTACCCGTCGAATTGAAGAGAGGAATCCACGTATGCTTGGTCCTAATGCCATGAAAAAATACATGAAATGTCCATCATTATTAGTTTCAATAAAAATCAACGTCCCAGGATTATTTCTCTCCAAAATATGACAATACAACGGTAACTTCGCATAGCTATCATCAGGGTTACCTCGAATCTCTTGGTAAGCAAATTCTTTGGCCATATACGCCTTGTGATATTTTATAGTTATGCCAAACTCTCAACGAATGTCATCAGTGATGTTTCTTGGTTTGTACACTATGTTGGCATCTTGATACTTTGGAGCTACATGCTTTCCAATTACCGAATAAGTAGCATGTCTATTATCTCTACGACGAACACTCATGGAGCAAGTGTGATGGCTAGAATATTTTCGTACTTGAAAAATCTCAGATTCAGCTATGCTCGTTGCCCGTAAACGCCAATTACAACTTTCTCCAACACAAACAACTGTGTACACACTCTTATTTGATTTCTTTACTTTAAATTCAAATTGGTACTTCACAGCTAGTAGCTGAAGTTTTGATATCAAAGCACTTTTAGTTGGAAATAGTTCCTCGTTGTGTACATCCTCATCTTCCGGAATCCTAACCGATGATCTGTAAGGAATTGAACATACAACTTGTATTGGAGTACTACTAGTGTCCTCTTGTATGGAGAGATCAACATTGTTTTCATCTCTCCTAGGAGATTTATCTTCGAAATCTTGTTTTTCAGAACTACCCTGAATTATGTGCAAGTTATCCCAATCCACATAGTTTCCTTCTACGTGATCATTCCCATAATCGCCATCATATTGCAATACTTCATTTCGATTGCTCACGTCTCCCTTTTCTACTTCACCATTAGTATCTACTCCACAATCTCTTTCAAACTCCCTTACACTATCACACTCATCTGCAACTATGGTCGAAATAGTCACGCAAAGAGGATGTTTGTTGCAAATAGAAAGAAACCACTTCACTTTCATATCACAGTTAATACGTTGTGGTGGAACTGAAAACTTTGACATTCCAGGATTAAAGAGACATCATCTCAATTTCATATATCTTTGAATCCACGTTAACAAGTTCTTGCACTTTGTTGTACAACTCTATATACGAAATGTTAGTTGGAACATAAAGAATATCCACATTTTCTTCACCATTTCTTACATAGCTCCATGTCCATTTGCCTTCTTCAGTCTTTTTAAATTCAACAAAGTAGCATACCTGTACCCATATCATTTCTACAGAAGCCATAGCTGCGAATAAAATAAAAAAGTTAAATAATTTACTCAAGTATATATACAAAGTAATATGAAAATAGTTATCATATTTAAATTATCAAAGTAACCACATTGTATTATCAATAACGGACAAACCATAACAGATAACGGCTGTACTGTCGTTTTACATGGGAGATAACGACTGTAGTGTCGTTCTACACTTGAAATAACGGCTGTAGTGTCGTTTTACACTAATGATAACGGCTGGAGTGCCGTTATCGTCCAGTAAATGCGGACAGCAAGAAAAATACATCAAATGCGCAACTGAAATCAACTAAAATATCATTTCATACTATATTCAACAATAAAAGTACCAATTTACATGAGATTTCTAAAAATACCTCTCTTTCTTTGAATATAATAGAGATTCAATGTAGTTAATATAGAAACCAAAACTCTTGTTCAAATGTTCAAAATATTGGAGAATGTAGGTGAAGGAATGAACAAGAAGAGCACAAGAAGAGACGGGTTGTAAGCACAAGAAGAGCACACACACAGGAAAGACGGGTTCAATGTGTTTTGATGATGATTTATGGAATTTAATTGGATTGAAAGGGGTGTTTGAGTCTTTTCCATAGTGAGGGTGTTTTAGACATTTGATATTATTATTTATTGTATTTTGTAAATTGAGGGTCATTTGACTAACAATCTTTGAAAGGGGGTTATTTAAATAAATACATTGTTTGACTGGGCTTTTTAACCAACTCTCCCCATAGGCTATCCGTTTGTTGAAGATGAAATTGGCTTTGGTCTTTTATATGGGTAAATTATAGATAGTGCCCAACCTTAGACAATTGTGACTTCAGATCCTCAAGCTACCAAATATGGTAAGGAGGTTCCTAACCTAATCTTTGAAAACACTGAGAATTTCATCTTTTTACATTGTAAAAATTTCCCAATATACACCCATTTATGAACTTTGAGCTTCAATATTTATTTCTTGGCAATTGGCATTAACCTCCTCACCCTTTCAAAAAGAAGTGCAAAATGGTTTTTAGTTGCGATTTGCATCCAAATTTAAGTTCGGATAATAATATTTATGTCACGATTTCGTTAAGTACCCCTCATTTTATTATAATCATGGCTCAATTTTTGTTTTTTTTTTTTTTTTTTTTTGGTGTTTTTTTAACACTTATATCACTAACTTTTTAGTTTGTTCTTCAAATTATTATCTTTTAACTTTCAATTAATTAAATTATGTTTAATTCAATGACGTTTTCTATCTACGTATTTTGTTAGTAAAGAAAAGATATTTTGTCAAAATTTTTATTTATTGTTTAACTAGTTTATCTAAAAATATGATAATCAAATAAGTTTTTTCACTCCCTTCTAACAAATTTTTTGACCTTCCTTAGAGCGAGACATACCAACTATTAGAAGATTGGGGTTAAAATGACTAGAAAATAAGGACACGAGTGTAAAAATGAGCAAAAGTTAAGGACGGCTTCACCCATCCCCTATGCTTCCTCTCACTCGACAATACCCTGCCTTCAAATGGAACAATCGGGCATGCTCGAGTCACGAAATAGCTTATTAAATCCCGCATTCTTCTCATTTAATTTTATACTCTACACATTCACTCTTCTTGTGCCCAACAATTCTTTTCATATTGTACCAACACAAAAAATTCAAATTGCATCTCCTCAATAAAAAGCTCAAATACCACACTTTAGAGGTTGGTTTCTCACGTTGAATAAAGATGAAAGTATAGACCAATTTATAAAAGTTTGAGCTACTTATCTTACTTAATAAGGTTGATATTTTAAGATAGAACTTCAAATCTTAACATGGTATCAGAATTCATTAAACTCTAACGAGCGATTCAATCCAATTAAGATTCAAAAAAATGAGCATATGAATTTTAAGATTGGTCTGCTCAAAAGAGCCACCATCTTGCAGACATGTTAACGGATATAATCTCACATGAATAAAAATGAAAACATGGAGTCATTTATAAGAATTTTGGCTACTCTTCAATAAAGTTGACCTTTTAAAATGGAACTTAAAATCTCAACAGGTTTTCATGTCAGTACTTATCGAGTTACCCTAGCCCAAATGCACATTCCGCTCACATCCACCACTTCAATCCTCCTACCATTGATGCTCATTGCCTTGCATATTGTTCAAAGAAAAGGGTACATTTGAAAGTTGTACCTAGAACGAGCTTATGGAAAAATATGTCGATGTTATATCCATTGTTCATCAGGGTTTTATCTACACAATAAGTTGTTTGTTGAAATAACATGGATTGCCGACTAGTACCTTTGCCCAATCAATTGTAGTACTAACTAGAATACAAATATGGCAGTCCCGATTTTGCTCAACTCGAACTTTATACTTAGCACGCCATATAGTCCAAACTACCCCTTCAAAGCCCTCTTCATCCACGCCACGACTACCAAGAACCTTCCCAGCCAAGCTAAAGTCCACACACATCATCCCATCCTCAAAAGGCTCTCTCTCAACAGCAACAAGCAGGTTGCAGGCCCCATATCGTTCAAAGAAAATGGTACATTTCAAAGTTGTATCTAGAACGAGCTTATGGTAAAATCTATCATCGTTATTTCCATTGTTCATCACAGTTTTATCTACATAATAAGTTGCTTGTTGAAAGAACATGGATTGTCAACCAGTACCTTTGCCCAATCAATTGTAGTACTAACTAGAATACAGATACGTTAGTCCTGATTTTGCTCAACTCAAACTTTATACTTAGTACGCCATATAGTCCGAACTACCCCTTCGAAGCCTTCTTCATCCACGCCACAAGTCCACAACTACCAAGAACCTTCTCAAACAAGCTAAGGTCCACACACATCATCTCACCCTCAAAGGCTCCCTCTCAACCGTAACAACAGGTCGCAGGCCCCACATCATTCTGAATCCTCAATCTCTCACATAACCTGAATAGTTTGACATGGTTCATATTATGAAGCGTAAAGATTAGAGAAAAATTATCACTTCAAAGTTGGATTCTCTCTCTAAAATATCGTAGGGACAAGTGTTTGGACCTCTTAAATAATCACCATCATCTTGCACTCGTACTCATATTCCTTTCTTTGTTGGATCAATCCTACCGATAAGAACTAGGCCTAGGAGCGGTTTGGTTTGGGTAGGTTTCGATTTCAACCTGAAACCAAAATCAAATTAGTCGATTTTGGTGAATTCCATCCCAAATTCAGCCCACTTTAGCTCTTAAATCGGTTTGATTTGGTTCAATTCGATTACTATATTTGGACTTTTAGTCCAAATTGAATTTTTTTTTTTAAAAAAAAAAAAATTGTCCAAGTTTTGAACACACCTAGAATACAAGAACTAAAATAACTAAATAATTTTATATTACAAAAATCATTGACTAACAAATAAAATCAAATTAATAGAGACATATCAACAAAAAATTAAGAATATTATTATTATTTTTTTGTTACAGCCTAAATGTGAGTAGGGAAAAAATGCTAAGTATAATATAATGAGTCCATGAAAGGAAATTTTCAATGCTATTACTTACTGACAAATTCATAGATTTGAGGGAATCGAGATATAGTTATGAGATTAAGACTTATCTTTTTATTTTTGTTTTTCTTAAAAAAAGAAAAAAGGTAAACATATAAATTGGTTGGATCAGTTCGGTTAACCAGCGATTTGAGGTTTCAAACCATAACTAAACCAACTCACCATGATTTTGTTTTAAAAAATCAAATCAACCCAATTACGTTTGTCTAACCTACCCGAGTCCGTTCGATTTAATTGATTTGATCGTTTTTTCGATTTATTTTTTTGCCCGAGCCTAATAAGAATCATGATAGAATAGTATACAAGCATCAATTGCATATACGAAATGCATATACATGTCTTTACCATTATTCATTCCCTATCTCATTATTTATCGAAAATATATAAAGTATCTTCTATATTCTCTCATCAATAATTGATGTTGCATTCTCTTACCAAACTATCACTAATAATTTATTATTGGTTGGTATACCTTCTATTCTTAATTACAATATTCATTGTTCAACCACAACATTTTTAATTCCAATAGAGAACTAATTACAAGTCTAATATGTCACTTGCCAACAACATATAATCAAAATGAAATAATGTCTCCTTCAAACTAGGAAAATGCTCTGGATGCATACAGGGTATAGCAACGGGCCCCACATATATTTTTAAATAAAAAAATTTGTTGCATGGGGCCCACTTGTGGCCTGTTTATTTTGTCTGGCAGGGAACGTGTGTACCTGTAGCACCACTCTTCAAAGTTTCATCCATCGATAAAAAAAATATAATAAATTAAACTTTCAAACATTCTCTTATTTAAAAATAAAATTGAACTTGATGAAATTTAATTATTTAATGATTAAAAAATTATCAGTTTTCATATTTATGTGTAGATCAAATCTTTACAAATGCATCTACAATAAAATATTCAGCCCCTATTTAATTTTGTTAAAAAAATCATTTTTAAAAAAAATTGATAAAAATTAATAAAATGTATAGTTTGAAAAATTATTGAAAGTTGTGGATCAGACAAAATTTTATGATTGAATAAGTTTTAAGAAAATGGATTTTGAAAAATGAGATCAAATAGGTGCTCAATACAAGAAGAATTTTGCTGTTTTAACAGAACTATAGCTACCATCTTGGATGATCGAACCTCACAGGTGCGAGACCCGCTTAAATAAAAAATGAAAAAAAAAAAAAAGTAGGACCAACCCTCTATTGTGATGATCGGTCAAAAGGGTGACACACTCCTTTCTGGCACTGCAACATTTCTCAGTCAACTTACTTTCGTCTCACTATGGTGATTTTTCTTTCTAAAATATTTTAGCAAAAATTGGGTTTCATTTACTACCTAGACCAAAGTTGCCTACGCTATGACTATCGAGACATAGATCCACTCAACAAAATACAACACAAAATATAGGTCTCCATTTAATAGCACATTATTTTCTAAAGTTAAAATTCGAATTTCAACTTCCATTTTTGACTTGTTTGATTGGTCAAATTTTTCATGGAAAACGTTTTCTAACTTTTGAAAATTTCCTTGATTTCAAAAAATTATCTTTCCTACCACTTTGGTGGGGAATTGAAATTCCACCTTTTTTTTTTTTTAACAATAGAAACAAATTCTAAAATGAAGTGTAAAAAAATTTATCCATTTAATTGACAAATTCTATGTAAAACAAAGCCAAACGATTTTTTTTTTTTTTTTTTTTTTTTTTTACAATCTAAACAAATTTTGTCCCCAATTGTAAGAAAATTTATTCATTTAATTGACAATTTTCATGAAAAATAAAGTCAAACGAACACCAAAAATATTATATTTTTCAGATAAAAAATTATACTAATCAAACACTTTTAATTATAATTCTCAGTAAAATAAATTCTAGAATATCCAATTTCCTTTAATTCATTCTTTTTCCATCATACGAGTGACAAAATTTGTTTGCTGTTGGGCCCTCTTGCCACCCTGCCCTACGCCCAAACATGTCAAACATGAGCAGAATAAAAAGTACATAGAAAGTGGCACTTTAATAAAAACAAACTAACAAATGCCCAGACCCTACGCTCCCGCGCTTGTTCCGATGAGTATTTTAGTGTAGTTCCAACTATTTTTCGAATGACGATAAATCTGTATGTACGTATATCTTTAGCTGGATCCGCGCTGGATTTGGATAAATCATTCCCTTTATTTTCTCCATCTCATTTACAACCCACAATTTACGCCTTGGATCGGCAAAATTCGACTTAAGAAGAAGAACACAGAATGGAATCGCCCAAGAAGCCTCTTATATTTGCCTACTATGTTACTGGGCATGGATTTGGCCATGCCACTCGTGTCGTTGAGGTAAGTTTTATGCACATTCACTTGATATTTGATCTATACATATTTGCGTTATTTTTTTTGTATATATAGGTTTAGTTTAGATGTAATCCTATATACCCATTTGTCAGCTTAGATTGTATCGAAGTTCTCTGTTTCAACAATGATAATTGCAGTTTAATCTTCTAATGTGAAGTGGGTTTGTAAAAAAGACTAGTCTTTCTTATGTACACATTAAATCAGCAGTTCAATTTTGTAATTTCCCGGGTTTGAAGTATTAATGTGAATCATTGGAATAGCCCAAATAATTGTTGTTAGAATTAGGGTGTGACCTGAACGCTACGCGTTTAGGTCTCACTCAAGCGCCTAGAACTGGAGCATTGGCGCTCGCTTTTCTTGAGGCAGCCACTCAAGTGGCAGGCCACCGCTCAACAGCGGTCTTATCCGTATTTTGAACACTTCTCCTTTCTGGCAAATTTTTAAATCCAATTTTATCCTAAACGCTCCATTATTGTAGACTTAATTATAGTCAAACTCCAACACATCTTAGGCTCTTCCAGCACTATATATATGAGGAGTAATCTTCCATTATTGTTATTAATAAAATTCTCCTATTTTGTGTGGTATTATTTTACCAAGTAAATTTTGTGTTCTTGTTTGATTTTCATATTGCCATATTATTGTGGTTCCTTTATGTATTTACCTAACAATTGTTTTAAAGATGTTAAGTGATAATGCTTATGAGTTGAAGTGAATAATGTTGGCGATTTAGGGTGATGACCTACATTTTGAATAGGTTTAAGCAATTCGAATATAATCTGGAAAAATTACTTGGAATTGTATTTAAGAAATTTGATATTTTGTGAAATTGGTTTGTCTCTGTAAGTAGATTTATATGTGTTTGATAAGACAATATAGCTCTTTTTGATGAGAGATATGAACAGAGGCTTCAAGAAAACTAGTGATTTAAACGGTTACTTATTTACCATCAATTAACATGATAACTATAACCATGTAATAAATTCTGAATTATAAAATATTTTCCATTTTCATACACAAAAAAGGAATGATCTTTGTGTTGTCTTGGAATTGATACTTAAACTAGTTCCAGTGTGACCAAAAAGTCATCATTTAAGCAACTATGTTACCAACTGGAAGCTGGTAGCATCTCAATAAGGTCAACATGGACATAACTCTGTTGGTGAGAAATCCTTCCACTTTTTCCTATTGACAGGTTGTTCGTAATCTCATTCAAGCTGGACATGATGTTCATGTGGTTACTGCTGCTCCTGACTATGTTTTCACTACTGAAATACAGTCGCCTAGACTCTTCCTCCGGAAGGTCAGTTAGCACAAAATATTCAAAATAAATTTTTTATTTATTTTCATATGTGAGGTCACTTTGCTGACAATCATACAGTACTTTTCATTTTCCCCATTTGGATTTTTGAATTTAAATTGGTAAAATGTACGGTTTGGTTGTGAAGCCTAAACCTATTGTACACCTTTGCCTTCGACTGCACATCCACTTAACATGCCTACATATAAAAAGGATTATTCCAGGATATAATACGTATTATATACATGTATTAGGTCAACCTAATGTTCCTAGTTATAAAGGATTATTTAGGGAGCCATTTTCTATGAGACACAGACTGAAAGGGGTGACTATTGAATCTTTTTCCATGGCGAAAACTTGCAGCACGAGTGAGGGTGGACCAATATAAAACCTCGTGTTTTCTTGCGTGAGTTTTTTTTTTTTTTTTTGCTTAATATTGCTCTTGACAGGAACCTAGTAGGGATTAGGGTATAATCTGCAACAATTTATGGTATGGCAAAAATCACTTCTATGAGGATCATAAGATGAACCTTTTTCCTGATTGTGCAATACAATATTTCAGACTAATAATAGCATTTTTTGGCTGCAGGTGTTATTGGATTGTGGAGCTGTTCAAGCAGATGCCTTGACTGTTGACCGTCTTGCCTCACTGGAAAAGGTATATCAATTTCACAGAAATAATTAGGAAGAGTGTGTTGTTTCCTCAAATACAATTGTCTATTCTCCCTTTTCTTTTCATGTACTTTCTGACTCTTTGTTGCTTAATTATTTTCAATGCAGTATGTCCAGACGGCTGTAGTCCCTCGGGCTTCTATTTTGGCCACAGAAATTGAATGGCTAAAATCTATCAAGGCTGATTTAGTGGTAGTACCATGCTTAAAATGATATACTTTCTACTTTAGCTCACTTTTCTCATTGGAATTGTTTTATAAGAATTTTAGAAACAAAACTCTTTTCTTTGGCAGGATTAACTTTACTTATAGATATTGTATGAAATTATTAAAATAGAGACTTGCTTGATTTTTTATAATGCAAATGCAATCTTCTTATTCATGTAACAAGTATTACTAGGTTTCAGATGTTGTTCCTGTTGCATGCCGAGCAGCGGCAGATGCTGGAATTCGTTCTGTTTGTGTGTCGAACTTCAGGTGATTCTGTAGACTTATTTAAACTATATTTTTTTGGTTTTTCTTTCATCTTTCATCTTTCTCTTTCTCTCTTTTTCATTTTTTTTTTCCTGCTGGTGGTGGTGAGGACTGGCTACATATCATCCGAAGTAGTAGTTCTATAGAGCAATCTGTTAAGGTGCATAGGACAGAAGGCAGAAGTAAAGATTGACTTTTACCCTTGAAATAGTGATAAGAAAAATTCCACTGACTAGAGTTCAGGGATGAATCGGGGAGGTAAAGATAATGATTGTGTACATTTCGAACTTTCTCCATAACTAGCGCCTAAATGGCTTCACACAAGCAAAGATATTTCGTATAGATGGTATGTTTAAGATTGTAGGAATACTTACTTATTTCTCCAGCTTTAGAATCTCTGTCTTGTTTAATTTGGCATTTTACCTCATCATTTTATCTCTCATAGTATTGCATCAATTTGCTTGCTGTTGGTAAATTACCTTGTAAGAAATCGGAAATAAGCATGTCTGAAATTCTTGTTTTGTATTATGTTGACAGTTGGGATTTCATCTACGCAGAATATGTGATGGTGACTGGATACAACAGTCGCTCTATCGTTTTGCAGGTGATTATGGTTCTTCTATGTAAATGAAGACCTCTCAATTCACCTCTGAAATTACTATACACCAGAGGTTTAAATTCTTATTTTTATACAAATGACAATAGAAGATGGGTAGTCAATTTCATTATGATGTTTCTAACAACGACAGAGAAAGGATTCACATGTGACACAAAGGTGCCATTAATGCAGCATTGTAAACTATTGAAAAATTAAGTTCACTTAGTGCTTCTTTGGGATAGCTTAAAAAGTTGAGATCAAAGATTCAAAGTCAACAATTAATTTTTATCCGCTTACCATTTTAATTGAACAAAGAGGACAACTCTTTTTCATGTCACATAATTTTTTTCACTTTATTTACTCATATGTTATCTTCATAGAAAACTAATACATTCTAAAATTACGTGAAGTCTCATATTCTTGAATAAGTATGTTGATATATCCATTAAAATTGAAGATATTAATTTGAAATAAGAAGTTAATGCCTTCTATTTAGATTGTGGTTTATTAGAGCCAGTCGTGCCTAGTGAGGATAGCTTCATCCACATGGAATGGGAAGAATGTTTACCTGAAATATGATGACACATAAAAATATGCTAATTTTCCCATGTTCGAAAAAGAGAAATATTCATTCCCAATTTAAATAGCAGGGTGAATGGAAATGCCATTCTATTCACACTCACATTCAGAAGTTATATTCTCTTTGTCATAAGGCAAATTATAGTCTTAGATATTATTTGTTTTCTTGTAAGGGAAATATATTTTGAAATTAACATGAAGGTCACTGTAATGTCATTTATAATTCATTGTGACTCCTGCTAATTTGGTTCTGAAAGAAATACCATCTTTTCGTCATTGGTCTGTTCAATTTGAGAAGGTCTCTGATCAAGTTTTATTAGATATTTCATCATTCTGATGGTTACCCATCCAGTACTGCTGTGTAACAGTCATGTCACTCTTGCTCATTTTCACTATCCTCTATTTTGTTTGCTCAAAATTATTGCATCTGATGAGTATATTTGCAGATAGCTGAAGATTATTCTCATGCTGAGTTTCTACTACGTCTTCCAGGATACTGCCCAAGTACGTTGGTTCCAGCAGTCTCAAGATTGTTATATGTGTTTCATTTTTTATTTGTGTCTTTCAGTACCCTTCTAGTTCCATAATACTGATGTTAATGATTCTGTCAAAGGATTCTAACTGTTTCTTATGGATAATTGAACTCCTCAGTGCCTGCTTTTCGTGACACTGTTGACTTGCCTCTTGTTGTGAGGAGATTACACAAGAATCGAGCAGAGGTGTGTCTTCCTGTACTGAATGTCTCTTATTGGCATGAGTTAGTTCGTTGTATAATTTTTGGTTTTTCTTGTGGTCAGGTTAGGAAAGAGCTTGGAATTGGGGAAGACATCAAAGTTCTTGCATATAATTTTGGTGGACAGGTATGTTATATGTAACCATATACCTTCTGCATCTTGGAACTCTCTGATTGCATTGTTTGCCTCATTTTTATTCGTTTGTTTCGATTATGCTTTAAAATCATATTTTCAGGTTCTTTTATTCATTTTTATCTAGATAAACTTGCCTTCATTCTTTGCTTTTACTTATTTATTTTCTCTTAACAATTCTGCACACACTTTGAAAGGTTCTTAAGTGTCAGTAAATAAGATATAAGGCTCCAGGTATGCTTAGATGATAGTTTTCTTCTATGAATTTGAACAGTTACAATAAATAACATGTCATTCTTCATTGCTTGCAGCCAGCTGGATGGAAGATAAAGAAGGAATATCTACCTGCTGGATGGATATGCTTGGTTAGTTTTATGAGCTACACAATACATGTTTGCAAATTTTACATTCTCGCCAAAGTTGAAAGCAGAGGAACAAATTACATGATGTCTGTTAACCGTTGCCTGATATAGGTCTGTGGAGCTTCAGAAGGGCAAGAGCTTCCTGAAAACTTTATGAAGCTTCCAAAGGATGTTTATACACCTGATGTAATTGCTGCTTCAGACTGCATGATTGGTATACTGAAAGTCCTACAACTTTTATATTTTATATTTGATCAATGTATTATTTGACTTTGGAATGTTTCATATATTTCTTTTCAGGTAAAATTGGATATGGTACAGCAAGTGAAGCTTTGGCATACAAGGTTCCTTTCATCTTTATACGCAGAGATTATTTTAATGAAGAACCATTTGTGAGGAACATGCTTGAGGTACAATGTTGCTTCACATTGTTATTCTGTTCCATGGTTGTATAACAGACCAAATTTCACCAATTTATTTATTGCAAACAGCACTTTCAATGTGGCGTGGAGATGATTAGGAGAGATCTGCTTACTGGGCATTGGACTCCGTATATTGAACGGGCTTTTACTTTGAAACCTTGCTATGAGGCAGGCACCAATGGTGGTGAGGTATCTCATTTTCTTTTCTTTAGTCCAGGAGAAACTTTATCAAGGGCTATTCTGCATGCCTATAATTTTGCAAGACAAGAAATGTCTCAATTTTGGACCTCAAATGTCTAATACGGTCTCCGTTACCTCAACATATTTTAAGGTAGCTGCTAAAATACTTCAGGATACAGCTTTTGGAAAAGATCATGCTCCATCTAAGGTGATTTTGTTTTGTTTCTAATACCTTTATTTCTTTGTGTCATGTGAAATTGTGTACACCTGGCTTTTAATTTAATTCTATGTTCAGCAACTTCTAGTGGTTGTCTGGGAGCCATTTTGGCTAAATTTAAATTCATTTTTTTTACCGTTTGAGAGGGTGAGTGGGACCTGGACATGCAGTAATTATTGAACCATTTACAGTGACCTTTAAAATGGTCAAATGTTGTGGGCATGCAAAATGACACGAGTGCCCCTCCAAGATTTTAAACTTGTCCAACAATGAAGGGCAGAAATGACAATTGGCATAGTATGGTACGCATTTGAATGGTCAATTGTTGTGGGCATGTCAGTTTTGGCAGAAATTGGCCCCATTCCAACGGTCAAAAAATCTATGTTGTGTGAAAAATAATTGCTCCCAAACAGGGGCCTAATATAACTGTTTTCAGGAATGAGACGATATTCCTTATGTTAAAAATTGATTTGAGAAATATAGTCAGACTGGCATTCAAAAAATGTAGCAACATCAATAAAGACTAGAATGCCAGCATTATTATGAAATCAAACACACTAATAACTTACTGCAGCAATATATGCTACTATCACGGTGAAGATGCTGTAAATAAGTGGTTAAGATTGATGCCATTGTCAATTCCCTATTAGTTACTGTTCTCATTTTATTGTAGGAGATATATGATTTGGTTAATATTTGTCTCACTTTTAAATTTTATTCCCTTTTTTATGTAGCTTAGTGGGCCAAGGAGGTTGCGAGATGCCATTGTCCTTGGGTATCAGCTTCAGAGAGTTCCTGGGAAGGACATAGCTGTGCCAGAGTGGTATACACATGCACAAAATGAACTAAATATCCGCACTCCATCGCTAGATAATAACATTATCCCGAGTATCTCCTTTACAAAAGAGTAAATTCTTGTATTCTCCATTAGTAATCCATGCTCGCTCATTGTGATCATTTAATCACTTGACTGTTTTTTATTCATTCATTTGAATACATTTGTAGAACTGAGGACTTTGAAATTCTGCATGGAGATCATCATGGTCTTTCAGATACAATAGCTTTCTTAAAGAATTTGACAGAACTGCATGACTTAAACAAACCTGGAAATAGAAGTAAGCAACATTCGCGTGAGCAGCTTGCAGCTGCTGCACTGTTTAACTGGGAGGTACTTTCACGTCGCTTTGACTTTTGGAAATGCATTTAGCTGGGTGGCTGTTGTTTTGTTAAAGTAAACCTTCAAAGTTTGAGGATGATATGAAATATTTGGATAATAAGTTTACTCTACCATAGCAATCTGGATGTGAGAATCAACACTCATTTGTTTAACATCTGCTAATTGTTTCTCGGAAGAGAAAAATGGAGTATATATCCGGCCATTACATAATTTAAGCAATTAGGGTTAAGAAAGCAAAGATGATATATTCTCTCCAACCACACTCAGAGTTTGGTAAAGCTAGACTAAAAGAGCTATCTGCAGCCTTTGCCTAAACTGAAGTAAGAAGACCACTCTATCCCTTAAGCAATCGTCTTTAAAAATGCATCGGTGATAAATTTAACATTCCTCTCCTACCTTGTAGACCATGCAGAAGCTCTTATGGTGCCTCTCAACTTTGGCTTTCTTAGCACCTCCGGATCCCAAAAAGTGTTTCCCTCATTCTGTAAATACTTTTGTATCATGGACTTGATAATATGTATGTATTTAAATGCATCTAACTATTAACATGTCATGCAGAAGATTTCCTAAAGAATTTTCTCATTTTTGAATCTGTAGATTAATTTGTTAGACTTTTACAGTTCTAAGTAATTTTATATCTATAAATAATATGGACTGTGTTACTTTTATATAGAACTATAGTCAAATTTTTTATGTTCTACTTCTTGAAAATTCTGTTAGTTTTGTAGAAATTTTCTTCATGCTGTTGTTTCACAGATCTGGTGTTGCAGGATGAGATATTTGTTTCCAGAGCACCCGGGAGGTTAGACGTAATGGGAGGAATTGCAGACTATTCAGGAAGTCTAGTCCTGCAGGTGCTTTTCCATGGGATGCTTCTCTATTCAGAATTTGTATGACTTGTCGAAATAAATTCTCTCTTTCTCAGAATTTTTTGATATTTGCCATTTCCCATGCAGATGCCCATTAGAGAGGCATGCCATGTTGCCATTCAACGGAATCATCCAAGCAAACACAAGTTGTGGAAACACGCTCAGGCCAGGCAGCTTACTAAAGAACGGGGCCCAATACCTGTACTTCAAATTGTATGTAGGATTTTAATCATCAGTTAATGAAGAGATGCTTCATATAGAATATCTAATTATGTGCAAAAAGTGGAGAATTACCACCATGTGAAGTCAATTTTCTAGTATCTTATCCTAAGTTCTACCCGTAGCATAATACATATAAATCTGAAAGTACATGAAAAACTAACTAGACAAATTGTTGAAAATTGACTTCATTATTAGTAAAAGGTTTGTGTTGCATAAATATCTGATATAATCATTACTCCTTTAAATGTAAAAATAAATGCTTTAGAAAGAACAATGCTATTCCCCTTCCATAACTACTACATAAATCTTCAATGAGTCAACAGTGCTGAGCTATGGAGCTGTTCCAACCTGTGTCATTTTGAACTGCACTAAGATGGGATGGGCTTATTTTTCTATCAATAAAAGGAATATCAGATTGGACCCTGCTAACCATTGGGTAATTTGTCCATGAGCCAATCCGTGCTTCCAATGATATGTCTTTATCCATCTGTATGCATGTCCCTATTGTTGATGACTGTTTGGTGACGCATAATGGGTGTTAGAAATTTTGACTGAACTTGATGCAATAATCCTTATTTTGCTGGCCTTTTTCTATCCAATAAGGTTCAGTAAGGATCTCAATATTTAACTTTTGTTTATGCAGGTATCATTTGGCTCAGAACTGAGTAACCGAGCACCCACATTTGACATGGACTTGTATGATTTTATGGATGGTGAGCGGCCGATTTCGTATGAAAAGGCATATCAGTACTTTGCTGCAAACCCATCACAAAAGTAATCTTTTTAGACTTTGTTTTTTACTATAGATATCTAGCTTTAGTAACAAGATATCAAGCCTATTACTATTATGAATTATATTCTAGGTGGGCAGCATATATCGCTGGCACGATTCTGGTATTGATGACTGAGTTGGGTGTTCGATTTGAGGACAGTATTAGTGTGCTGGTACGGTTCTCTTTTTTTCCTATACTTTGCCTTATTCTTCTTGATAGTAATGCGTGCATGCCAATTAAGTGTTTCAAAGTTAACAATGTTTGCCTTTGAGAAACTCATCCATGTCAAGCTTGTTTCTCCAATCAATTTAGCTTTCAAGGCAATAAAGCATCAAGGATTGCCTTTTAGGAAACTATTCCTAACATCAAAGACCACCGACCTTCTATCGAGAGTGCTGCCCTAAAGTGGGATGAGCAATCCCTTGATGGGTTACAAGTTGTTCAATAAGCACTTTATATGTCTCGTGCTTGATTTCTTCCAAAAAATTTATTATAATTCCTGATGAATTACTTAGCTAGACAATTTATTCCCAGAACAACATACTTTTTGAGTTTGTCCATCTACCATCTTTTGCTAGAGGAACTGCTCTACTTTTGGAGGGTGGAATTTATTTGGATTTTGTGCATTTGCACATTTAGCCCTGGAGTCATGTTGATTTTTTTTAAAAGTGATTTTTTGGAGAATGTGTGGTTAAAAATTAGAAAAAAGTTATGGCTCCACATGCAAAATTATTTTACGGGGAGAATATGCAGTTGAAAATGAGTTGAGGAAAAGTGATTCTATAAAAATCAAAATCAAACAAGTGCTTAGTCTCTTTTTGGGTGGTTTTGTTTGATCCTTTTTTACATTTCACTTATGTGGCCTCCATACTTGTTTTGGGCCTTTGGCTAAAAAAATCCTACGCATTAATGACACAACTGAATATATAATGATATTTAGGTCATTTCTGGTGTGCCAGAGGGCAAAGGTGTATCGTCTTCCGCCGCAATAGAAGTAGCCACGATGTCTGCTGTTGCTGCTTCTCATGGTACTATTCACTGCCCTGATGATGATTGAAAGCCATATTGTTAGATAAATCTGTTGTGATCTCTGTGAGATCAACAGATTTTATGATTTTCATCGGAGAATATTACCAACTGAAATCTAATATTTATATTCCATATGTTACATTGTGTCTATCGTTTCCATGCTATCTAGAAATTTACTAATAGTAAATCGGGATATTCAGACAGTTAAATTGGTCATGCACATGCAAATATGCAATTATCAACCAGCAGGCTGATCACCATATCTGTATCTGAATAGTTTTACGGTCTTGATCTCGTGAACATCCAATTTGAAGATTTCCATCCTTTCTTGCAGGATTGGATATCGCCCCGAGGGATCTTGCTTTGCTTTGCCAAAAGGCCTGCTACTTAAATGTTTCATTTCTCTTTGTTTACCTATACAACCAAAAATTCTATTGCAATTGTCAGCATAACAATATTCCGTCATCTCACAATAGGTGGAAAATCATGTTGTGGGTGCTCCTTGTGGAGTGATGGATCAAATGGCTTCTGCATGTGGTGAATCAAACAAACTTCTTGCAATGGTGTGTCAGGTAAAAATCATCTACAATACAAAAGATTTTACATAACAAATGCGATAGTGCAATACTGAAATGCTAAACTACATATCCCACTAGCCTGCTGAGGTACTAGGACTCGTGGACATCCCACCTCATATACGATTTTGGGGTATTGATTCTGGTATACGACACAGGTACGAGTTTTTTTCACTGTATGATTTATTTTTTCTGTTTCTGTCAAAAAGATTTGTCAAAATCTTTATTTTTCTGTTTTTCGCCAATGATATTATTGGATAAAACTGGGCTGTACTGAGGAAAAGAAAGAAGCTATAATCTTGTTCTATGTATTGTTCGGTCCTATCAAGAGTAATAAGTAATAATAGAGCTAAAACAGAAAAATGCAATAGCAGTCAAGAAAATCAAAATGATCAAATGCTGTCTGCGCCTTCACCTCGGGGATGGGTACCCATTGTTGAGATTTTGATATTGGTTTGCCAAGTTTATTTGCAGTTTCAATCAACAATATTGATACGCTCATTTCTTTTACACTATTAGACATGACTGGACTGGACAACTTCTTGTTCTTAATACTGCTATGCAATCATCCCTACCAAACATTCCTCTAAGAGATTAGAAGTAATGCACCTTGCTTATAGGGAAAACTTTCTTTATTTTTTTCATCCTTCCTCTTCTCAAGATGTACAGTCAAATCTAACTCTAACACTAGCTGAAAGTGCAAAGCATGGTTTTTAAGAATCATCTTCAGCAATGGTATGAAAATTAACTTTTTTTGAGTTGTGACTTTCTCTTTCAATCTCTAGCCCCCACACTAGGGTGGCGTGGTGATTGTTTGTGAATCGACAATGCACACTTTGGCACTGCAATCTACCTGCATTATAATTTGCTGGAGCATACTGCAGTGTTGGCGGTGCAGATTATGGATCCGTGAGAATAGGTGCCTTCATGGGTAGGAAGATAATAAAGTCCGTAGCATCTGAGCATTTGAAATCCTCATTATCAAACAACACCACTTCACAGCCAGTCAATGGGGTAAGCTCCTGTGAAATGGAGGGTAATGGCATGGATTTGCCCAAAAATGAGGCTTCACTGGATTACTTGTGCAATCTGTCACCTCACCGGTAATGTTTAATTTCTGTGCTTTTGAACTTGGATTTCATTCTTCTTTTAAACATATTAATATAGGAGTCTTTATCCAATTTCAGATACGAGTCATCTTATGTGAATAGGCTTCCGGAAATTCTACATGGCAATGATTTTGTGGAAAGTTATGTTCATCATGATGATTCAGTAACAGTAATTGATAAAAAGCACAACTATGCAGTAAGAGCACCAACCAGACATCCCATTTATGAGAACTTCCGAGTCAAGGTCAGTCATTCAACAAATATTTTTCATGCTTTCGGAGTTTAAAATCTCTTGAGCGTAAATAGGGAACTGTGATTATAACCTATTTCTGTAGTTGATGGTAATTGATTTCTCAATTTATTATTCTTCCCTACATAAAAATCATCAATCATACATTTTGCTACATATTTATTATTATTAACTGAAAAGAACTTTTTAGAAACTCATTTCTGAGAGATTGCAACAAGTGTCAAGGCTAGAAAATTACACTCTTATGAGTTTGAACAGGTTAATCTATTTTCTTATATCAAATTAAGAGGACAATCAGTCAGCTGCTAATCAAATCTATAAGTTGTGTTTTAAGGAAGCTGGTGTCTTGTTACTTATTATGTACTTTAGGATGTTACACTCACATATGATGACTGTTGTTCTGTTCACGTGGTCATTTGCTGAACGAAAATTCACAGTTGAATATGGCTTCAGTAAAAATAGATTCCTTTTTTTTATTTTTTTATATCTGGTTCAAGAATTTTGAGAGAGCAGAACGAATTTGAGACACATCAAATACTGCCATTTGCATTGTATATTAGACAACAAGAAATTTTGTAAATGAGCAAAAGCTGCCATGGTTTCTAGAGCTTAGACGAAGTACGGCTGCTAACAAGAGAGACAGACAGACTTATTTAGAGAACCATGTAAAAAAATTTGATGTTGTACATTGGTGTTTAACTCATGAATGGGGTTGAGTTGTCGAAATGGTGATATGCTAGAAAGTTACTTTCCTATTTACGTGTTCATTTATTTTTCTGCAAGGCCCCTGGTGTATACTTGTACTGTCTGTTTCCATTATATTTCAATGACGGTACAACCTGAGAAGGCTCTTTTCTTTTGGATTGAATATTGTATAATTTTCCTATGACCATCTGTTGGTTGCTACCTAGGCTTTCAAGGCATTATTGTCTGCAGCTTCTTCGGACGATCAACTTTCTGCTTTAGGAGAACTTATGTATCAGGTATCTGGCCTTTCGTCTTTTCAATGCTTTGTTTGCAAGCACACACATGGGACCTTGGAGCTGGATTTAGTAATCCATTAAAAGGGAATTATTTTATCACTTCATTTCGAAGCCACAATTCATGTCACAAAGCAAAATTTTGTCATCAAATGAAGAATTATTCTAAGGATCCAGATGCCTTTAATGCCATTGCCCCTTGTAGGATTGCTTTATTTCTTTGCATCATCTGTCATAATTCATAAATCGAACTGGCAAATATTTTGTAGTTCTTTTCCAGATTAAACATTATTAGGCATGCATGAAACGTGAAAAAATAATAGAAAGTTGAAATTTTGTTCACTCATTTATCTAATCCAATCTCTCACTAACATGTTTTTTATTTCAGTGTCATTACAGCTACAGTGCTTGTGGACTTGGGTCACACGGGACAGATAAGCTGGTAGAACTGGTACAGGAAATCCAGCACGGGAAACTCTCAAAGTTCGAAAAAGGAACTTTATACGGGGCAAAGATTACTGGTGGAGGTTCTGGTGGAACAGTTTGTGTTATTGGCAGGAATCGTTTAAGAAGCAGCGAACAAATTCTCGAGGTAGACTTCAAAATCTTGCACCACAAATCCATCAGAAATGGAACAGAGCATTTCATTTGTAGCCTGCTCTTCATAGACTTTGCACAAGTGATATAACAGATAGCCATTAATAAATTAGAGATAGTTTTCATGGTTCATTTCTAGTTTGGAAGATTTTCTGACAGTGAAAGTTCGACATTGCAGATTCAGCAGAAGTACAAAGCTGCCACTGGTTTTTTGCCATTTGTGTTCGAAGGTTCTTCGCCCGGTGCTGGAAAGTTTGGCCATCTGAAAATACGCCTCCGGTCACGCTCACAGCTTAAGTAATTTCCAAAAATAAAGGTAATTTAAAAGACGAGAGAGTCAGAGGCATAAAAAATATAGTAGGTTTTTGCAACAAAATAGACATTACAAGTCCAAATAGAATCCCCTTCAAAGTGTTGAATATTTATGCTGCTGATATTATTTATTTCTCATTCTCATTAGAGAGAGGATTTGTTTATTTAATACATTTCATCTTCATGTCCCTAATAATAGAAAATTCACTAATTGTGAAAAAACCATATATAATTAAACAATTTTTTTAGTTTTCTTTTTTTATCTAAAAACATTTTTTTTTTTTAATATTCATTTTCAACAATGCATTCACACAGTAAAATATGCACGTAAACTCAAAAAAAAATTCCTATTTTTAACCACTTATTTTTCAAAAATTCATTATTCAAAATTTTGTTTTTACTAAATAATGATCATGAAACAGGCTTTAAAATGTTGGTTATTTATCTAAATGCCACAACTCTCTAAATGGGCTCAATTACCTAGTCCGCTTTGACCCATGTTTAAATGTGATCAGTTCATGGTTGGGCCAGTTATGGGCCGTACTCTCAGGCCCAGACTTTTACCTGTTGACACCATCACTATTTGTGTACATTCTTTAATATCATGTCCATGTTAGGCCTTCGTATTTTCAAATTCATTTTCAAACCTTACATTTCATGAAATTCACAATTTTTATCAATTTTTCAATTATACATTTTATCCACTTTTATAAAATCTATTAAAAATGTAATTTTTAGCTAAACCTAACTGGAGCTAAATGTGAGTTTATTTTCAAGGGGCTAGAGTCATGTATATAAAAAAATGTACAATTTGAAAATGTTGGAAAATGCACTATAGCTGAAAAAATTAATGTACACATCAAAAGTCACATTCTTCGTTACTCATAACGAATTTGTTCAAGAACATTGATGAGATCGACAAATATAAAACTTGTATGAACCTTTTCATTTCGTTAATGGGCACAATTTGTTCTATCAAACGATCATGTCACACATGGATTCCAATTCCTACGATCTTTTCGAAAAAACTAGATTTTATTTTATTTTTTATTTTTTTCATGTCCAAGAGAAGTAGGGTTTTTGGAAATCACATACTATATAATGTAGTCTCAATGACAAATACTTTTCACATAAAAGGTAACAAACTATGTTCAAATTCCACAATGGTCATTATCTATAGTGAACATTCTGATTCCTTAGATTAGGATATTTTCCCACACTTTTACAGCTATTTTGAAGTTGACCTAATTGTGACATCCACATGATCAATTCAATAGCATTGAATTGGTCCAAATCTGTTATAATCTTGCATTGGTTTCATGTTGTTTGGATCACACATTCTCATTGGCTAAATCAATGACCACATGGTTCAAAAACAAAATAAGTTATTCAAAGTTAGGTACGAAATTACGTAAGAAAGTTCGGTACGAAATTACGTAAGAAAGTTTGTTTGAGGTCATAGTTCTATTTGAACAAGTTAAGTTGTTTTTTAAAGTTTGTCAAATTAAATTTTCTTCAATAACATATCAAATAATCTATTGACTGGTTAAAAAAAATTAAAACTTGATTTAAAACAAGCTAAAACATTAAGGACGTGTTCTTAACAATATTAGACAAATACTTCATATGTGACACTTCTTTAATTTTGACCCGTACAAAATATCGAATAGCCGACAATGTGTCGAGGCTTAAGACCGGCCACCAATGTTTAGGCATTAGCATCCAAAGTTTGTGTTGCTAGTGAAAATGACATACTTGTCCATTTCATATGTAAGAACTGAAGAATGATCTGTAAACTCTCAAAATAGGTTAATTGCACTCGAAGTCGCCCAGCTTTTACCTCAATTGTAATTAGGTCATTGAACTTCAATTCATTTCCATTCGGGTCATTTAGCTTAATATTGGTACACTTATTTAAGCACTTGAGTGTTTTTCAGAGAATTGTTCAACCTTTAATTTAATTCCCTCATACCCTATTGCTCTAAATTGAATGGATGATTATTTAGAATATTAGATTGAAATTTTAGAAAAGCCTAACCATTAACATTTTCTTAATAAGATTTTTTTTTTTTTTTTGGTAACGATTTGCATCAATTGTATTTTTGTATGTGACTAATAAGTCTACGTGGATGCCCAAGTCCTTCGACGTTAATTTTAATGGCCAAATAAGCCCATGTTTGAGTATCATTCTTTAGGGGAAAAAAAATACATTTTTAATTAGTGATTTGACATTATTTCAACCACACATTCTTTAATAAAATAATATTACACGTAAATTCAAAAAAATTATTTATTTTTTAACCACACATTTTTATCAATACACTATTCAAAAATGCATTCTTATGAAAAGAATGGGGCTCAAACAGGGGCTTTCTGTAATATAGGTTGATGAAGAAACAAATCTAAAAATTTAATTGCATTTAAATTGAAGTGAACTGATTTCTTTAAATTGAAGTTCGATCACCTAATTGAATTGGGGTAAACTTGGGTGATAGGCAATACAAGTAACCCTCTCAAAGGCCATAAGTTGTAGGGTACCATGTATTGCCAGTGAAAATGACATAATTGTCCTTTTGACACAAAAACTAATGGATGATCTTTAACCTTGCAAAAACCCTAAAT
This sequence comes from Osmanthus fragrans, assembly GCA_019395295.1. Taxonomy (NCBI): domain Eukaryota; kingdom Viridiplantae; phylum Streptophyta; class Magnoliopsida; order Lamiales; family Oleaceae; genus Osmanthus; species Osmanthus fragrans. Next base: position 630,257 of record CM033343.1, read on the forward strand.
TGTAGGTTGCCCTACCTTAGAAAGGGGCAGTCTTAAATAAGTGGATTTATTGCATTATTGGTAGGGTTTATGTCTTTAGCTGGCTTTGTGGGATCCCATCATTTTTAGTTGGCAATATGTATTGCATTTAAAGAAATTTGTCATATTATTATCCCCAAACGAATTGGCAAAATGACAATCAGAAAATCACATATCCCTCCATTGATTGTTCCTTCTTTTATTTTATTTTATTTTTTGTGGTGTTCTTTCTTCCAATCATGTCATGCAAGAAGAGAGGTGTGTGGGTGTGGAACATAGAGGAACCCACTAAACAAAATGGCAAAATCTTTTTACTATTGGGGGCCTCAATCAAATAGATTGGCATTGATCCATGTTATACAAGAATGGCAATTGATTAGGCATTTTCTTAGCTTTGTTAAGTGAATGATAAGGATAAATTCAAAGCCATTTTGGGACATAAGCACTAATTCTCATCATCTATGTCACGATAGGCCCACTTGGTTCTCCCAAGGGGTCAAGCAATACTTGCTTGTAGAATCACAATATTTAAAAGTTTAATATAGTGGAGAGTGAATATACGTATTTATTTAATTTCAATATTCTACGATCTCTTTCAAGTGTAGGTCGATAAATAATGGAAAAATTTGTCAATACTAACAAACGTTGCTAGAGGGTGGATATATTTACTTATTTAAATTTATCTTTAACATGTCACTTCACGTTCATGTTGAATTTATTTATTTTTTTATCAAAAGTTTAATACATAGACAAATTTATCTACTCGGATACGATGTAGAAACACATTGTCAAAAGCATAACCTAATTGAGAGTAGACATATTTATATTTAGAAATTTAATCTTCAATCTTATCTTTAGTTTGACAAAAAGATATGCGAGCCAAGAAGTGAAGAATGAGAATAGATTGTTGTGGTATGTGATTGGACACCTTGCCTTACAAATTCAAGTTGATGTCTACTTGGTAAGCTTGAGCACATTAATATCTAGTGGAAAAGCCATCTTTATTTAAATAAACTCAGGGAAAATTATTTTCCGTGTCGTTCTACACGGTAATGTTTCAATGAAAAATATACATTACTTGTTCTTCAAAGAACTTGAAAAAGTTAAATATAAACCGAAAAATTCTCCATTTATCGACTATAACTTTTAAACAACGTAGTCGAATGCAAATGACATCACAAATCAAGTGACACTAAGAGGAAAAAAAATCACATAAATGAAATTTTCATCCTCTTGTAATGTGCAAGGAAATGTTGCAACTTTATGGTCATGCATGTCATATCATGGTAATCACCAGGAAATTAAAAGAATGTGCTTTTTCACAAAGTCTTCAAACTTTTTTTTTTTTTTTTTATGCTTTTAACTTTGAGCAATGAAATCAATTATAATCAATCAATCAAGGCCAAAATCTCCATGACCCCTTCAGAGATTGTGATGTCGGCCAAATATTTGGGCACTAATGTGCTATATAATGCACTGTTATGGCCGATCGACATCGAAATTCCTGACCCTACTTTTATTTTTATCTGAAATATACGATTCACACGTCTTTCTTTAAGTTCTTTTTATTTTCTCAAATTTATTTTTAACCACACATTTTTCCGTTAAAATAATTTTTCAATTACTTTTTAACAAGACATTCCCTAAAAAATCACTTTTCACAACTTTCATCATTTTGATAATGGTTAGAGAAGAAATAGTCAATTGAAATGGAAAAGTGGACTGTTAAATTATAATAAATTATGTCTAACCAACACAAAAATTCAAGATTAATTAATAATCGCATATAAATAAATTTAAAAACTGAAATAATTTATAAGAATCTTAATCAAAATCATGAAATTTGATTAGAGATTATTGTAAAAGTCTACTTTGTTGTTTTGGCTAGAGTTGTTGACCAAAAGGCCCTAAGCAATTACTAAAAACTTTTTTTTTTTCTAATTGATAAATTTCTTTAAACGAGTTCTTGTGACATATTTGACGTTTTAAAATAGGCATAATTGAACAAGATTTAAAAATAAATAAATAAATAAATATAAGAGAGATTTGAACAATGAGAATATTTAGAAGTGAAATTTAATTGTGTGTTTAAATTTTGAAAGACATTTTATTCATAATTATTGAAAGTTCCAAGTGATGGCGAGCAATGGGATTAAAATATCTTCATTTCTCGTTTAATTTTCTCATTTTTTAAAATATGATTTAAATTTAAAAACTTAAAATAAAATATAAATAAGAGTCGGGGAAGGAAATTCATGTCTCTTTCAGGATTGAACGTTTTGCTATCTCTACTTAATCTTGATAAAGTTAACATTCCTACTTGATTCTCGATAAAGATAGAAAATTTTATTTTTGGAGACAAAATTTGTCTTTTCTATTTGGATGATGATAGAAATTTTATTTCTTATGTGCAATGTACCAAACATAACGTTTTGACGGATGTAACGTTTTAAGTTTAATTTCCAGGGAGATTCCTCGATTTGGAAAAAAAAAAGCAACTTAAATGGACCATATCGTATGTAAGTGGGAATCGAAATCATCAAAGGATGCCTTGTTGATAGAGCAGTCAAAAGGCTAGATTCAGTTTCAATAGTTCGATACTGATGTTAACTCTAAAATAAGAGCACGTTTGGTGCCAAAAAAAAAAAGTGCTAGCTTATAAGTTGGAATTCACAAATGGTATGGTTTAAAAATAGCCCAAAAAAGTGGATTTTGGACTACGTAATTTGTAAAGCTTTAACTTATAATTTAGCACTTTTTTTGCCAAACATGCTAGCTCTAACTACAATATTATTTTAGTTCTACTTTCGACTTGGACCTTTAATGTATTCAACTTAATCTTGATACAACAATAGACGGGAGCCGAAAATGTTAATAAGCAAGTTCGATTTTTTATTTGTTGATATTTATTTACTTTCAAGTAGTTTATTGTTTATAAATCACGATTAGCCTCATCACGAATATAAATAAATAATTGTTCACCAATAACATAAATTAAAAATTTCCACGAAAAAAATTAATTTTTTTTACTTTTTTATCAGATAGGGTCCACTCTGAGTATGATCTGATCGACCATTGCCACGTGTCAGGGTGCAATCTTAGGAGGCACGACGGCCCACTAATGTTAAGACATGTCAACAAATTGGGTCTATAGACATATACAGAGGAGCAACAAAATTTCCTCATGCTCTATATGAGAGAAGGGTAACAGGGTGTTAAGTGTACCTTGTTTGATTTATTTGTTGAACATACTACATGAATGGCTTCTTACTAGGAAACACTCTAGGACAAATCTAAGCTTTAGTACCACTTACACTTTGGTCCAAAAAGTTACGCCTTTGTGTCCACTTGCTTACTCATAGCTAGGGTTGTGTCCACTTGCTTGCTTGTTCGTTTTATTATGATTCATTAAAACGGTTAGTGTGTTTTAGTGTTACGTCGATCGAATGATAAGGAAAACCTGCAATCATCGTTATATATTTGTGATCAGATCCTTTTTCGTTAGAGATTGAATTGGAGGAAGATGATAAGTTGGATTTGAACGTAGACTTTGAAAATCAAAGAATGGTCGAATCGTAGAAGAATATGAATGTAATTTCATGTGAAATTGATGGTCGGTCGATCTGAACATATTAGATTATTATTGTCGATATCACATTGACCTTTTCATGATTAGAGGGTAGCTTTTCACTTATTCAGCCAAGCAACTCTAACTTGTTAATTGTTAAGGTATTTTTTGAATTTAAAGTTCGATAGTCTCTGTGTGAACCTCCGACGTACGTGCATGCATGCTATATTGGCTATTGATTCACCTCTTATCAATTGACTTTCTATATATGGGTAGCTTTACATATTGTTTGATTTCATCTTGTGTCAAACCTCAATTTTTTTGTTACGAATGCATGGGTCTTAGATTGTTTGTTGTGAAAGGTCAATTAGTTTGAAGACGGTTTGATATTATTAAATTGTTATGTAGTTCAAAAAAAAAAAAAAAAGAAGAAGAAGTCAATCGGAGAGTCATATTTAATTATGACATTTTCAACGTAATATGAAAATAGAATTCGTTTTCTCTCTAAGATATTTCAACTTTCTCCAACGTTAACCGAAAGACAAAAAATTGATCACAACAAAAAATTGATAATTCATGTTTGAACATTAATCTCTACCGTTGCATTACAATAGTTAAAACGTCATGTCAAATTGTTTCATCAGCAAATATAATTGATATGTTGAAAAAATATTATTAGATTGAATCAAATAATCGGCAAATATCATACATATGGCTTAATCAATCGTTAGTACAAGCTTTGGAACCACTTGGCCATAGAGCATAGCCTACGTCATGACAATGGAACACGAATAAATCACTTCAAAGCCAAATTTCCCTACCAAAATCTGCATAGGGCCCTTATGAAACGCAATTATAGTTATGGCCAAATGCAATGTCCATACTTTTTAAGTGATAAGGCCAAAGGTCGACCTCTAGGGGTGATCTGCCTTGACCCCACCCCCGCACACCACTTTGGCCGTCCTCTAATGGAGGCTATCGACTTCAACCAACTCTTTATTCACAATCTTTGAAAAATATGTTCATGCAATTCAATCGTGAATTTAGTATTTACTAGAAAATATAAGTATTCATTCCGTATTGTGATCAATCATCCAATGCTCGTTGTAAGTCACGTGCATTTAGAACTATGAAGTAATGATTTCTATTGTTTGGTAAAGTTAAATTGAAGAAAAATAATTTAATTTAAAATTTGTGTTATCATCCAAAGCAATATTATATGTAATAGAAAATATGAAGCAAAAATTATTCATTGATCTCTCTCCGTGAAATTGCAAGAGTCGGTCGAATCGGTCGATGGTACTTGTCTAAACCCAAACCTAAACCTAGCATATGGACCTTATTTATGGAAGAAAATATTTAAATTTATGTATATGATCATTTTTTAACAAATTCAACTTTTAGATATGATGGGTTAACAAAATATCATAACCGCACAATATACTTAGGTATAAATCATGTTGTCGCCATTTATAAAATTTGTGCACGAGTCTAATATTTTACCAGGAAAATCTAGATTCTAGATTGCACAAAAAGGAGTGTACATGGACAATATTTGAATAAAAATATTTAACACTTTTTATTCGCATAATCTTTTAGATAAGATAGCTAACACTCTTCGAGCGCATTTAAATACATTTAGATTAAACGAAACGGATCCTCCTACTCATAAATTTGACAAACTTATTTGATAAATAATCCTGACATTTAATTTAAGTCAATCTAACGCTCCGTATGTATTTCACTAAGATCATGAAAAAGTTAATTATTAACCACTTGAGATCCATAAGATATTGAGCGTTGGATTGACTTAAATTAAAGGTCACGATTATTTGTCAAATAAGTGTGTCAAATTTAGGAATAGGAAAATTCGTCCCGTAGATTAAATTAGGGCTAAAAAAATTCTAATTCACATTAGTGTCTTGAACCCAATTATGACATTATATGAATTTATATATAATTATCTAAAAAAAAAATATTCACCATAAAATTTTATATATAATTACGGTTTCAAGTGTAATTTACTTTTTCAGGAAAAGATAGATGTAACAATTATGCAGATTTTCTTTTCAAGGACTAAGAAAATTATGATTTCTACAATACTCTTCAAAACAATAGAAAAAGCTAAAAAAATTAAAACTAAAACTAAAATCCGACAAGGTAAGTCAACTACCTGAATTTAGTACATCACAAAAATTGTGCACGTATCAATCTTAACTTGTCGTAACTTTAGGGAAAAATCACATATCGATTAGATATAAGAATACTATAACTAAATTCTCTTAACAATGTTGAATTTTTAAAATAAAACCTTAAGTTTTAATAAAGTATCAGAGTCTATATTGCTCAAACGAGTCATTTGATCCGTCTAAAAGCTCAAACGTGCAATCACATCTCAAGATTAATGCTCTCAAACCAGCAGCTATCTTTCAAGACATTAAGGGTAAAATCCTACATCAGTTACATATAAAAATACTAAGCAACGTTCAAGGTTGACATTTTACATTGGAACTCGTATTTTAACAGTATAATAATCATTTGTAATAAACTTATTGATGTCATCAATGGCAAAAATTATTAAACAAAAGCCAGCAATTTTTACTGCTAGGGTTTGGTTTGCAAGTTCTTTAAGGGACCAAATTAATTAACCTGCTGCGTTGTTATGCAACATAATGACAGGATAATATTATCTAATTAAGACTTGTCTCATAATGCTATGAGCATTATTCAAGGAATCATTTTTTCTTGCTCAATATATTATGCTATTAAAGATTACATGGGAATCCTATGCTTAATTGCTTCTTTGCAAAATTTCTTGATTTTGAAATATTACTTAAAAGTAAATTATAGATTCCGAAAAAAGGAAAAATAAAAATAATTCGCGTTATCCATAACACGGATATATATATAAATTAACTAAGCTTTATTCCAAATACATTGAATCCTTTATCGTAGCTACATTTCTTGCACGCTTTTCATTAGACTCAAGGATTGTTTGGTAGAGTTTTTGAAAAATTATAAAAGTTATTTTTGAGATTAAGAAGTTACTTTTTGAATATGTGAAGTGATTTATCTGATGTGGTTAGAAGAATTTTTTGAAAAAAAAAAAAAACTGACTTTAGGTAATTTTCTCAGTAGTCTCTCCTACGGACGAACCCTTTATCTAAGTTAAAAACCAAAAAAAATTACTATAAGAAATTAAAATTTAAGATGTGAACATCTGCATAGAAAATATAAATCGGGTTAATTGAGATTTTAATAATGAAAGGAAATAATGTCTCATGTTAAGAATATTTAAAGGAGGACAATATCTAAATGCAATTTTGCCAGTTTAAATTATTTGTGTGTGTGTGTGTGTGTTCGATACAGATATGCACATGGTGATGAGTGCATGGGGAATCCCATGAAAACATTAGCCAACGCAGGTTCATGTTCATATTTGAGAGGAGTTGATGCTATCTATATTTTATGTTTTACTATGTCATACATATTATTTACCTAAACCATGTTCTTTGTTATTATTTAATTTAAATTCCCTAGTAATGGGTGATGCATGTGATAAGATATAAAAATGATGTCTAATTCCTAAGCATGATGCTTTATTAATTAGGTGCCACGAGTCTCGATTTGAGAGGTTCTTTATTAGCATCTCGGATATATGACAATTTTACAACCAAGTACTATCTCATTACACGTGTAAGAATACCTCATTACACTTGTAAGAAGATAAACAATAGAGTATAATTTTAAATTTTATCTTTCCTTGTAATTGTGTTTAAGTCTTTTCAAAATATATATATTGAATGGATAAAGAAAGAATGCGTGTTCTTGTAGCTAACTCTTTCGATACTTAAGAAAGAAAAGGGAAGTGTATCCGTTTGATTCCCATTTTTGGAGAAAGAATACATTTTGAATAATTGATTGATAAAGAATGTGTGATTAAAAATTAAGAAAAAAATTTGGATTTACGTGTAATATTATTATATTAAAGAATGTGTGATTGAAAAGAAAAGAGAGAAAAATAAATTTTGAAAAAAATGGAAATCAAACAGGTGCACGATGTGAGTTGAATATACAAATTGTACATCGTACATAATGTTACATGAATCCGATTTCTCTATAACTGATACTCTTAGACTAAGGGTGTGTTTGATAGAAAGATGAAAAATGAATGGCAAATAAAATGTTTGGCATGGAAGTGATTTGCCTAGAATTTGTTTTAGAGCGAATTGTATTAATGGTGTTCCTGAGGCAATTTTTCACCTAATCCGTTTGGCTTACTTTTTTCATGCAAATTACTTTTTTGGGATTATTTTTATTAATATGTATTAAAATTTGTTTGGATTTCACAAAACCTAAAAAAAAAAAGATAAAAAAAAATTTGATAAAATTTTTATGTTCGTTTGGCTTTATTTTATATACAAATTGTCAATTAAATGGATAAAAAATTTTACCATTCCCCTTTTAGAATATGTTTCCATTGATTTCTCTGTAAAAAAAAAAAAAAAAAAAAAAAAAAAAAAAAAAAAGATCCAACAACCCTGGAAAAATAATTTTCCACCAAAATTTAAGGTAAAATATTTTCCTACTTTTGTACTTCAAAGGATTGTACATTAGAAATTGGTGGCAAACATTTTCCAGCAAAATTTGACTAATCAAACAGCCAAAAGTAGGAATTAGAAAAATATTTTCTTAGTTTCATGGCAAATGTGACAAATCAAACACGGCCTAAGTTCTTCTAATGGATGATTACGTATTAGTGATAGATTATGGTCGTACGTTTAGTGATTACGATCGACCCTTGAGACTGAGCAATTCGTTTAGAGTGATGTGGTCATCAGGCAAATGGTCATACTAATTTTCTTACTTAGACTCAGGACCATTTCATTTTGACTTATCAAACTCAATTCATTAGAATCTGAATAGAAGTAAGGCTGTGTTTGATTCGTCACATTTGTCATGGAACTAGGAAAATATTTTTCTAATTCCTACTTTTGGCTGTTTGATTAGTCAAATTTGCCCTGGAAAACCCTTAACACCAATTTCTAATGTACAATCCTTTGAAGCACAAAAAGTAGGACAAAATATTTTCTTATGATTTTGGTGGGAAATTATTTTCCACCTTGTTGGACGTTTTTTTTTTTTTTTTTACTTTTTGGCAATGAAAATATATTCTAAACTCAATGGTAAAATTTTTTATCCATTTAATTGACAATTTGCACCAAAAATGAAGCCAAACGAACATGGCAATGAATTTTTTTTTTTTTTTTTTTTTTTAGAACATTTTGGCAATCCAAACAAATTTTAATACAGACTATAAAAAAATTATCCCAAAAAGTAACCATTTGCATGAAAAACAAAGTCAAACGGATTAGGTGGAAAATTATACCAATCAAACACCATTAATTACAATTCCCTCTAAAATAAATTCTAGGCAAATCACTTCCCTGCCAAACATATTATTTGCCATTCATTTTTCATCTTTCTATCAAACACACCCTTAAAGTGAATGTACCTTATCCCTCTTAATCTAATCATAAGTTCTTATTGGGAGGTTTCACAAACACCTCGTATATGAGATAATCTTAAAGTTGATCTTTACCCCGAACTTGGAATATATATATATTTATTATTATTATTATTATTTTTTATGTCCCCTTTGCTCTACCCCTAGTCATTCGATTCTCTGTGCTTTTATTTATGTGGCTTTCAAAAAAAAATTTGGTTTAGGGCATCTCCAACCCTGGATCAAATTTGAGATAAGTTTTGCATTATTCTGTACCAAACTAAAAATTATCTCCAACCCATTATACCAAAATTTGTACCAAAATGAACAGTATTTAATCATTTTCCTCATTTTTTTCATTCTTAATAATTTATTTATTTAATTTACAACTACATAAATTACTAAATAAATAATAACATTTTGTTAAAAAAAATTATTTAATTCATTAAAAAATATAGTACAATTAATAAAAATACCACAACTAAGAAAATATTAAATCATGTTATTAAAAAACACTGTACTATATTTTGCATCATAGCATTAAATAATAATAATAATAAAAAATTTAAATCTGTTATATAACAATGAAATGACACAAATACCCTTAACAAGAATCTAGTGCAAAATGTAAAAGAAGAGCAAAAATGACATTAATCATTTTGGTGTAAAATGGTGCAAATGAATAGTGTTGTACCATATTCGGTGCAACACCATTCATTTTCACCAAAATGCACCAAAATGGTGCAATACATTGGAGTAGATTTGCACTAATATGGGGGAAAATGGCAAAATGGTGCTACATTGGAGATGGTTTTAGAACATCCCCAAGAGTAAAATGAAGATTATCGTTCGAGTGTATGGAAAATTCTACAACCTAATAAATTTAAAAATATTCTTTATAGATAGAGATTTTCGTGAAGATGACAATCTCAAAATCTAGTATGGACTAACAATCGTTAACAAGAACCTCAATCGAATATTGATCATGTATCCAATCTTGAATGATAATGAGAACATTCTGATAGAGTTCTTGTGAAATCATAATTAACTAAGTGTTGTTTGAGTTCTATTTTTATTGAAGAATGCATTTTGGAATAGTAGATTGATGAAGAATGTGTAGGTTTGCGTATAATATTATTTTATTAAAAAATATGTGATTGAAAAAAAAAAAATATAATTTGAAAATAATGAAATATAAACACGGGCTAAATAGTTGTCAAGAGAAGATTTTCAATTTCTTGAGGCCGATTTCATCAACAAAATGATCAAGAACTCTATGTAAAGCACTTGACTTTATTTGGAAGTGGGACACTCAACATGCTAGTGAAAAACAATATTTTGAAAATTAATTATGATAAAGTGAGTAACTAAAATTAAATAAACACAATGTGCCGCACACACAACAATAGAAAAATATTATATATTCCACAAAATTTGTTAGGGTCCCTAAAGTCGGTGATTAATATTCTTCCTTTTTTTGTGAGAAAATAATTACTAAAGTCCGTTAATATATTTAAATAGGAATATCGAGGGAATGGTGACTACTTTGATATCTGTCGAGGTACGGGAATTAATTATTACATTGGAAACATGTAATTAATAGCAATATGTGTGTTACATATCCGTTGACGATGAAATTTACGAAAAAGCGATGTCAAATTAGAATATTACTTGAAAAAAAAAAAAAAAAAAAAAATCTACTAAAGTACATGTGGACCACAATTCCCTTAAAAATGAATAAATTGTGCGGTTTTTATCAAAGAAACTTTCGGTGAAATGACCAAAGAATAATATGAAATTTAACATGTGGGTCAGTATCAAATCTTATTACGCTATATCATTTTCACGATGACAAATTTGTTTTAACATGTTAATTATTAACAACATGTTGATGTAACTATTTCCATTCAAAGATATAATCCTCGTTTGGTTTTCATTATTTTCAAATATGCTCATAATCTAGTTATTTTTAGATTCCTTGTTTGATAAAAAAAAAAATGATATTTTAATTTTATCTTAAAATATTTGAAGTGAAAAAATAAATAAATCATAATAATATGAATTTTAAAAAATAATACTATTTATGATACTCCATTTTTTAACTATCGAAAAGTTCAGTGCAAATGGGTATATTAAAAAATTGTAATGACAGAACAAAAGCAAATGGATCCGAAAAACATATAATTTTTTTTTTTTAAATAATAATAATAATAAGAGCTCTCAACATTGCATATACATGTGGGCCCATAAACGACGACGCTGTCGGCCACGTCACCAACTAAAGCAAGTAAAATGAAATCAAATGTAATTATTTTTCTTAATTGCACGCTACCCTCAATTAAATTCGGATTAATCTACCATATATAAAAATGAGGAATTGAGAAGAAACTTTTTATTATCAAATTTATCCTTACATATTTAATTATAGGTTCAATATACCCTTATTTTGTTTACGATTTTGTCCTTAATTTTTTTTTTTTTTTTTTGGTGTCTATGTCCATATTAAACCCCTGTTTGATTCATATTTTTCTCAAAATTCATTTTTTTCTCTCTTCTTTTCAACCACATATTTTTTAATAAAATAATATTACACGTAAATCTAAAATTTTTCCTTAATTTTTAACCACATTCTTCATCAATCAACTATTTAAAATGCATTTTTTCCTCCAAAATGGAAATCAAACAGGATATTTCTAATTTTGCATGCATTACGTTAATTTTGCAACTTATCTTAAACATGGTTCTGATCATCCTTTAGCCAGTTGATCTTCAGTCTAAATATAATATTAATTATGTATAATTAATGATAATTTGTAATATAATGTTAAATAATATGATTACTTCTCTATAAATATATTTGTTTTTTTCAAAAAATAATAATATGTAATAATGTTTTCTATTCATTATTGAACAGAAAAATCATATAATCATTAGCATGGGCGAAACTGGGTGGTCCTATAAGGTCAAGTGACCCCCCACTTTATTATTATTATTAGAAAGTAATTATAAATTTTGATTGTGATCCCCTAATTCAAGTCGTCTGGATCCGTCGATGACCATTAGGGACTCAAAATATAGTGGGGAAGAATGTAACGCCATTGGAGATGACTTTTTATTTCTTCCAAATTTTAAATGATTTGCCTTCTAGAATACTTAGATTAAATTATAGGTTACCAAGCCACCGTAAAAATTAATCTATTAACTCCATTAGAATAAACTATAGAAAATGATCCTTAATAGAAGGTGTTGACGTGTTGTCTGATTTGTGATTATCATATTTGACATAAAAAAAATGTTGGTTCTTATTTGCCGGTGATTAGGCCAACCCTAACCCGACAAGTTTATTGAGATTTAGATTATTTTTTAAAATTTAAATTATGGTAAAATTATCTAATTACTCATAAATAAATAGATATATGAGTATTTTTGTAAATTAGTGCATATCTCCTCCGTTACTATTGATTTCAATGCACATTAGAATGAAAATCCAAATTATAGACAATGCCATCAATTTATTTATGTTGCAGTTTTGTCTAATAATCATCACGTGTAAACGTGTTAGTAATCCAAGCTAATTCTCAATCTATTTATAAAGTCTAATAATTGTGTTTTTTATAATTTATATTTGTTGCAAAGAGAGGTCTATAAAGTCGGTTCATCACAATGAAGTCAGGTTTTTTAGCGTCTAGTCAATATTGGATTAGATTATAGATATTACTTTGCTTTTAAAAAAAATTCTTAAAATAATTTCTCAATGAAATCTATCAACATAGAAGGTTAATCAAAGATGTTCCTATGTATGGTGGCTATCATTTTATTTTTTTATTTTTTTTTGGATTAATGAATAGTACTATATAATAATTCATTTTTTTCATTTAACAATATCAATTACCTCAATTATTTTCAAAAACATTACATATATCATTCATCCGATATATAAAACTTGTAACGCACGTGCTTACTATTAATTAAATTCAAAAGTGGGTTTTTAGTCAGTCCAGTAACATCTAACAAGGAAAGAAAATGACAACTAGTCAAACATTTGAATATTCAAAAGTAGTAGTTTGGGAATAAAAAGTTTTGAAAGTAGGGTGAAGCAAGTGATTTAGAGGTAGATCTTCTTGGAGAATGGAAAATTTGGACTAGTATGTTTTGTTTCAAATGCCTATAAACTCGACAAGAGGATTCATTTTTCTTCTTTAAACAAGGTTTGTCATTTTGCCCTAATGCCATGACAAGAAAGATCATATCAAGGAAAATATCGATCGAAATGAAAATCGTAACCAACCTTTTAGTATTGCATATCAAATGAGACTTCTAAACATGAAGATATTGTGGGTTAATTTAGGGTTCGACTGCAATTATTAATCTAACCCCTCTACTCTTTTTTTTTTTTTTTTTCTATGTTATGGGTTAGCTAATACGTTGATAATTGAGTCACTTTCAAAAGATATTTTCATTAATTCCCATAAACTGCTCATTTTATTATTATGCACATAGAATTGTAGGTCGTAAAACAAATTTTCTTTGTTATGTGAATTTGAATAGTCAATAAAAAGATGAATATATTCAAATTTAGGCTTTGAGACGAAGATAAAATATTGCCACGTATAAAGTGAATATTCATCTTATGTTTAAGTAGTAGTCCGATGATGGAGGTGACTTGTGACGATTGCTTGATCTTAGTTCTTAGTCACTAGAGTTAAAAAGTAGGCAAAAATAACCTAATTTGTATGTACTTACTCCATCAAACTTCTACGTACAACTCATTTAAACTTACATTTAACCCAAAAAAAAAAAAAAATTATAAATGCAATCAATAAAGTTACTTGAAAGTAATTATTTTTAGGGAGAGCCCTTATTTTAACTGAAAGGATATTAGTATTTAAAACTAAATTTTAAATTCAAAAGCAACTTGTGATGTAAAATGAAACATATGGAAAACGTTGTATACTCGTGTTATTCTTTTTCTTCCTTCTTTTTCATTTTTATTCAGACAATTGAAAAAACCAAAAATTAATTGGGTGATTTCCAATTTCCAAGAATATTGATTCTAAAAAAGATGAGTAATGTTGTGTATCCCGACTGAGAATGCAACCCCAATTTAGGTGGCGTTAGATGATAGGCTAAATAATTGGTAAAATTAAATAAGACATTAATGTCACCTAAACTGGGGTTGTAACCCCACTGGGACTAAATAACATTACTTTAGAAAGATACTTGTCATGACCAAACTAGGCTTATGACCACCCTCAATCTCATTGTTTTATTCTCATGGGCCAATTTTCATTAAATTCAAAGAAACCCTTGTTATGAAATCATACATACATACATACACACACACACACACACACATATATATATGTGTGTGTGTGTGTGTATTTTTTTTTTTTTTTAAAATTATGTAGACTCCATGTACTCAACTGTTAGATTTTGTGATTTACTTGTCATGACCGAACTAGGCTTAGGACCACCCCCAAACTCATTTATTTATACTCAAGGGCCAATCTTTATCAAATTCGAAGAAACCTTGTTATGAAATCTTTATTATTATTATTATTATTATTATTATTATTATTATTATTACATTAACTTAATGTATTCCTCAACTTCTAGATTTTGGGATTGCTTGATTTGTTCAATTGTGTCTCTCTCACCTATTTGGTATTGCATGTTTTTATTGTAGTTCTATGGCTAAATTGTCGGCATTCCAACAAATAAAAATAAGCCAACTATAACATTTTGATGAAGTACTTCAATTAGTCTTTCATGGACAAAAAAATACGATATAAAAGATTAAACAGAAGACGAACAATCGTTCATACGACTGTCAATAACAAAAATGTACCTCATGAAATTGTTTAAGTAGAACTTTCAGGGATTGAAAGATCAAACTATGCTTCAAGTTTGTTAGGATGAACAAGTCTTGTGACACCAATTAGGAGTAACTGGCCACGCCATTAACCTCACATGAGTTTTAATTCTCTATTTTCTATAGTCTCATTCAATTATATCCATCCAACGTGTCAAATATATTTTACAAAATTGACGGACTTTTATTTTCCTCATCATTGTTTGGTTTTATGAGATATATACCGTTCCAACCATCGCCTTAATTACTAACCGGACCCCTACAAAAGTGATCCAGACAAATACAATCACCAAAATATTTGGGCAATTCTCTAGTCATTGTCATGATTTACGAGGGTAATAATGTCAACAAATAGACTGATAATGATTGGTCATTATATGATCAAGACCCATGTCATTCCCACTTCTACCTCCTCAATTTCAGTTTTTTCTTCTTCTTTTTTTCTTTTCATGCAACCCCAAGAAATAATTAATTATTATAAATAGTACATTAAAAAAATAAAACGAAAATTTTGACCTTTGCCATTATGGGCATTCCATGAAAAATAAAAAACGCTCAAATATATGAATTTTAACAAGTAATATAAAAATAACAAATTAACAAGAGGTTTAAACAAAAAATAAGCAAAGAACAAGAATCAACAACTAGTAGTTTCATATCTCCATCATGAAACCGTTTTCTATTATTTTTTTCGAGTTGGTATCTATTTTTCTTAAATTATCGTCCCTTCAACTTAGTTGTCTCACCACTATGATTGCTCATACTAACTATATTGCCTTGGAACAGTTAACACTCACAACATATACTACAATTTTAGTGTACTCAAAGTATGGAGCGTTCAGTACTTCATGACACTATTTAATCAATATATTAATTAACTGAGACTCGTTATAATATCGTTACTAAGATTTGGATAAACAGTAAACATGTGGATTAGATGAATAATGTTATCCATCGTCTCTTCTATTTATCCATACCTAGTGATGTGACATTTAGATAAAGCAATTAAGTGTATTATTTGTGAAATTAACATGAGTAAAGCATTTTTCGAATCATGATTTTTAATAGATTTTGTCATCTTAGTTGTCGTTTTAGTCAACCAAATAACCGGTAATACTGCATTCCGTCACGTGGGGATCCAACCTCGCAAAAATGAGTAGGTTGGGAAGTAAAAATACCTCACTTTTGAAAATTAGGGAACTAGTGTCACACTAAAGAAAATGATGATGAGTCCAATGCTAATTTTTCCACTAGTTAAAGATGGTATTTGTTCGTGTTTCATAAAAAAATTACTAATAAATTACTTTTTTCTTTCTGGTAAAAAATATGAACAATTTAAAATATACGATTTGGAATTTGAATTAGAAATTAATGCACACGCAACAAAAAAGGGGGTAATATTGGGAATGCATTAGGCGTGGAGGATGTGAGAAACAGTAACCGCACATGACGACGTAAACATCCAACTTATAATTAATTAAACACGAGTAATTATTTCCATTTTTCGAATATCACCACGAATCACTTCTTACAGGTCAAACGTTGTACAGTGATAGATACACACGCACGACTAAACCAGATTATATATATGTTTTGTATGCATATATGGAAAGAGAAACAAGAAGAAAGTGAAAAACTCAAAGCTGGAAATAGGGCTTTGAAGACAGAGAGAGAGAGACGCACACACAATGTGTGTGTGTGTGTTAGGTGTAGTGTGATGGATGGAGGGGGCAATTAAAAGTAAAACTGCAGCATTTGGTCTGTGCTATCCTCATCTCTTCCATTTCCAAAGCTCCTTTTGTCTCCTCACCTTAAACTTCATTCTCTCTCTCTAAAACCGCCATCGGAGTATTTCTTTCAGGAGTCGACCCTTTTCAGTTTTCTTGCTGAAAAGTTTTTTTCCTTTAGGTTTTGAAAAAAAAAGTACTTTTTAGCTACTTTTCATCCAGTTTTGAAAATCAAATTTGGGGTTTTCTGTTTGTTGTAGCTCTGATTTTTCTCCGGCGAAATGAAACTGCGGGGAAAAACTCCTGCAGCTGAAAATAGAGTTTCTGGCATGTGATTTTATAGAAAAATGAAGGCTACCGCTGCCGGAGCTCAACCGGCCAACCCCATCTCTAACCCATCTGAAGGTCACTATTTTTAGCAACTCTTAATCTGTATCTATATTGTATTTATATGCATTTTTGTTGATTTATCCGAACAAATTTTGGTCCTTTTCTGTGTACCTTTCGATTCTCAAGTTTATCGAAACAATTAAGAACCTCTAATTACTTGATTTTAAGTTATCTATTTGGATTTGCACGAAAATTTTCCCAGGCGAACCGAAGAAGAGTATAAATTCTGAGCTATGGCATGCTTGCGCCGGACCGCTGGTGAACCTACCGGCCGCTGGGACCCATGTCGTTTACTTCCCTCAAGGCCACAGCGAACAGGTTTTTGTGCTGAACCTCTTTTGTGACGGTTGCTAATGTGCGCCGATGTGGTTTTTGTTTTTGCTGACTCTGTGTAGGTTCACATGCATGGAATTCCATTGTTTTTGTATGTATGTATGATTATTTCTATGGAGTGCATCATCCTTCCTATCGTGCGTTGTTAATTGGATTAAATGACTGGATTATGTGATATGGGAAAATCAAAGTTGGTGCAGTTTGAAAATGAGTTGGATTTTTTAACCCTAGTTAAATAATAAGGTGACAGTCGATGTGGGCATCCCGAATCCACACCCCATAATTGGTGTTCCATGAGCAATTGTGGGGTGCGGGCTCCACTATCACCTAGACGGGTAAAATGGAAGAATAGAGGAAAGAAGAAAAGGACTATATGTATTGGACAATGTTAACGTGCGTTGAGGTGCTGAGATCTGTTGTGTACGGTGAATTGACCGGACAACTGTCAAATTTTGTCGGGTATCGTGTCTTGTCCGCCGAAACATGGCGTATAAAATGTACGGGATATTCTTTCGTAGTCTATTTTATCTTTCATATTTGTATGGTGGAAAGTTTATTGTTGGATTTTCTCCGAGAATGATAAGTCGTGTTGATTAATTTGCCTTGTTATTGATCGCTTCTTGAATATGGAAGTAAGTGTAGGATATGGGAGGTTTTTGTTTTGAGATCCAATCGTAGTAAAAGATTCTATTCATTCTTGAAATCAAAACTTATTCTCGGATTTCCAATTTCAGGTTGCGGCATCCATGAAAAAGGATGTCGACGGACAAATCCCAAACTATACAAATCTTCCCTCAAAGCTACTATGCTTCCTTCACAATATTACTTTACATGTATGCTAGCTTAACTTTCTCTTGCAGGACATGAACTTATATCTTATCTTTCACATCGATAATAACTGTTATGATTTCCTAATATCTTTTAGGCTGATCCAGAAACGGACGAAGTATATGCTCAGATGACGCTCCAACCAGTT
The DNA here is from genome assembly GCA_019395295.1 of Osmanthus fragrans. Taxonomy (NCBI): domain Eukaryota; kingdom Viridiplantae; phylum Streptophyta; class Magnoliopsida; order Lamiales; family Oleaceae; genus Osmanthus; species Osmanthus fragrans. The sequence continues at coordinate 648,647 of CM033343.1, forward strand.
CCTTCCGTATGTATTAGCCGTAATTGAAGAATATTCATATCCTTGTGTTTGATAATGTAAAACTGACTCTAAGTCGCATTTAATATGCAGTTTGACAAGGATGCATTATTGAGATCAGATCTATCGATGAAAGCAGATAAACCACAACCAGAATTTTTCTGTAAAACCTTGACTGCAAGTGATACAAGCACTCACGGCGGTTTTTCAGTACCTCGCCGTTCAGCAGAAAAAACTTTCCCTGCTCTGGTACGTTAGACAATCCCATTCTTTCACCTTGTACGCCTTTTGTCGATTCCTGCATTATGTCTTGTGTTGAGAGAATTCTTATCTAATTTTAGGACTTCACAATGCAACCACCTGCTCAAGAGCTTGTGGCAAGAGATTTGCATGACAATTCATGGACATTTCGTCATATTTACCGGGGTAAATTCACAATGGCTCCAATAATAATTACTACCCGCATTTTTTACTTTCGAGTTACTTCTTTTGACTTTTCATGGTTCCAATTCCTATCTCTCAGGACAACCAAAGCGCCACTTGCTAACGACTGGGTGGAGCCTTTTTGTCAGCGGAAAGAGATTGGTTGCAGGTGATTCGGTCTTATTTATTAGGTATGATATAAGTTGTCGGGAATTTTCATTTTCTATTTCCCTTAGATTGTGAAATATTACACAGGCTCGACCTTTGCTTATCGATTAACATCCAATCAATTATCTCAGTACTGTACTTTTTTCTCGTGCATAGGGATGAAAAGCAGCTGCTTCTTTTAGGCATAAGACGGGCTAACAGACAACCAGCCAACTTATCGTCGTCTGTGTTATCAAGCGATAGTATGCATATTGGAATTCTAGCGGCAGCTGCCCAAGCTTCTGCGAACAATAGCCCTTTCACTGTGTATTACAATCCAAGGTCGTTATTGAATTTCTTTACTTGTATGCTATGTTTGTTCTAAAACAATCTTTGTTCACAAACAATCTTTTCATATTGGAACAGGGCAAGTCCTTCAGAATTTGTTATCCCGTTAGCCAAGTACTACAAAGCAGTTTGCAGTGACCAAATATCTCTTGGCATGCGCTTTCGCATGATGTTTGAAACTGAAGATTCGAGTACAAGAAGGTATGAAGAATCAGAATTTTTGGATTATCATCTTGTCGTTTGACTTAAACTGAATGAATATGATTTTTTACAGATATATGGGTACAATAACTGGTATTAGTGATCTAGATCCTGTCAGATGGAAGAACTCCCAATGGCGTAATTTGCAGGTTCGTGAAATATGTGTTCCCTTTTCCTTTATACTTTTATTGCCGGTGTTTTGAGTTGATAATTTGACCAATAACCATGTCATATTTTATGTGCAGGTCGGTTGGGACGAGTCGACTGCTGGGGAAAAGCGTAGTCGTGTCTCGCTTTGGGAGATTGAACCTGTAACTACTCCATTTTTTATTTGCCCGACTACACCTTTCTTCCACTCAAAGCGGCCAAGGCAACCAGGAATGGCAGGTGGTAACTCAGGAGCAGAGATAATAACAAAAAACTTTTCTCTCCTGTTAATTTAAAATATTGATTATGTTTCTCCTCGCAGATGACGACTCGTCTGATCTAGATAATCTGATCAGAAGATCAATGCCATGGATTGGGGAAGACTATGGGATGAAGGATCCCCAAGCTATACCCGGCCTGAGCTTAGTCCAATGGATGAACATGCAGCAAAATGCTTCCCTGGCCAACTCAATGCAGCCGAACTACTTAAATCCTTTATCGGGATCTGTTATGCAAAACCTTTCTGGTGCAGATCTTTCTCGTCAGTTAGCTTTGCCAGCATCACTTTCTCAGCCAAACAACTTACAGTTCAATACTCAAAGGCTGGCCCAACCCATACATCAACTAGATCAGCTCCAAAAGCTGCCGGCCGCCTCATTGAACCCATTAGACTCCATTATACAGCCACAACAACAGTTAACGGACACTGCACAACCACCTCGACAAAATTTAATCAATCAAACTTTACCTACAAGCCAAGTTCAGGCCCAACTTTTGCATATGCAGAATCCTACCCAAGCTCAGAATGTCATTCAACAATCTCTTGTAAACCATCAGCTTCAGAGACATCTTCCTCAAAATCTGAACCAGCAGCAGAATTTCACATCGTCCCAGACAGATCATAGAAGCCCACAGTTGCACATGCCTGAAAATCAAAATCAAATTCAGATTCAACTTCTGCAGAAGCTTCATCAGCAACAACAATCACTTCTAGCACAGCAATCTTCTATGCAACAGCCTCCTTCCCATCTAACCCAATTCCAGGATCAGCAGAAGCAGCTTTCGGACGTTTCTCAGAACTTCTGTAGTTCTGTGTCGGCCAGCCAAATGCTCGATGGATCTCAAGCAACATCCGCTTCTCTCCCTCAGTCGCATGTTATACCCCAGCAGATGACTAGAAGTAATAGTAAAACTAATCTTCGGTTTGCCCATCCACCTCAGCAACTGAAACTGCAACATCAACAATCTGGAATGCTATCAGAAATTCCTGGACAAATGGGGAGCAACTTAAACCCGATGAACAATCAGCTGTCGACTGGTGGAACAATCAATTGCCAGTCTGTAGTGACCGATGAAGTTCCATCTTGTTCCACTTCACCATCTACGAACAACTGTTCGAGTGTAGTTCAATCCATAATGACTGGCAGAAACAATCAAAGTATAACACTGGGGGACGATATAGCTCGGTCTTCTGCTGGTCTATTGAGTTCAAGTAATAATTTAGGGACAATCTCTTCAAATGGTAACCTGGTTAAAGATTTGCAGCAAAAACCCGATATGAAGTCTTCGTTGAGCATATCCAAAAGTCAGAATCTTGGATTTTTTGCATCACAAACATATCTCAATGCTGCTGGAACCCAGATTGATTATTTTGATAGTTCATCTTCGGCTACATCAGTTCTCTCACAGAATGACGTCCAGATACAGCAAAAAACAACTCAATGTCATTCAATTCTCAGTCAATGCTGTTTATAGATGCAAGTCATGATGGGGAAGTTCAGGGTGATCCAAGGAACAGTATTCCTCTAGCGGCCAACATTGACAACCAATTAGGGATGCCCATGATGCCAGATTCATTGATCACAAAAGCGATGGTGGGATCGGATAAGGACTTCTCGAATGGTCTCACAACAGGAGGAGATATGCTTTCCAGCGTTGTGAACTCCAAGGAAACTCAACCCGAACTCTCATCGGCAGTGGTTTCCCAGCCATTTGGAGTTCCCGATACGGCATTCAATTCAAATGATTCCACGATAAATGACAGCAGCTTCATGAATGGAGGTGCTTGGACTCCAGCACAGATGCCTCGGTTACGAACATATACAAAGGTTTGTTTTTATGCGGAAGCATGCATTTATCTGCCTCATGTTATTTCATTTATGTTCTGTGATCTAAGTTGCCAAGAATGTTATTGAAGGTATACAAGCGTGGAGCCGTTGGAAGATCAATCGATATAACGCGTTACTCGGGCTATGAAGAGCTTAAACAAGATCTAGCTCGTAGATTTGGTATAGAGGGACAACTGGACCGACAAAGAATTGGTTGGAAACTTGTTTACGTGGATCATGAGAATGATGTCCTGTTAGTCGGGGATGATCCTTGGGAGTAAAATCTTCAAACACATAAATCTATATTGCCTTTACATTTGGTCGTAAAATCCCCACCTTGATTTGTATATTTATATGGTCACTCATTGCATACAGGGTATTTGTGAACTACGTTCGTTGCATCAAGATTCTTTCTCCTCGAGAAGTCCAACAAATGAGCTTGGACGGAGATTTCGGGAACAGTGTTATTCAGAATCAAGCTTGTAGCAGCTCTGATAATGGTGTAAATTAGCTCGTTCGCGTTAATTTTTAGCAATTCTTCTTCCGCGTTGGAAGCTTACCGTTGATATCCATAGAAGTGCTCTCTAGTATAACATATTTTTGCTATTTTCGGGGCCGGTTTCCTTAAAATGCAGCCATCAGGATCAAGGTATAGAACTTCAACCGGATAAATATAAGCTTAGAAGTAATATTTTCATTCTTTTGGTTACTAATATATAAAGATTCTTCAGTGCAAAGAAAGCTGCAGAAGCAAGAGCTGTAATCTGTGTGTAGTTTCTGAGTGTATAAAAATGTTTAGAATCAACCTTTTAATGAAATCTTTAGCTGAAGATCGGTGTATCTTTACGTTGTTTGGTATACTCGACTAGATATTATTAAACAAGGATTAAGAAGAAAAAAATAACAAATTTGAGAAATTGTAATTTGTTATGCTAAATTACATCTTTTTTTATATTAGTTGTTAAATGTATTATAACTTTTAGTATATTCAATGATATATTAATGGCAATTTATGAAATTGTAGTAAGCTACAAGATAAATCTAAAAGACAGTAAAAAAAAGGATTGAAATATGGAGTTACCATAGAGGATCGTGTCGTACCAAAAGGAATGCAGGAATCCAAAATCAAAGTTCGACGCAGAAGGAAGAAACCAACTTAAACTTCAGAAAGAGTACAGTCAAATTCACGCCATTGTGTGATGTGAAAATACGATACTAGGTACCAGTCGATGATTGAAAGATTTGGACGAACGACTTTCAATCTAACTGACCATTGGGTTGGGACTAGGTGACGACAAAATATCCAAGAGCGAGTTCTGAGGCTCCAGCTCTTCATGCCACAGAGGCAGGGTATCACCAGGGTAAAACTTCCTTGTAACACCTTCTGAGTTAATCTACAATTGAAAAGAGACGATGTTCAGAAATAAGTGCTCCCCCAATTGAAGTGCATGTTTGGCAAAGCTTAAATTCTAAGTTTAAGTTGATGAAATACTTTTTATTCACATATATTGTTGGACACACAACTACTACTCAATAATTATCCACACATTCTATAGTACCACAATTTATAATCACTTTAAATTTTAATTTAAGCACTCCCAAGCATGCTCAAAGTTTTGTCCTTAAGCTATCTCATTCATATTGAGTTGGAAGCCAAAATACAGAAAAGTGCTTAGGCCGATTCTTTCTGATAATGTACCACACAACAATCTCATTAATCAGCCAACCAATAGACTAATTTCACGTTTAAACTAAAATTTACTCAGTTGAACTCAACTCCTGTTAATGGCTACTGCAAACCAAGAAAGAATAGGAAATGAGGTTTAAAAAGTTCACATCCAATTTCCACTTCATGTAAGGGAGTTCCCCAAAGACCACAGATGATAATAAAATATTGAGAAACTCACGGTCGCAGTCCGAACAACGCCACCACTAGCACCATCACGAGCGATGACAAGAGAGATGGCCTTGACCACTAATTGCCGTGGCAAAATCAACGAAAAATATGTATTAACAATCAGTGATAAGCATGCTAAACAAGACCACGACTATGAAAATGTCAAACCAACAAGAAAAGTAATTATGAATTTTGGGAACTGCATATTCATTACATAAGTCATATAGATTAGAAGCACGCCATTATACGTAAGCTTCTGGCAAATCCTTTCTAGGATCTCACAAAACAACACCGTTTCAACAGAAAAATCTTCTTCGGATACATGGGATGTAGTTATTCCTCACTAGAACCAGTTCCATAGATGCTGAAATACTACCAGCCTACGACATTCTTAACTAAATGATCAACTTTTTGGTTTATGTGGGTGAAAAATATACAAACAAGAAACAACTGTACCTCTTGATGAAATTTTAGCAAAGCTTAGCAACAAGATTGGTACCAATTCAGAAACAAGAAGTAGATTGAACAAGAAACACAGTTGTTGACAACAGAGACAGGTGCTCCCAAAAATACTAGCAGTGACAACGAACCCGAAGAGCTGTAAAAGAAAAAAAGAAAAAAAATGAGAAGGGCACACCTCCAATAGCAAAAGGCAGCTCCAATATTGTCCCTCCCAAAGGTATTCCAAATATTTTACCACCTTCATATTTGTCCCATTTACCAATAATGAGGCCGGTTTGCAGCATATTCTGCAACCATAATAGTAAAGTATGAAATAAATACCATATTTCAAATAAAGATGAGGAATAATTTAAACGACCCTAATTTTAAATCAAAGTTTAGTACTCTCTAATAATAAAGGGAAAATTAGGGTTGAACTCCCCAACCTTTCAGCTAGTGTGAAACGCTTGATAACCTTCAAAAATGAGGTTTTGACTTCCCAACCTATTCAAATATACTAAGAAGCACCAATACGGATACAAGTGTCCGAAAAGAATACGTGTCGGATATGCCGACACGCGATTTTTTGAAAAAGTTCCGACATGATACATTGATTAGAATATTATTTTTTAACTTATTTTAATTTAATAGTCAAAAGTAATAATTTTTCATATTTATTGCATCATATATATAAATAATAATTAAGTCATATGTGATACACATTATTTTGGAAAGAATGCATATTTTTGGTTGATGTGATGGTGAATATATGATTGAAAAAGAAGGAAAAATTATTGATGCGATGAAAAATATTATTTTATTGAAAAATGTATGGTTGAAAATGAGTAGAAAAATGAAAATAAAAAAAAATGTGTATCAAGCATAGGCTAAATACTATGGATTTGATTTCTTTTGTACGTTCGTTTTTTAATGAAAGGTATAATGGTACAAATTTTAATTCATTGCATTGTTAACCAATAAAGCTGCAAAAAAAAAAGTAATTGAAATATATACTAAAAAAAATATAAATATTGCTGTTATTAGGCCTAACAATATTTACATCCACTAACTTTTCAATTCCTGCCTCATGTCTCTTCATTTCCAGATTTTCTTGTCTTCTTTTTCACAGCACTCATCATCTTCTGTGTATTTCTCCTTCCTCCTTCCTCAGTATTCTTCTTCAATCACCGGTCACCATCTTTTGTACAAAATCTGCATTTCTTCGTCTCCAACATGTCACAAGGAACTTCGACACGTGCTAGCAACGTGTCAGAGACATACCAATGTCCGATACGTGTTGGACAACGACACGTCAACACCGATAGCATGTCCGTGATTCCCAACAAATATGTAAGATCGGATAATTACGTGACGAAAATCATTAGTTTGTCTGTTAAAAAGTTAAAAAAAAAATGGCTATTATGCCCTTATTTAGAACTAAATATTAAAAGAAAGAAAATGTCAAACAAAAAATATGAGAAGAGAAAAAAAAATTCATTCTTTTAAGATTTTGGCTTACATTTTTCTTATATATTTAATTCATAATTAGGGCATAACAACCATTCTAAAAAAAAAAAATTTACCATTTAAATGGTCAAATTAATGGTTTCCATCACGTGGGGATCCAATTTCAAATGTTTGAATAGGTTGAAAAGTCAAAACCTCACTTCTGAGGATTAGAGAGTTGATCCCACATTAGCTGAAGGGTTGAGGAGCCTAGGCCTAATTATGTCATATCAAAATACTTAGAACACTAAAGATGTTTGTGAACTAAAAGAATATGTGAACGTTAATTATCTAATAGTTTCACTATTTAAAATCTTAAAGATAAAATATATAAACCAAAATAAAACTAAGAACGTGTTTGTGAACCATGTGTGGGAGGATGAGCAAGAAATACCTATCCCTCAAATCAATGTTACTATATAACAATTTAAACTTGGCTATCCTTGTTGGAAGATGAGCAAGAAAAAACAGTACATTGACCACGGTTATACAAAAAGGGCAAATAAGTGATGCCAAACAACACCTGGATTATAAAATTCCAAACAAATATAAAATGCCAAACTACTAAAAAAATATTTCCTTTGAACGTAGTTTCCAAATGCACGAGGGTTTTAACATGCAGATATTATATGGTAGTGACTTGGGATGAAAAAGAAAAATTAAATACGGACCTTATTATTGCAAGATAATGATCTGACAAGGTTTGCAGCAACCTTGACGGTTGAAGGCTGCCCAAGTTGTATCCTGCATCAACAACCATGCTATCAAAATTTTATTCTACCGGGGAGCAAATAAATATTCATATCAATGTTCTCCTCAGGAATGAAGAAGTCTTCAAGGAATCAAAAGTAATAAGGCTACTAACAATCTTAGTTAAAAGACTAAGTTGTAAGAGACAGAGCTTCATGTATTGATTTAAATCTGTCTTTAACATGCACCTTTACGTGCAGACATTTTTCGTCAAATGTCAACTCATGAATATAAATGGGTGGCGACGCGACTTGAACCAAGACTTTTGCTTGCTTTTTCCTACAACCTTTGGCTGCATGGCATCAACAATCTGTAAATGATCATTGTAATCATTTCTTGGGAAAGTAAACCAACATAAAGAATTTTATTTTATTTTAGTTTTTTGTGTAATACACATAATGATAGAATCAACTAATACTTTTGAAGGAACTGTGCCTGCTGAATTGCAATAGAAATTGGCATTCAGAAGCTAAACAGGCACCCTTGCAGAAAATCATATGATCACGTGCGAAGCACAGATGGGAAATCTTGTCTTTCTTACGTCTCCAATGATACTTGAAATCTAAGAGATCGCTCCCATCTTCTCTTTCTTACGTCTCCAATGATACTTGAAATCTAAGAGATCGCCAAATATATGAACTTTCATCACATTAGAATTAAAGGAACATATCTAATACCACTTTTAATTTTACGCAACAACATAATCCATCCAAAGACTGCTTGTGGAATGTAAAGAGGTAAGAGTAAGGCTTTTTCGTTTTTTCATTTGTCTTTCGACGAAATGTAAACTTTATGCTTACATGTGTTGATGGAGAAAGTAGCGAATGTAATCTGAAACAATCTGTGAATCTGCTGCCTGAGATAGGAAGAATGTAAATGCGTTACTCAGAAATAGAAGGCAAGAATAATACAATGACTTTCTATGTTACTTCTCTTTCGGAGTTCACTCTCATAAGTCATAACTCAATTTTTTCTTCATTTCTTGTTAGATGTTCTTTCATGACAAACTCTCACTTCCAACATTTATTAGCAGACAATTTCGTATTCACAAAATATATTGTTCTGCAGGAAATAATAACATGAAAAAAGGAAAGTGTGATCAGTTAAAGTTATTAAAATTAACCAAAAAATCTGCATGACTTTTACTAAGCAACGCCCCATAATAAGCAAGAAAATTGAAACATGAATATTTGTTTCCTTTAAGCCTCCTTTCCGAATCAATCCTAACAAAAACGTTTTCTTTCCACTAAAATTATAAATATATATATATATATATATATATATATATATATTACGAGCAAAAATGCAAATTTTGTACCGAGCCAGAGCGACATAGGTAGACATTATCAATCAACTTTGTTATCTTATCCGATGCCCTGTTCGCCACATACATTCCTGTAAATTATATGTTTAGAATTCAAATTTTATTGAACATTTCAGTAAAACTTGTTAGAAATATGTAACATCACATATCCCATTTGTTATAAGTATGGACTCACACATATCTCGACATTGGTATGATATTGTCCACTTTGAGCCTAGGCCCTCATGGATTTGCTTTTAAACTTTACCCCAAAAGGCCTCATACCAATGAAGATATATTTTCCACACTTATAAACTCATTATCCTTTCCATTTTTATCCGATGTGGGACTTTGGTCACATACCCAACAATCCTCCTCTTGAGCAAAGGACCACCGAGCCTCCCCTCAAACGATCATCTATCCGTCCATCTTCCTCACCAAGAGCTTGTTCTATTCAGATCAACTCCTCTCCACCGCGTTTAGGCACACGCCTTACGTGAAGCATCCGGAGCACACCGTCTGTCCAATAGAGCTCATCAACGAATCCCATCGTGAACTAACCGAGGCACCACCTTCATTCGGCATTCCAAGGATTCGTCCACATGGCCAATTTTTGGGGTTTGACTCTGATACCACTGTTAGGAATATGTAACATCACATATCCCACTTGTTATAAGTATGGACCCACACATATCTCCACATTGGTATGCTATTGTCCACTTTGAGCATAGACCATCATAGATTTGCTTTTGGGCTTTACCCTAAAAGGCCTCATATCAATAGAGATATATTTCCACACTTATAAACTCATTATCCTCCCCTATTTTTATCCGATGTGGGACTTTGGTCGCATACCCAATCAAAACTAAAATCAAATTCTGAAAATCAAGGAAAACAAAAAAACGGAAATTATTGGGTGGGGCTTAGAAGTGTTCACCTATGCTGGTGCGAGAGTTGACGCTGAGAACTACACCCCCATTGTAGGTGACGCCAATGATAGTGGTTCACATAGAATGTGGGTCAATTATATCGCCTTCTTTCGCATCCATATATACGTACTGTATAGATCAACGAAGCTGAAATGGTAGTAAATCAATCGTAGAATTACCAACTGAAAGAGGAAATTCTGTACAACCAGAATTTTTCACCAGAATTTTCTCATTATAACGTTACGTTCGTGATGATTTTTCATGTCATTTTTATACTCAAAACTCTCGCTTAGTCACCTTTCTATGTTAAGTTGGAGCTCTCGGAGTTACGCCCTCATGTTCAACTTTCTTGTTAGATGTTCTTTCAGACAAAACTTCACTTCCACACATTATTTAGCAGACTCGTATTCACAAAAAAATGTATTGTTCTGCACTAATACATGAAGAAAACGTAAGTAAATGACTGTTGACACATTTTGTATTTCATAATAATTTTATATCCAAAAATTCATTAAAATAACAAAAAAATAAAATAGAAAAAACGTTTTCCTCTCATTTCAAGGCATGAAAACAAAATAATGATATAAATCATCATCAACGACAAGACATACTAATTAATAGAAATTTGAAAATAAAAATTCGATCAAAAAAAATTAAGAAAATAATTGCTGCAATAAACAAAGATTGAAGAGTTTAACTGCATTTAAAATATGATGTATCAATGATATAGCCTCCCTTTAAATAATGGGTAATTAGCACAAATGTCATTACCATTCAATATTATTGTGCAAAATGTTTTTACCTTTCATTTTTTACTTTTTCACCCCTAAGAAAACCTTTCATTGCAAAAAATGTCATTTTTTTTTTATCTAATTTCTCAATATAAAATGCAAAATGATAAATATACCCTCATATTTAAATTAAAAAAATTAAAGAACAAATTGTAATTACATTCCCAAACTTTTTTCAAAATTGTAAACGAGTCTAAATAAATTATTAAAAAGGTAATTAGCACAAACGTCATTATCACTCAATATTATTATGCAAAACGTTTTTACCTTTCATTTTTTACGTTTTCATCCCTAAGAAAACCTTTCATTGCAAAAAAATATCATTTTTATCCAATTTCTCAATATAAAATGTAAAATGATAAATATACCCTCATATTTAAATAAAAAAAATTAAAGAACAAATTGTAATTACATTCCCAAACTTTTTTCAAAACTGTAAACGAGCCTAAATAAATTATTAAAAATGAAATTAGCACAAACGTCATTATCATTCAATATTATTGTCCAAAACGTTTTTGTCTTTCATTTTTTACGTTTTCACCCCTAAGAAAACCTTTCATTGTAAAAAATGTCATTTTTATCCAATTTCTCAATATAAAATGTAAAATGATAAATATACCATCATATTTAAATAAAAAAAAATTAAAGAACAAATTGTAATTACATTCTCAAACTTTTTTCAAAACTGTAAACGAGTCTAAATAAATTATTAAAAAGGTAATTAGCACAAAATGTTATTACCTTTCAATATTATTGTACAAAACATCCATATCATTTTTTTTGACATTTTCACATTTCATTGTGAAAATCATCATTTTCATCCATTTTTTTCAATTAAAAGCTGTAAAACGAAGAATATAATTATTTAAATAAAACAAAAATAAAAAACAAATTGCAACTATACTCGCAAAATTTTTAATACAAATAAATTTTAAATAGATAATTAAAAACAAAAAAATAAAATACCAATTTTTAATTATCTATTTGAAATTTATTTGTATTTTTTTGAAAAATTTTGGGAGTATAGTTGCAATTTATTCTTTGTTTTTCTTTTCTTTGTTTTTTTATTTAAATAAGATGATATATTCGTCATTTTACAGTTTTTAACTGAGAAAATGAATAAAAATAGTGATTTTCCTAATGTAACGTTAAAAATAAGGGTGAAATATTAAAAAAAAATGAAATATATGAATGTTTTGCACAATAAGATTGAAATGTAGAGACATTTTGTGCTAATTACCCTTTTAATAATTTATTTGGACTAATTTATAGTTTTTAAGGAAGTTAGGAAGTATAATTGCAATTTTTTAAATTTTCTATTATTTCTTGTTTTATTTAAACAGGAGTGTATATTTGTAATTTTATATTTTTTATTGAGAAATTGGATGAAAAATGACATTTTTTGCAATGAAATGTTTTCTTAGGGGTGAAAATGTAAAAAAATGAAAAGTAATGACGTTTTACAAAATAACATTAAAATGTAAGTATGATTTGTGTTAATTACCCTTAAATAATTATGAAGGAGCCCTATTGTAATATTTCTATTACGAAACGGCCCCTATCAAAGTTCAATAATTTATGTTGCAATGCATTATACACAATATTTTGAAATTCGATTAGGACATCCCACTTGAAGATGTTAAAGGATCAATGTTCGACATGTTCAATCGATCAAATCGAAATGCAATCTACAAGTAAACGATCATGACAAATTAAAATGTGCAATCATTCAAATCGTCCAAACTTGACTCTATCCAAATCCAATATAAAATAGAGTTATTTTTAGTTAACATTTGTATTTTTTGAATAGTAAAATTGTGTTGTTTGAAGAAATTATAGGTTTGTTGTTGCACATCAAAACTCAGAAAGGAAAACTTCATTTGTTACCGTATTTTCAAAAGGCTAAATTATATGTTACGTCCTTAACCTTTAGATCTTGTTGCACTTTTTCCCTCAATCTTTTTTATAAAAAATTTAACCTCAACCTTTAAATAATTATCGCAATTTGTCACTATTAATGGGTTTCATTCAAAAGTTCGTATTAGTCAATCTAAGAAAGACAATATTTGGACTTTAAAAAAAAAAAAAGGGATAATTTTTAAATTTTAGTTTAGTTTATTGAAGATAAGTTTTAATTTTCTTTGAACTTTTTTTTTCTTACTACAAATTTATCCCATTTTTGTTTTTTATAAGTTATGTGTAACATTGTCTTTTTGTTCTTGATCCAAAAACTAATGACTATTGTATCTTTTGACATGAAAATTGTTGTCCAATTATTGACATAATGTGAGTATGACCTTACTTTATATCGACGCAATGTAGTTGTGTCATGCATAAGTATACCACATTGAATAGTTAATTTTTAACCTAAATCAAGATAGGTTGATATATATATATATATATATATATATATATTAGAGGAGTACTCTACGATGTCAATTCTTGATCCTTTGATCTCATACGAATAGACTTTAAGCTAATCGGATAAATGGAGGAGCGGTTGAAATTTTCCATGCCAACTGTAGATCAAGACGTAAAACAATGAGAAACATATGATATTCTAGAGAGTTGAATCATTTTTAAAAGACTCTCTATTTTTAAAGAGCATATTTTATAATTTAGAGGGTATATATAAAATTAGGGAGTAAAAAAATTTAAATACTTCAACACAGCCTCTTTATCACTAATACTTAATTTACTACTTCCAATATGTATTTATTATTGTTCTTTGTCTTTTATTTTCATCAGCATCCTTTTAAATTACTAGTAGTAAGCACGTGCGTTGTACGTCTTATGTATCGAAAAAATGATATGCGTAATATTTTTTAAGTACTAATAATTTTTTTTTTTTTTTAAATAATTGATATAATTGATATTGTTAAAGGAGAAGACATGTTAATAGTTTATGTCATTTCATGTTAATTATATATGTAGTATTATTATAATTTTTATTTTGATTTTATATAAGTTTTTATTAATCATATACTAATAATTAGTAATAATAGTGTTTAGTGGAAATTAATTGACTTAATTTTAAAAAATAAATAATTTTAATTTTAATAATAATTCAATTTAGTTGAAATATATTTAATTTTAAGGGTATTATTGACCATAAATATAAAAATGTAAGGGTAAAATTAAAAATTAAAGATATAATATAAGAATAAATGAGGGTATATTGGACATATAACTAAATATGTAAGGGTAAATTTGGTAATCAAAAGTTTCTCCTCAATCCACATTTTTAATATATAGTAGATAGATTATATTATTTTCCTCTATTTTCTTTTTATATACTATTTGATTAGGTCAATATATGGAGCATTGAAAATTGGAATATTTCGAATGCATTTTGTTAAGTCCAAATTATAATTAGTAATTTCCAAAATTGTAATTGAAGATTTTCTAAGTCAAAATCAAGTTTTAGTTAAATTGTATTAGGAGTTTATTGAATTGTAATCAAAGTAAAAATAGTTAAGGATTTGTAGTATAAGTCTTGAAAAAGTTCAAGATGTCAAAAATATAAGATCGCATATAATTAAGAGAATGCAATTAGAAGTCTAAAGAGTGTCTGAGAGCTACATAAATTATGCTCAAAATTCTCAAATGCAACTTACAACGCATTTTCCACAAAGAAAACATTCGAATTTGAAGTTTGAGTCAGTTTTCCAACTCATTTTCAATCACTTCAATCGGACATTGAGAGAAAAAGTTATAATAAACATATCGACGATTGCTCAAACGGTACTCGGTGGCCGTCCACTTGGCGCTCGAGCGATGAGTCGACGTCTAGAATTCGTTTTTGCTTCAACCACTGATTTTGCTGTTAGCTTTCAGAGTTACTGGAGTTTCAGGAAAAAACACTTGGAGTTCCAACATTAAAGAATGAGGTTCGTTCTTGAGAGCTAATATGAGGAGCACGTAGTTTAGGGGGGCCAAGATGATTAGAGGGAAAAGGTCGGAGGAAACTAAAAGTTAGTCGAGTCTGTACCATATTGTAAGTCTCATGGTTTATACTGAATTGTTAACTGGCAAAGTGTTTGGGGTTTTTGATCCTTTGCGAAGGGTTTTTTCGTAATCATATTGGTCTTATTTACTTTACACAATTTACAAACTGTGATATTCAAATATAGGATAAAATTAGTTATTTGATTTAATCATCTAGAAATAATTAAAAAATGACTTGTGCTTTTAATTGATTATTTTCACACATTGAATCTAAATAAATATTCGATAAATCTAAACTTTCACATGTAATAATAGAGAGTAAGTTTGACCATTCAAAATTAGAATGCTAAACTTTCACATTGAATCTAAATAAATATTCGATAAATCTAAACTTTCACATGTAATAATAAAGAGTAAGTCAAACTCTCTCTATTTTAAAATGCTAATTTGAAGAATATGTTGAAACATAAATTTTAAGGGTCGGCTATTTAAAATAGAGACAATTTCACTTATACAGAGCCTCTTGGAGTGCTCTTAGGAGGTGTTGGCATTACATTCCTCCCATTCGATGATGAGCCATAGCAAGAGAAATGTTATAGTGTGATAATGGAGGTTGTATTGAATCTAATCGAGAATGATCCTTTTGTGGTGCAGTGGATATCATATGTGTTTCACATCGAGATGATAACACATAAATGGAATCGAGGTTGTTGACCTTTGTTTATGCCCCGGAAAACGATAGCTTTTTCACGGTTTAAATCTATTATTATTGGGAAAATGTATGGTGAAAAAGTTAAAAAAAAAAAATTCACGTACAAAATTATTTGGTCGAAAGAATGTGTGGTTGAAAATAAGTTTTAAAAAAATGAGTTTAAAGAATCCGTACGACGAATATAGTTTAGTGGTGAATATGACGCTCAAAACTAAAAATTGGGGAGGTTAATTTAAACAGGATTCACATATAGGTAGGTATATTTTGGATGCTCATCTGAATGCATATACATAGACGACACATAATAGTACCATAAGAAAGGTTGAGAGTCCAAACCACACCTTTCCCATTTTTTGCTTAGCAAACATCATACATTCGCAATAAAATTATCTTGCTTGTTTTACGAGAGCTTGACATCATCATGTCCCCCACCGTGGCATGTTATGTCACGTCTCCCTTTTGTACTTGAGCCCCCCTCATGGCCCTTCTCCATTGTGGATTGCACTTTAGACAATTTAAGATTCTCGAGTCGCTATAAAGTAATACGAGGACTAGGAGGAGAGACACAAGCAAAAAGGTCATGTTTCCAAAACAGTCCTGGTAACTCAAATGATGATATGAAAATGTTGGTCACAACAACCAAACCTCCAAAAAATTATTAATATAAAATTTATAACTATAATGTACACTATCGTTTAGTTTGAAGTTTCGAATGAAGAGAGAGTGATAATGTGATAGAAAGATGACCACAACATGTCTCCATTTCTTCTCTATCATCTCTTCTCGGACTATGACTTGCTCTTATTTTTATCTATGTATTTATTCCTTTTTATAAGCTCCACATGTACAACCCTTTTATTTTATCGACAAAAGATAGATCATAATTTGAATGTTTTAAGGAAAATAAATAAGACGAGACGGGATGGAGATGAAGACGAAGGTGAAGACGTAGAGATTGATCAGATTCTAAGTGATTTATTGGCCTACACATTTGCTCGATCGACTCGCTTCAAAGATTTGGTTCGTTTTGCACACTCCAAATTATTTACGAGATACTTAGCCCTCTTAACATGCAAAAAAGGAAAGACAAATGAAACACCATTTAAACCATTAATTTCAACCGTCCAACAAGTTTAAAGAGACACAACACACTATAAAACCGACATGCAAATTATTGAACATCAAAAGCACATTAAAATTCTCAAATAATACTAAAGATATCCGTCAATGCTTTAATAGAAATTTACGTTGAATTTCAACGTATATCATAAAGATCCTATTCTAGCTCAAAAGGAAAATAGAACTAATATCACATTCATGTTAATAAGAGTTCAATTATAAATACATCACGTGAAACACACATTACTCGTGTTCAATAAAAGGCTAATCTTCCATCAGTACTAGTACTAGGGTGTATGCCTACCCGCAAGCCTAATAAATTTTGAAGGCAAATAAATTCAAATTAAAGTTCGATTAATTGAAATATACATAGTTATATTCTATTTAAAGCAAAAACATGAAAATCCATTTCCAACGTCAATGTTCAAAATTGCATCTAAACTCAACATTTCTTTCTTTCGCAAATAGAATTGTTAAATACCAACAAAAAGTAAAAAATTATAAAAATAAAATTACTAATGATTATGAAATAGGAAAATGTCAAATTCAATTAATTGTTATACAAATTAGGAGAGAATGGCCGTATTCTTGAAAATGTTTTTGTGAATAGCGGCTTTTTCTTTAAACGGACGTTGTTGGGCCTAATCAACCCTTTCTTAAACCAAGCATATCCAATTATAATAAAGGCCCGTTGAAGGAGCAAAAGAAGGCGAGGACAAGCGGCGCGGTTATGGGGATTTTCTAGGTATTGCACTGAACAAATTGAGAGGGAAAACACTCTACGCCGCTTGTATTTTGTGTCTCGGAGTTGATAATTCGTCTTCTTCATCACTAATTTGGGAGGTAATTATCAGATTTATTTATGTAAAAACATGCTTTAAATCTTGAATTTTTAATGTGATTATCAATTGCATTTTCCTTGCCCTTTAGAAGCGTAATTGATGAAATACACTGGACCCCTAATCCAGTGGGCTCATGCTATCATATGAATATATAAAACCAAATGTTGATGATTAGAAAGTCTATTTTTGTTTGTGAGTGTAATTAAGTTGAATTATTAAGTTGTATAGATGATTTACGTATATATTTTAGGGGATACATGAGCTGAAATGGAAAAGTATTAAAAGGAGGCAAACGTGCTGTTTGGTTCTCAACAAAAAAAATTAATCTCACCTTTTCATGTTATTTTGTGGCAGATTGGGGAGAGTATCTGTATAGACTGATAGAACTAAAATTTGAGAATTGAAGGTAGAAGTTCTGCCTATAGGAAGTGAGAAATGGACAAGTCTCCCTCACACATGAAAAGGAGACAACCAGAAGAAAATTTGGAGGACAAGGAAGAAGTTACTGCCCAAGAATCATTTACAAAGAAGCGTAACTTAGCACGGACATGTGTGCATGAGGTGGCAGTTCGGAGTGGGTATTCTTCAAGTAAGGATGAATCAGTTCATGGGACTCTCTCAGATCCCGTTTTCAATGGGGAAAGGGCAAAAACGTACCCATTCAAGCTCGATCCATTTCAGGAAGTATCTGTGGCATGTTTAGAAAGAAACGAGTCAGTTTTGGTTTCAGCACACACTTCAGCAGGCAAAACTGCAGTTGCTGAATATGCAATTGCCATGGCCTTCAGGGACAAACAAAGGGTTTTATATACTTCTCCATTAAAAGCTTTGAGCAATCAGAAATACAGAGAGTTGAGCCAGGAGTTTTCTGATGTCGGGTTGATGACCGGCGATGTGACACTTTCGCCCAATGCAAGTTGTTTGGTAATGACAACGGAAATCCTTAGGGGAATGCTTTATAGGGGTTCCGAGGTGTTGAAGGAAGTTGCTTGGGTCATATTTGATGAGATACATTACATGAAAGATCGTGAAAGAGGCGTTGTTTGGGAAGAAAGTATCATTTTCTTGCCCCCAGCTATTAAAATGGTTTTCCTTTCAGCAACAATGTCGAATGCTACTGAGTTTGCTGAATGGATATGTAATATACACAAACAGCCATGTCACGTGGTTTATACAGATTTTCGGCCGACACCCCTGCAACATTATGTTTTTCCCATGGGAGGCTCTGGTCTGTATCTTGTTGTTGATGAGAATGAGCAGTTCAGGGAGGACAACTTTTTGAAACTGCAGGACACTTTCGTGAAGCAAAATCTGGCTGATGGGAACAAGAGTGGAAATGGCAGAGCGAGAATCGCGAAGGGTGGGACCACTTCTGGTGGTTCTGACATATACAAAATTGTTAAGGTGGATAACAACCTGCCACTTCCCTTTTTATTTCTACTGGTAGTCTACCTATATCTGCATGTATGGAAAATCATTTACTAAAAAGTTATTTCACCTTTGAATGCGCCAAGTTGCAGCCATCTTCGTCAGTGACAAATTTACTTTTCATTTACTGTTTTCTCTTTCACAATCTTTACTTCTATACAAGGTGTGCGATGAAAAAATTGAATTGTTTCATAGCGCTCAAATTGAAAATTTGCTGAATTTCAGATGATTATGGAGAAAAAATTCCAACCAGTGATAATATTTAGTTTTAGTAGAAGAGAATGTGAAGAACATGCCATGTCAATGTCCAAGCTTGATTTTAATTCCCAAGAGGAGAAGGAAGTCGTGGATCAAGTGTTCAAAAATGCAATTCTTTGCTTAAATGAGGAGGATAGGGACTTACCTGCTATTCAACTAATGTTGCCATTGCTTCAGAGAGGCATTGCTGTTCACCATTCTGGCTTGCTTCCTCTTATCAAAGAACTTGTGGAACTTCTGTTTCAAGAAGGGCTAGTTAAGGCTCTATTTGCCACAGAAACGGTACTTCTGTTTACATAAATGCCCTTCATGTATTAAATTTTGAACATACTCCAGTTCTAGATCATCCTTTTGAATAATGTGACACTTACTAAAGGTCTTACAACACTCTCAAACTGGTATTATAATACATATTTAATAAGAATTTGTAATGTGTATAATCGCACCTTCAGTAAAAAAATTTACTGCATTCATTCTGTTGATTTTAATTCGTAACAGTTTGCCATGGGGCTGAACATGCCTGCAAAAACTGTGGTTTTCACGAGTGTGAAAAAATGGGATGGTGATAGTCATCGATATATTGGATCTGGTGAGTATATCCAGGTGAGTAGTTGTTGCAACATTATTACTAAAAATACAGCTACACAATACACCTACTTTCTGTGTATATGATTTTTTGACATGTTTCTTCCTTCCAATAGATGAGTGGTAGAGCTGGACGTCGTGGTAAAGATGAGCGGGGTATCTGTATAATAATGATTGATGAAAAGGTAATTTTATTGCTGGCTTCATTTATCTCAATTATACTACTGGGAAAATTAAATTCTAGAGTAAATTCTCCTTAGATGTATCTGATTGAGGAAATTGTCTCATTATTGATGAAGTTATGGTGCAAAATCTAATGCCTAAGTGGACCTGTATAATCATTATTCATTCCTATCAAGACTTCATTGCTAAATAACTGCTATTCCTCAAATTCTGTGATTAAAATATGGACTGGAAAAGGCAAGACATGTAGGAATGTCAACAAATGTCAAAACTCAGCTACTGCAGACCCTCTGAACTGGAATAGGTGAGTCTAAGTAGCATGCATCATGTGAGATTTTGAAAGTTCAAAAATTATGCAAATTTGTCAAATGCTGCAAACCTACATCTAATCACGTGTGACCTCCAGGACATGAAATTTGCTATTCAAGTGTCTTCAAAGAAGTGATTTAAGCAAACTTTACAGTATTCACTGAACGTGTTTTTTTCCCCCCCACATCAGATGGAAATGAATACCCTTAAGGACATGGTCCTAGGTAAACCAGCTCCATTGGTCAGTACTTTCAGGCTGAGCTACTACTCAATCCTGAATTTAATGAGCCGTGCTGAGGGGCAATTTACTGCTGAGCATGTCATCAGAAATTCCTTTCACCAATTTCAGTATGAGAAGGTTTTCCCTGAAAACTATGCCTTATACATTTTCATATATTTTTGGATCTTGGTTGATAATGTGCAACTTCTTCTTTAGGCATTACCTGACATTGGGAATAAGGTGTCCAAGCTGGAAGAGGAGGCTGCAGTGCTTGATGCTTCTGGAGAGGTCTTGTTATTCTGATTAGTTATGCGTGCAATGCATTGTTTAGATATGATTTAAATGCTAAATTTCATTGTTAAATGTTAAGGCTGAGGTTACCGAATATCATAAGCTACAGCTTGAGATAGCCCAAGTTGAAAAGAAAATGATGGCAGAAATGATGCGGCCTGAAAGAGTTCTCTATTTTCTTCAATCTGGTAGGCTGGTAAGTGAGAAGATAGGTGTTTGTATGTGTTATGCTGCAATCTAGAATAATCTGAATCCTGTCTACTTACTATTGTCTTCTGTTCATTTCAGCTATAATGTCATTCTTTCCTTATTTGTGACTCCCTGCTATTTCTCTTATATTTCTTCACTGTGAATACTTTTTTGTTATATCATATATGCCATAGTTCATTTCACTTTACACATTTGACTTTTTGCCCTAATAATATAAGGCATGTTTAGTGCTCAAAGGAGAACTAAAAGTGTTTTTCTTAGTTCATTGTGACTCTTTCCTCCTTCGCTGCTCGTATTCGACTTCTGTGTGGTGTTGAAGGAAAGTATAAGAAGAGAGGCCGTGGACAGGGATAAATCTGTTTTATTTACTGATTTTGGATGTAATGATACTTAAATCCTTTTGCTCCTGCTCCGTGGTAGTTTTTGGCTTTACTTTTATGTGTTGTTTCTGGTTTCACTTTGCACTCTCTAAGTCTGAGCTACTTCTGTCGAACTGCAGGTTAAAGTAAGGGAAGGTGGCACAGACTGGGGTTGGGGAGTTGTAGTCCATGTGGTGAAAAAGCCCTCGGCTGCATTGGGTTCTTTGCCTGCTGCGCTTTCTTCTTCCCGTGGTAGTACTTATATTGTGGACACTTTGCTTCAATGCTCTTTTGGCTCAAGTGAAAATGGTTCTCGACCCAAACCGTGTCCTCCTCGTCCCGGAGAAAAGGGGGAAATGCATGTGGTAAGTTGATAACATCTTGAGCGAAAAATTCTTTGACATAAAGCTTATTGTGCATTGATATTTAGTCTGACTGGAGCATGCATGTATAACAAGGTAAGAAGTTAATGCACATTGATTTCTTTCTCAGGTTCCTGTTCAGTTGCCTCTTATTTCTGCACTCAGCAAGCTCAGGATTTCTGTTCCTTCTGATTTACGTCCAATAGAAGCTAGACAGAGTGTTCTGCTTGCCGTACAGGAGCTTGAAAAACGTTTTCCACAGGGCTTTCCAAAGCTTAATCCTACAAAGGTATGTAATTGTTACATTGATATTGAGCCTGTGCTAACTGACGCTATTTTCTTAATTGTATTTTGTAAAAATCGTTTCTCACTGTTTCATTCAGCTTAGCCTGATGTTGTAAAAGCAGCTTCCTTTTTAATTTTATGAAGTTATGAACCATGTTACTGTAATGGTCTAACAGTTGATTTGAACCTTGGATCTGGGTATCATAGCGAAATTATTAAGACCATTGATATATGTAATCCAGCAATGGAACTCTTTTCAATTATTATTATTATTTTTCGATAAAGTGTTAGTCACGTAACCCAAATCATCATCAAAATTCATGCAACTAATTTAGGCTTGAATTTTTTTATTCATTATTAGCCTAACACATATTCATAGTTGAGACAAAAAATTAAGTGTGATCAAATTTGGAAGTCTACCAAATCACACACAAGAATCAAAAAGTAGTAGAGGCAGGAAAAAGTAAGTTATCAGCAAGATGCACTGTTCACTTGATTATATTTGTTTTTATCTGCCAGAGGCTGTGTCAGCCAGACTATCATCACTGCCTCTCTCAGTCCATTACATGGTCTATATGATTTGAATTTCTTGAATCTTTCCTCTTCTGGCAGAGACCAACTAGCATTGCAATTTTATTTATGTGACTTAATTTTACATTAGCCCATTTAGTTACCTTGTCTTCATGATCTTCAGAGCCAGAAGGCATAATGTTTTTCATAGATTTCCAATATCAACGAAAAACTTCTTTACATGTCTCGACATCTTTACCAAGGCTTGGCAATATATATTTCTAATGTTCGTACCTTTATGTCAGGACATGGGGATTGAAGATCAGGAAGTTGTTGAGCTGGTTAACCAGATTGAGGAACTTGAACAGAAATTATTTTCTCACCCATTGCATAAGGTCTGAGAAAGGATTAACTTTTCCCTTTTCCCCTTAAAACTTGTGTTTCGGCTAGTTGCTATAAGCTTCCCGATGTAGGCATTAAGGAACTGAGCTTTATAGAAACATCTGTAAATTGGTTCTCTATAGGGCATTGACTTAATTTTGCAAGACATAATCAGACACCCCTTTATGACAGTATCATATACATCCCTTCACTTTTAAAAAATCGCACTAACCTCCCTTATTTCTAGTAATGAGTATCATATTCACCCCTTGACTTCCTTTTGAGCCATATCTTGTCTAAAATTAGGTCAATATAATTAAAATGCCCAAGTGAACTAAAGATGAAATTATTATAGTTCATTTGCTTCAAGTAAATTATAGGAATATAAATTGACATGTTATATATAGAGCTCGTTTGACATATTAATATTTTAATAATATAAATTTACGTTTTTTTTTTATAAGAGATTTACTTTTCTAAATATGTATATTTACACACACACACACACACACACACACACACATATATATATATATATATATATATATATATATATATTACCAAATTCTTCAACAGATTAAGTTGAAATTTCCACTAGGATGCATATTCAGGATTGTGTATGCACAGAGTCTTTAAGTATTAGTTAATACTTATTATTGAAGAGTTCCACTCTATGACACACCGACACGAACACGTGTGTTCGACACAATATATGTTGGATACGTCGGCACGCAAAATACCGACACGTTGATTACATTCTTTAAAATTCTTTATTTATAGAGTATAAATTTAGTTTTATATTTGTTATTAATTTTTCTTGTTGAAATCTTTTAAATACGATTACCTATTTGTTATTTACTAATTAATTTTGAGCTAAAAATATTTATTATTTTTAATAAAAAATGAATAATATTTATGGTAGAGTGTCCAAAAAGTGTCAGTATTGACTAGGGATGGCAATGAGACGAGTCGGCTCGGCCCATTTACCCACGAGCTCGGCTCGTTAAAGTGACAAGTTGAGCTCAAGCTCGTTCAAGAGCTCCGCTCGTGCTCAAGGGATGAGCTTGTGAGCTCACGAGCCGAGTCGAGCCCACGAGCTCAATTTTTTTGAATTTGTTCTTCACATTTTTTTACGAGCCCACGAGCTAAGAACTTTAGGCTCGTGGGCTGAGCCCACGAGTTCGCAATCTTGCTCTGCTTGTCGAGCGAACCCACCGCTCTGCTCGGGTTCATCCCAAAACGAGCCCAAGCCGCTCGGCCCATTTGCCACCCTTAGTATTGACACATGTCGGACACAAACACGTTACCCTAATTGAAGTGTCCGTGCTACAGAAGTTCCACTTCCACTAGGATGCATCTTCTGAATTGCTAATGCACAAAGACTTTAAGTATTACCTAATACTTATTATCAAAGGGAACAAATTGAATTGTAACTAATTGTGGAAAAGTTTATCCTTAGATTCACAAGGGCATTTTAGGCATATCAATTTCATTTTTGGTGAGATATACTCAAAAAGTGGTGTGGGGGTGATTATAAGCTTATGTTTGCTCATTTTATAAATGATTTATAAACATTCAAGCCACTTTTTATTCACACATTACGAGAAATCCATAATTACTACCCACTTATCCACTACTCATTTTCTATCTATTGATAATTTAGATTGTTTATAAACTCTTTCCTAACATGCTCTTAATACTCATAACTGAAATAGGGAAGGTTAGTGTGATTTTTAAAGGTGAGGTGTCTAATATTGTCATGAAGCTCAAGAGGTTTCTATTAGTTCTATTACATGAACATTTATGCTATGCAGTCTCAGGATGAACATCAGATTAGAAGTTTCCACAGAAAAGCAGAAGTGAATCATGAAATTCAACAGCTGAAGACAAAAATGCGTGATTCACAGGTACTTGTTGGACACTCCTCTGAATGCATATACGCATACATAACTATATGTGCATATCTGCAAATTAGCTTCTGTGTTTTGTCCTCATCCAATTGCTACCTGTTCTCTACGTTCAGCTTCAAAAATTTCGTGATGAACTTAGGAACCGCTCACGGGTTCTAAAAAAGCTGGGGCACATTGATGCTGATGGTGTTGTTCAGTTAAAAGGACGAGCAGCGTGTTTGATAGATACAGGAGATGAGCTTCTTGTTACTGAATTGATGTTCAATGGTGAACCCTCTTATCATTGATTTTTCACACTTGTGTCTGCTGTTATTTCTTTATATTCCACACTTGGATAAATGTTAAGCAGTGATTAATTTTTCATGTTATGGACCAGTCCCAATATGGAACGTTAGTTTATTTTAACCATTCATCACATCTGCATTTATTCCTCGCATGCTAAAAATTTGTTGGTGCGGAATTGTTAATCAATTGATTGAGGTCTGATGGATTTCCTAAATGTAAATACTCAACTTTTTTCTAATTATAGTTTTTGATTAGTTAAGGAACAAAAATTGTGGCGTAGGCCAAAACTCTTGATTGTTTATGTTAGTTGAACCTTGGAAAATCTGCATGAAGCTGAATGTTTAAGCTTATTTTATTGTGTTCTTGGGCTTTGGGCCTGTGGAAACGAGATTATAGTCAAGGCCATTTAACCTCGTCCACCAAAAATCAATGGTAGACCTTTTTTTTGGCTGAAAGGAGAGAAAATATTTGATCTCTGGAAGATTGTGAATAAATTTTGGCAGGTACCTTTAATGATCTTGATCATCATCAAGTTGCTGCTCTTGCGAGTTGCTTCATTCCCGGAGACAAAACAGGGGACCAAATAGAGTTAAAAGCAGAACTTGCTAAACCACTGCAACAGCTTCAAGACAGCGCTAGAAGAATAGCAGAGGTGTGTTCAGCTTTTTAAGCCCCTGTTTGAGCCCCCTTTTTGGGCCAAAATGTATTTTGGAATAGTATTTTGTTGGAGAATGTGTGGTTAAAAATAAGGAAAAGTTTTGGAGTTTGCGTATAAAATTATTTCATGGGAGAATGTGGTTAAAAACGAGTTTTGAAAAAATTGGGGCCAAACATGGGCTAAATATACACACACAATGTGTGTGTGTGTGTGTGTGTGTGTGTGTGTGTAGATTGCTTTAATTTTGTTTGCTGTGGCTATCAGCAAATGGAAAGAAAAAGTATTGCAGGCATGGTAAATGACAACTTGTAAATTTTGTCACAGATACAACGTGAATGCGGACTTGAAGTAAATGTGGAGGAATATGTGGAGGCAACAGTTAGACCATACTTGATGGATGTGATCTACTTGTGGTCAAAGGTCAATATTGTACCTTTCTTTTTTCTCAGTAGACGGCTGGTTATTCCACACTAATTAAGATTTTATGCCTCTAAATTTATCACTTTGCATATAATTATTATTTTCTGAGGATTTTTGTATATTTTATTTGCAAAAACAACTTGAATCGATTGCTTGGTTTTGAGTCAATTCATCCTTTTAATTAGAATTCCAAAATATGTTGGAATTCATCATGTTTAAACTCATTGTTCCTCTCAACTTTCTTTTTTCAGGGAAAATCTTTTCTAGAAGTTACAGAAAAGACGGACATCTTCGAAGGTAGCATTATACGACAAGCTAGAAGGCTGGATGAATTTTTAAACCAGGTAATCTCGATTTCATATATCCTATGAATTAGTCATTCGAGCAGAAGTTTATAAATAGGTGAATATACAGGCATAGTAATGTGAACCAATTCAACGGAGCCTTTTTCCGATTGGAGATTAACATGCATTTAATGATTTGAAGAAAGTGAAATATAATTTTTGAGACTTTGTAGCAAATGTTAGGATAGGATGCACGAATTGTTGGTTGCCTCTATTCCTGGACTAACTTTGGCCCCTTTCTATAAAAATATATATGTATTCCCTACTTCAGGCCAAGAGATGGCTGGACAACTCTGATCCGTGCATACCAAATAGATGATACTTATGCACGTCAGACTGTTGTGGACAGTAATAAATAGAAAAGGAAGCTATATACTGTTAGTACGACCTGATAGTCCATACCAATTACCAAACCTGCACTTAAAGTTTGTGTTTCAAGACTCTTGGATCATAATACCCATAATACAATTTATTATCTTCGTTTTTTCCCCTTTATTCGGGTTTTTCCAGTTGAAAGCTGCTGCTAATGCTGTCGGAGAAGCTGATTTAGAGAACAAGTTTACATCAGCTAGTGAGAGCCTTCGTCGAGGGATAATGTTTGCAAATTCACTGTACCTCTGAAATTGTAGACTAGATATTAGCTTCTTAAATATGTATGATAAGCCAGTAGTGTGATTTTCACCATACTATTTTGAAAATATTTGTTAGCACCCTTGTTTTTCTTTTCCCTTGCTTTCTATTTTAATTTAACATTGTGTACAAACGCAATAAGACAGTAAAGGGGTAGAGAAAATTCTTTTTAAAATTATCTGGGTTATTTTCCTTACGTAACGGCCCTAACCTTTAAAAGCAAGGTTTTGGTTCCCATGTGACAGAAATTGTGAATTTGACATTCAAGCTTTCACTAGAGCTGGAGATGAATGTTAAATATGGATCGATAATTTTGTCTTCTAGCTACAAGTCCTGTGAAAGTTGTGCGCAATCGAACATCTATATCGATGATCTTGGATCATTTGGAATTCAGATTCACAATTATTACATTAGTCAAAGATTCAAAATTCCACTTTTGTTGGGATTCACAATCATATCACATGTTGAAGAGTCCAACACAATAAAACTTTCTTGCTTGTTTGCGAGAGCTTCATTGACAGTTTTGCCTTTTGTTTGGGTTGAAACTTGTCCAGCAGGAAATTTCGCTACCTTAATATCGTTATAATTACAATTGCTGTAAACAGGGCTTCGATCGTTGGATCCCTTGTCATCAAGTCATTCTATTGTCATGTCGTAGCTTCTGTACTTGAACCCCCCTCCCTGCCCTTCACCATTACCGGTTGCTCCTCACTAGTTACTTGACAATTTGAGATTCTTGAGTTGCTCCAAGGTAATACGAGAGCTAGGAGAGAAAGGGAAAACCCAAATGATGATATGAAAATGGTCACAAGAAGCATATAACTTCACCTCACCTCCCAAAATCATCTATCACCGTGCAAGAACTATATTTTGCACTTCAAATTCCAACATAGTTTGCTTAAATCCAACTTTTATTACAAGTGATGCAAATCACAATTTTATTCGATACTCATTAAAATCCTTCCCTAACATCCTTATATTCATTTATTTATGTAAAATATGACAAAACTACTTAGGCTGCCACAACACCCACAAAAAACTGCATTGTACTAGAGCAAGTTGAGACGGAGTACTCCATTGGGTTCCGCATGCCAGCACCAAACTTCTCTTTGCATTCGTCGATGGAAATTTGTTTGCAGCGACACTCAGAACTACAAAATGCCTTCTCTCCCCTGCCATAAGATGATAATATAATTCCCTTAAAAGTCGAAAGAAAGTTTAAATTTCACAGTGATATTGCCTGAAAGAACCCAGAAAAACATTATAGTGAACTGGGACATATACTTTGATCGAGTTTATGAAGCAAACTGCAGCCATTCAAATAAGTGAACTTAGGACAACTGTCCCTATACAAACACGCATTTTCCCATAAAGAATAACAAGAAAGTCACATCCAGCATCAACTTTTACACATTAGAACGATTTGCCGAACGATAAAATCGAGGATTACATATATATATTTAAAGGTTTAAAAATGGTGTTTACTAAAAAAAAAAAAAAAAATTTAAAAACCAAAAGCATTTCACTTCAGTCGACTAGCTACCTAAGATCAGTTGAACAACTATGCCTAGCCACGAAGGGGTCATATAATCAACATGATTGTATATATACGTAAGAAAATTCATTTAGAGGATGTTTGATTGTGCTTAAAACTTACTTTTCTAAGTTGAGACTTTACTTTTTAGAATGAAAAAAAAAAAAGATTTGAGTTAACTTCTTCAAAATAGAAAGTAAGTTGAGACTTTGCTTTTTAGCTATCATGATAAAAAAAAAAGATAAAATAGTGTCAAAAAACTAGGTCAACAATGTTAAAACTATTATGCTTGGAATTCAATAATAAAATATGATTTAGTTTTCACTGAAAGTACAGGAAAAATAATCGACATGTGGTGCACCTTTGACTGAAGAAGTCTGCGAGCAATATTAAGTAATGATCTCCGGATCAATCAGATATGGAAAATTGTTGTGCCACAATCAAAAGCTTAACCATAAAATACTGCCGGTAAGTGTCAATAATTAGAGTGAATAATACAATATCCCAGTAGTTCATTAAAGCAATCAAATAAACTTGCTACTAACTTCCTATAAATACACCTAAACAACAGCAACACATGACTCAGCTAAATACACTCTATTCACCAATTAGCCTTTATATATATATTTCTCCTTGGAAATCCCATAAAAAGTACAAGAACCCTAAACCATTTGAAACAAGACTGTTAGACTCGATTTTCAACTCTCATCTAAAATCCAATTGGTGTCTAATGTGGGCGAGTTGAAACCTTTTATGGCATTCGACCACCATCGTTTTTGACCCAATCGATGGGCTTAAGTGTTGCTCTCAACAATCCCTCCCTCAACACGACTTTGTTGTGACTCGAACCCATGATCCTAGCTCTAATTCGACTTGTTAGGATCGATTCAACTATCTTGTGTGGAAACCAATTGGTGTACCTTTTATGGTATTCGTCCACCATAGTGACCTAAACCATGGGCTTCTGAATACAGATAATTAAAGAACGACATGCTAATCAGTCAAAATAAACCTCCAAACCAAATGAATCAAAACAAAAGAGCACAAGTAGTGAAAAAGTAAATTCGAAGAGTAAATATTCAAAACTAAATTTTACCTGTACATGAAAATATCCAATCCATGAAGCATCTTCCTGCAAAGAAAGCAAGAATTAAGAAAATCCTCAGTCTGAAAGGCGTCCGTTTCGCCACCACGACTCACTGAAGAATCAGATACCATCCCTGAACTTACCCAAAAACCACCACCGCCACCTTCATCACCATCGCCACCAGTAATTGAAACCCTCTCAGACCCATTATTGCTTGTCAACAAATCAACATCAAAGTACTCTCTTTTCTTGATCAAATTGTCCCCCACGTGTGAAATAACACAAGTGTACTCCTCGCACAGCTCCATTTCCCCAGCACTAAGCTTCTTGTTTTTGTTATCACTGACACTTTTGCTACTCAAAACTGGAGTAGGGTTCGTCCAAGCTTTGGGGGAAATTGCAACAACTGCATCTCTGCTACAATTCATAAAGATTGGTTCTAGATTTCGATCATTCAAAGCTGCAAGAATGCCAAGCCCAACAACACCATCTGGCTCCTCAAATATCTTGACAGATTTGTTGGTCCCGTTTGGTTTTGTATGATCAGTGAGTGTAAGAAATGAAAGATTTATCGATAATCTCTTCTTTTTCCCTCTAGTTTCAGCCATTTCTACACTCTCACAGAGATTCAAGAGACAAACAAAAGTGAAAAATTCTTGGTAGGTTTCTCTTATTCAACGTTTTTGTGAATTTTCAGGTAGAAATGGATATGGAGAGAGAGGAAGAGAGGGAGAGGCATCAATTTCCACTCCTCTGCCTCTCTTCTCTAATGTCTTGGATTTCAGTGATGGGAAATATAAACAGGTACCCTCAAATCGGTTAATTTTTAATAAAGTGAAAAATAAGATTTCTCTTTATATTTTTTGTATAAGAATTTCTCGACAAAATAATTCGATTATTTTGGCATGATATTCTGGCTCTATTTGAGCTCCTTTTTAGAAAATAGATTTTAAAATAATAATTTTTTTTAGAATATTAGATTAAAAGATAAAATTTATTCTAAATTTACATGAAAAATTATTTTATTAAAAAAAATATAATTTAAAATGAATTTTTCAAAATGAGGCTCACACAAAGGATGAATAAATATAATTCAGTGCAGTATACTTTTTCTTTCCGTCCCGTTAATGCAAGGGACCAAATAACATGTACCACAATTTACGTTGTTTAATAAAGTCAAATCAATGTGCTAAACAAAAATTTCGTTTTCAGGCTTTAAATTAGTCTTTGGTGTGATAGCAATATTGTGAACACAATTAATGCTAATTTGATACTCCAAAAAAGCATTCATTTAAGAGTTGAATCTCATGAATTAAAATAATAAAACAACATTTAAGATGTGTAATGTAAAAAAACTATCAACTACTTCAAATTGATTGTGTAATAAAAATTTAAAATTCACAATAATTTGTATAAAAGTTAAAAAAAAATATATATATATAGAATAATTCAATATTCACCTGCTCAAATAGAGCACACCACGTAATATTATTGTTAAAACATGTCCATCTTGAGTTGCAACACGTGTCCAAATACAATGGATTGTCTTTGTGGTGTGGCCCACCTAGTGGGGATTGACACGAGTATGATACTGTGGCAGGGCCAACGTGGCCCTGTCTGTCACGAATCTCATAGTAGAATAATTCGGGTGAACAATACTATACTTACTTATATTTTTTTTACAAACTCTCTTACTACTCACAATAGGAGGTGAGGATCACATTGTCGGATTATTTTATTCACGCAGAACTTGCATGTCAGGTGAGTGTGAGTAAGAAATTTTGTACAGATAGGTTAATCCAATCCGGGTTGACAAATTCTTCTTTTTTTTTTTTTTTTTTTTTTTTTTCTCTTTTTCCTTTTCTTTTGCACTAGTTTTTTTTTTTTGGGTTGAAAAACTTAAAAATTAATTTTAAGTCTGGTATGAGATAACATTGTATTGATAATATCCTCTTAACTAGTTTTTCCATTGATTCATTTGAGAAATTTAACCGATTTGGTGATTTATTATTGTAAGGATCGTACTTTGTAAAAATACCAAGAATAAAGTAAAAATGTACTCAAAAAATAATACGAACAAGAACACAATATTTATATATGAGTTAATTTCACAAACAGTCACTGAGGTTATCTAAAAATTACAAAACGATCACTGAAATTTCATGCGCTTCTACAAATGGTCGCTGAAGTTTAAATTTCTTTCACAAATGGTCACTGAAAAACAGTTATGATTTTAATTCAAACTTAAATAACCAAAACACGTGAACATAAAATTTTGAGGACCTCAGTACAAATTTCGTCTAAAACCTTCCTTCAAAACTATTTTCAGTCACCATTTTGGGACTAAAATCCACCACTTTCCGGCCACAAAATCGATGGAACAACACACCAACTTGAAGCCCTCGCTGCTCTCTACACAACCCACACAAGAATTGCCCCTAACTCCGATCGATTTGACTGGAATTTCGTCCTAAAATTTTAATCTTCTTGTTTTTGAACTAAGTATTTTTTGTAATTTTATGTTACTTTATAAAGTTGATAAAAGGAACAATTAAAGAATTGTGTGGTGGGATGAAAAGAATTACTTATTCTGTAAAAGCATTTTTCTAAACATAATTTAGTCCAAAATAATTCCAAAAACTAGTTTTAAAACTAGATATTCCTTTTTAAAGATGATCCTCGCTTTGTACCAATGACATTGAGATGCCAAATTTAAGAGAAGACTAGTTTCATAAAGTTGTTCGTCATGATTATAAGTTACATCAATTTTGAAAAGAAATGCAAATTTGCACTTTTTTTAAAAGTGCATGTATTTTATATCTAACATAGAATCTATTTTAACATCATTTTATGGACGATTTATGCAAATTGTATGAGCTTGTTTGTTTTTAATTAAAATCTGATTTTAATTTAAGTCAAAGTCAAATAATCAATATTAACCACACATTTCATGATTCCACAATTTTTCAACCACACATTTCAAAAATTTCTGTCACAATCTATTAAAAAAATCTAATTTTAATACTCAACAATAGTACTTTTTTGGTTTTGATTTTATTAGTTGGCACAAGTTATGAATTTGTTGAAACAATTTATAGAACTCTTTAATTTCATAGACTAGTGACCTAAAGAAAAAGAAAATAATATGGAAGAGGAAGGCTTTGAGATATTCGATGTGCATTTTATTGAGAACAATAATTTTTTGACGTGCGAATGCAACAAGTTTATGGCATCATCATTCATTTTCCATCACCGATCGATTCCTGAAATCCTTCGAATCTCTCAAATTAAATGAACCACATTTTTGGGTTAAAAGAGGAAGGTGCAAATTATTGACAACAATGGATTACTAATGGGCAAATTTTGCAAGTTTGATGATATCAACATTCGTGCATTGGAATAAGACTATTTATCAAAATAAACTTTTATTTCAAATGAGTAAAATTATATTATATTCCAACTACTAGAAAACAAAATGTTATTAAATCTTCCATTACCTAAGAACATTTTTACGAGATTCTTAAAAGAAAAAATTTAAAAAAAAATAACATGCATTGCGCGATGAGTACGACTAGTATGTGTATATAATATATATTGAGAGTGAGAAAAAGAGAGGAACATTGCATGATGGAGAAAGGGCACATGTAGACAAGCATGAGAGTTAGCATCGACGGAAGTAGGAGGGCCATTGAAATTGGTGGTCCATTAGAATAATTTAGTCCCTTAGTGCTTAGCTTTTAAATATCAATTCCAAGGACCCCATATATTTTGACCTTTGTCACTCTATTCACAAACATGCTAAATCAATCGCACATCATTGAATTTTGATCCTCTCTTTGATTGATCATTACTATGTACTATATATGCTTTATCAAATGGTTCACCTCCCCTTGCAACAATAATGCTACAAATATAATTTAATTACTATTTTTGATTGATCATTACTATGTAATGTACTATATAATGCTTTATTCGAAAGTTTATCTAGTGCGCGTTCGAAAGATTGCGACTGTTGTTCCCCCGTCAACAAAAAAAATAATGCTACAAAATCCTTTGATATAATTTAGTACATGTTGTATTCAGCTAAGAAATTGATAAATATTAAAGTTAACATCAACAAATAATTTAAACCACATATTTTATGAAATTTACAACTCTTATCAACTTTTCAATCACACATTTCATCATTTTTTTATTATCAAAATCTATTGAAAATCGATATTTTTAAAAAAAAAAAAAAAAAAAAAAAAAAAAAAACAAACAGGGGCTCGATTTGGCAAATTTTACAAAATAATTTATAAATGGTCAAATTAACTTGTGAATGTTTAAATTTTATTTTCAATAACATATTTCAATAGACTCAAGAGTACTGTTAACTTATTCACATTCATTTCTATTTATTAAGAAATTAATCTGTTTATAAACTTTTTCTAGTAAATTTCTATTTATCGTCATGATAACGAGATAGTATGATGTAAAATCAATAGAAAAACGAATTCGTTATGTATTACAACTTTACCTAAGTCGGGATTTTTGAACTTGACTTTCCCTAGCTCAAAATATTCCCTTTATTTGGTAGCCACTAATAGTGATTAGTAATAAAGCGGAATTATTCCTTAATACATACCCCGACTATAGAGTATGTTCGATATGCAGTATTATAAGGGATTGGACTTCAAGTCCAATAATACAATTTTAAATTTGGGTCGACTTTACGAAACATTTTATTAATGGGTCGGATCCAGATAGTCTGGACCTTGACAGGTTTGATCCCATTCCAAACTAGGCCCAGATAACTCTAATATCTTATCAGGCCCAACAATTCATTATATTTCTCTCCACCCAGAATGGAAGTTTTGCTAACGGTCTCTTCATTTCCTCCTTTGAAGAAGACTTTGAAATGGAAGAATTTCAGTTCAATTTCCCACATTACTGGGTTCCCGCTCCATGTTTTTTTTTTTGGAGCTGGCGGTATATTCCAGTTTGTCCATATCCTGGATGGACCCCTTTGCTAGTTTTCTTCATAGCTAGGTACCTGGAATACTTCTTGTACATGGTGCAGGTGCCCTTCTTTTTCTTAATAAAATTAGAGATGTTAAAATTTCTGTAATCTTCATTAAAATGGTTGGATTTCAAGACGATCTGATGCTCTTGATGTTGAATCATTACTGGACGTTTATGCTTCAAGTTGAGTGATATAGATGAAACAGATAAAGAGCCACCTTGGTATATTGGGAGTTTTATCTGATACTATAAGTTTATATCTTTGTTTTTGCTTTCCATTTCACTCTTTATTCTGTATTGCTTTCTGAAGGGAGGACGAGGGCT
The DNA here is from genome assembly GCA_019395295.1 of Osmanthus fragrans. Lineage (NCBI taxonomy): Eukaryota > Viridiplantae > Streptophyta > Magnoliopsida > Lamiales > Oleaceae > Osmanthus > Osmanthus fragrans. The sequence goes on from CM033343.1 coordinate 683,833, forward strand.
TCATCAACATCCTGTATTAGCTATCTTGTATTTTGGGCTCTCTGTGCATGTATGCTTCTGGTGCTTAAAACATACAAATATGTATATTATCACCATCTAAAGATTAATTTGTTTCCCTCATAAATAAATCATAGATAGCAATGGATCACTACGTCAAATCAATCTTTTCCTTGACTGTGTTCTCTTTGAGTGAGTTCTTTATATTATTTTCACCCTCTTATCATAAAATCTTGGAGCAGCAGGATAAGAGCACTCGTTCAACCTTCCTTTCATTTGACTCTGGCACATTCGATGTCACCTTAATGTTGTTTACTGTCATTACTCCTGCCTAATAAAGTATAGAAGTTGGGAGTTTTCTTGGTTAAAAATCTGTTTATATTGTACACTAGAATCTGCACGCAGAGTTTATGAGATGAAACCAAATTAAATGTCACCTTAATGTTGTTTACTGTCACTACATTTCATTTGACTCTGGCACATTCAATGTCACCTTAATGTTGTTTACTACTTTACTGTCATTACTCCTGCCTAATAAAGTATAGAAGTTGGGAGTTATCTTGGTTAAAAATCTGTTTATATTGTACACTAGAATCTGCATGCAGAGTTTATGAGATGAAACCAAATTAAAGAATGAGTACCAAATGAGCTCTAAGTATATTTGCATAGAGTACACTTTGGCCAACCCTTTCGCACTCCTTGCTTTCAAGGTGACATAAAACCCAACCCTTGCTTCCAATAAAAAAGTACCATAAAACCCAACCCTTTCGCACTCCTTGCTTTCAAAGTGACATAAAACCCAACCCTTTCGCACTCCTTGCTTTTAATGTGACATCCTGTGGTTTTGACATTGCATAGAGTACACTTTGGCCAGGACCTGAAGTAATATTAGGAAGATCCTTTTACTTTTATCTTTAGGTTCCAAATTTCATATCAGAATTCAGCTATATTTTTGCTTCATTATCTAATACTTAAGAAATAGCTGCTAACTTGATACAAGCCTACTGGTAGGGCTAAGGATAAACAATAACTTCCCCCTCTTTGTTTCTCTAACCTCTATTGAGTTGTAACAGATAAAGTTTGAAAAGCTGAATCTCCTTCCAAAACAAAATTTCTAACTTGCTATCCCCTGGCCTAGTGGGTAAATAGTTAACTACTTTGAGAGGATGATACAGACAGAACAATGTGTTCTTCTTAAATTATTATTTGAAAGCAATTCATTTTGATTATATGCATAAAAAAGTTGACATATAACAGCTATGAGTAGAATTTTGTCATCTGTATGTTGGACTATTGATTTTAATTTCTTGACTTCTTAGTTCAATACAAAAGGATTTTATTGAACTTTGATACGATGTGCAGTTAAAATTAAGTTAGTAGCACTAGTTATCAGCTTGGTCATCAACCTTCATAGTATCTGGTCTCTTCACTAGTTCCACATTCAAAATATAGTTTGATTTTTAATCCACAGTTAATTTTCTATCTGACCCGTATCCCATGCTTGACCAGTTTTTTGTGCTTTCATAATAGAGTACTGCATTGGTGGATTACTCACCTGCAAAAAAGGTTCTACAGCTTGTTACATGTTCATAGATTGAAAAGGTCTTAGTAGTAACTAGCTAGCTTATGCTTTATCAGGATCCGGGCAGGATTTGAATATTATACATCAGCAGTATTAGTGATGACTACTTATTCAAGGACTTCGTTTGTAGAATATGTTTTCCCCATCTATTCACAGAGGTCGATCCACAACTACTACCCACTTTTTATCCACATGTTTCATAGGACCCACAACTTACTAGCACTACTAAACATACCAGTAATTACATAATGCTTATGATCAACTCACTTGAGAATTAGACTGGGTCTAACTTGGCGAGGTCTTTGGACTGATAGTCACTAGGACATTGACATTGTTTCTTCCGCTAGTGCTCTCAACTTGTTTAGTTCAGGTAATACCACACTGCCAAGATCTGGTCTGTCTTTACGCCTCAGTTCTGTGCACCTAAGTGCTAGCTTGGCAAATTTCAAGGCCTCTTCTACTGGCCAATCAGGAACTTCTGGGTCGAGCATCTCAATGAAAGTTCCTCTCTCAATGGCTCTCTCAACATGATGAGTCAAACCCATTGGAGACTTGGCTGTTATTATTTGAAGAAGCATAACTCCAAGTGAGTAAATGTCAGACTTTATACTAAGCATGCCTGTTTGCTGATATTCAGGATCTATGTAACAGAAAGTTCCTGCTGCTGATGTCATGCGATATTGTGTAACAGAGTCAGCAACTGAGGGAGGGACAAGCCTAGCTAAGCCAACATCACTGATCTTGCTTACAAAGTTACGATCAAGCAAAATGTTGCCTGGCTTAAGGTCTCTATGTACTAGTGGTTCTGGCTTGGCCTGGTGGAGGAAAAGGAGTCCTGTGCCAATTTCTGCAGCAATTCGGAACCTGTGTTGCCAAGGTAGCATTGGAGCATTTCCTCGTCGAAAGAGACAATCATCTAAGCTCCCATTGGCCATGTATTCATATACTAGGCAACCATACTCGGGGCATGCTCCGAGGAGGAGAACCATGTTTGGATGTCGAATGCAACTCAGAACTTCAATCTGCATTACATTGCCCAAAAATATGAGAGGTAGTTATAAGAAATTTACTAGCATTATAATGCCATTTCATTTTTGCGAATGAAACTATTTTCAGTTCATAAAACACTAGTTTTTTTCTTGAATTTGCTTGGAAGTGACATGGAATTTTGTACTTCAGTTACAGAAAAGATATGGTCCTCTACTTTTGTTAGTTTAACTTGATTTCCATGTATCGAAAAAGAAAGTGGAATTCTATGAGATGCATTATGTAGTTGTGAACCTATTTTGTTACCGATCACCCTTTTACCATATGTTGCTAAGGTCATATTGCACAATTGGGATTCAGATTTGTCAGTTAAATTGAATATTTGGGGAGTTTCGCACCTCTTGCTGAAACTGTGATTTTCCTTGAGCTGCATCAGAACGTAGAACCTTAATTGCAACTTGTGTATGATCTAGGAAACATTTGTAGACTGGCCCATATCCACCTTCCCCAATTTTGCGAGATTTTGAAAAGTACTCTGTTGCTGCTTCTAACTCCCCTGTCGAGTATTTACGATATCTGACATCACTTTGTGCTAGCTTATCCAGCACCTTCTTCTTCTCCTCTGCTTCTCTGAGTACTTTCATCTCAGCATTGATTCTTTTATGTGCTTCAAGTTCAGCTATCCTCTGAGCTGCTTCAGCTTTCTCAATAGCTGCCATGCATTTCACTTTTTCTTTCTCTGCAATTGCCAATGCTTCTTCCTCAGCTATTCGCACCTCATCTAGTCTTCGTTGCTCTTCTACTTTCCAGTGGTGAAGTTCCATTGCCTAAGAAAGAGTTTTCAAATTCTTATGTCTATATTCAACTTATGACCAATACATTTGTTGAGTTACTGATTTGATCTTATTCAGTATTTCATTAGTGCAGTCATGGATGATGTTCTCTTAGAAGTGGAATCTTAAAAAGCTTTAAAACTTACTTTCTGTTTTGCTGTGAGTGCTTCCTTGCAGGCTGAGCTGTACATGTCCATCGTCTGTTTGAGCTCCTGCTTGAGCTTTCTCATTTCTGCTTCTACTTCATCCTACAAATTTGCAAAAAATACTTTTACATGAGTGCTCTGCAGTCGGTAAGTGATAAATATCAAGTACTCTTACATGAATTCTTTACACACAGCTAGAATGATGTATGTCTAAGAAGCATGGGCACGTGCACGAACATGGACATAGACACCACACATGATTTTTTAGAAAAGATGGACACCGACTTGGCTACATTGATTTTAAAATTATGTTAAACTTTTCAGTTATATATAATATCTTGATTTTTCACTTTTTAATATAGGATACATGGCATGGAGAAGACTTGCCCGATGAGTGTCCTTAAAGTATACATCGAGCGTGGAAGATTTAAAAAATATATAAAAATTAAGACACAACACGTAGCTTGTCGGACATATATCCTGGAGTGTTCAAGAAGAGTCAGTATCCAACACGACAAGACACGTGTCGGACATGGACATGTCACTCTAGTAAGACTGTTCTTGTTTCATAGCTGTATGTAGACTGCTGTCATCAAGTTTTCAAGGATTTCAACTTTCAAGACTATTCAGATTCTGGGGAAAGCTTAGATAGTTTGGAGGAGATAGCTTGTAATTTATTTTTAACATTTAAACCCAAAGAAAACCTTGTGCATTGTATTTGGTCCCAAGATAAACCATGAAGTGAATGGAGAAAGCTAATGATCTACACTATTGCTGATGGTACTAATGATTTTTATGATTTTATATTATCTTCATTTTAACAATTTCTTATTGTGTTCTTTATGTGCTTACCAGATTTTGGGATCCTGACCACGAAAAAATACCACTTTCCTCTGAGCCGGACGTGAAGACTCCGAAACTATTTGCATCAGATGACCTGGCTCCAGAGAATGGAGATCCAAAACTTACTCGATCTTTGTCGGAGTTGCTTGAAAGACGGGAGCCAAAATTCATATCCTGGTTGTCAAATGACGGGATTATGCGACCAATGCTTGGTCTACCAGAGCTCACAAAGGATATATCAGAATCTGGGATTGTGCATTCTCCATATGACCTGTTTGATGTTTTCCCTCTAGTAAACGGTGATCTGCGTAAGTAGAAATGTCTATCAGTTCCACAATTGTAAGTTTCATTGCTTTACGTTACTTCAACTGAAAAGTAAATTGTTTATTTTTTCTTTGTTTTCATAGATATATTGTTTACAAACAACCAAAAATGACAATTCAAATGGAAGTGTATAAAGCATATTGAATCCCTTTGTGTGTGTGTAAATGTGTCAGTGGCTTACTTTATTGAATCCGTGTCTTCAACTGAGGATCTAGTTACAAATGCTGGCCTGTCGACAGAATTACCTGTTGAGATACAGAAACTTAGTTTTCTTTTGCAACATCAAATCTGGGTAAAGAAATGGACAAAAGTAGATTAAACAAATATATCATGTTCAGTGCCTTGGGAGAAATGCCCATCCATTGGAACAGGAAGAGGGTTAGTTTGATTCTGCACGGGGTGAGGAGTTTGATTCAGGGCTGTAATGGTGGCAGATTTGACGGATGATATTTTCCCTTTAGAGATGATGTAAACATTGCAGAATTCAGGTGTCTCCTTGGAAATGTAGGTCCCTAAATCTGCACTCTTGAATCTTCTGTGCCAGAAATTTATAAGGTATTTTCCTCATTTTTGATAGTGACAGTGCTCATAAACTTAAAAAGGTAATTACCTAGCAAAGCCACCCCTCGAAGTGGTACCCATCACCAAATTCTCGATCAAGTTGTGCTTAACATACTCGCAAAGGGCTCTTGCCACGTCAGTGTCTTCAAGTAAGACTTCATTAACTTGTATCTGTAGCAAATTTACTCTCAGACTTCCCCGATTAGTATAACTGAGTGAAATCCATTCTTTTTATCAAATGACAGGGGAAGCATCTGACCATTTATAGACAAAATCGAAGAGTACAACTTCGAGAAAGTCGATAGTACTTACATCCTTACGGGTGCAGAAGCAACGGAAGGGAAGGAATAACTCCTTGGTTTGACTATCAATTTGGCAGGCCTTATATGATTTTATATCATCGTTGTCTGAAAAAGTAATGTGACTTCCCACTGAATCATTAGAGAATAGATATGTGTTAGAACCGGGTTGTAGAATATGCAGAAAAAGGTTGTTTGTATATGTTAAATGTTAGGACAAAGTATAATGTGCGGAGCGTAATTAAACAACAATATTATTGGATATAAAAAGGTGACAAATGTGCAGTAAAATGTATTACACGAAATAGGAACAAAATTCAGAAAACAAGAAGAAGATTTGGAACGAAAAACAAAAATCCGAGGCAAGTAATAACACTTTCTCCTTAAGACAATATTGTTCCGCAACAGTGCTTACGTTCATGACATTTGTCTTCCAAGATGTAACAAATTCGACTTGTGGTAATAGCACTATAAACCACAAGTTTCAGCGAACTTTCGACGGAGATTTCCCTATCTATCGGAAAATGCAAGAATATGAAGAAGAGAGGGTTTTGCAAGAGTTTAGAGATTTCTCAATGCAAAGTATGAGATGGTATATTAAATGGTCGTGCATAGGGTCTTTTATATAGAGGATGTAGTAGTGTGGGTGAAAGATTGCAAACAAAATCACGCAACCTTACGAACAAAAGCCTCAATTTATTTCGCTTGCTTTTCGCTAGATTATCGCTCGAGCGACACTTTCAGAGAGTTGGTCGCGACCTTTGCTCGACGTTGCTCGACTGAAACACCTGTCGCTCGAGTGACAGTGTTATCTGGCTTTCTCTAAATTTTCTCCAACTTTTGGACTGCAATTTTTCATTCATCTGAAATTGATTTTGACGTACCAAATATACACGAAAATTAACATTTCCTTTCGGGGGCAACGACCTGATCGGGCAAGTCAATCCCCGTTTCGAAGCGTCGAAGCGGCGAACTATTTTGCCTAAACATATCGAGTCTAAATATTTAGCCGAAATTGATTTGAAGTCACACTTTTTGATTTTCGATACTTAACCAATTTTCGATCATTTTCAAACCAATTTTCAACAATATGTTGATGAGATTTTGAGGGAGGAATATGCACAAAGCTGTATGTGCGTAGTTCAATACCTCAATAGTGTTGGCAAATGCAATGAAGGATTTTACACATTTGACTATGTTGGGATTTTTTGATACCCAATAATTCGGACGATGATGAAAAATCGATGTCGGATATAATATCGACACCAAAAGTTATGGCTCGACTCGGAAACAATTAATACACCTTGGAGGGCCTAAGTTTGGTTGGGTTGGATTTGGTTATCGTTAGCCCATTGTGAGTAAATTTTGGCCCAAACTTAAACCCTAAACCTAGCATATTTATAAGGTAGAAACCTTAGCCATTTAGTGTGTGATTTGTGTGGAAGAGAGAGGGAAAGGAGGCTGCCCCTTTGTGGGAGAATTCGGGCAGCCTTGAGGGGAGAATTCCAGCAGCCTTTGTGGGGGAATTCCGGCAGCCATAGGGAAGAGAAAAATCGGCCAGCTCTAGGTGAGAAAAACGGTTGATAACTTGGTGGTTTCTTTGCCTCTTCCTTGCCTTCTTTGTGGAGTCTTTTCCCTTGTCTTTGTGGCTATAAATCACCACCCCCTTTGTGTCCTTTGTGGATTAGAAGAAGGGTAACGTAGTGGGTAAAACGGAGGCAACCAAGGTGTAGAGGATTGTTGGGTCGAGCTGGTTGGTTGGTGTTCGTTTGGTTGATTTCTGAGCCCGAATCAAAGGTTTCTCGAGTGTTTTCCGCTATAGACTATTAACAACGTTGTGTTCATCAGGCAAGTTGATTATTCCATGAGACTTTCACAATTAAATTTTCACAAGCATGTCTAATGACAATGAAAAGCACAACTTTCACGAACACTAACGTCCATATTTGGCCACCCCAACCCCAACATAAAGGGAAAAAACAAGAATCTAAAATGTGTTGAAGTCTAACATGTTTATTATTTACTCATGTTTAACGCATGCAATCTGAAAGTTACGGGATAGTGCTAGACCGCTACTAATTACCCGTTTTTAATTTGACCTTATGTGCAGAATAAATCTAACCAAAGCAACAAGTCACTTTAATTAGTTTCTAGATGATTAATCAATCAAGTCCAATTAATTCTATATTTGAATGCCACAAACAGTTAATAAGGAAAGCAGTAAAGAACATCAATATGTTGACGGAGAAACCCAATAAAGGGAAAAACTCTGGGACCAAGTCAGTTACCTCCACTATAGACAATATGGATTACAGTGTGATTCCAGACTAACAATTTCACTCGTTCTAGCTGTTGTAATTCCTGCAATCTCCAAGATCTGCTGTTCCTTCCAGTCTCACGATTTGCCACCATAGATACTGTCTAACCAATCTGCTAGACTTCTCGATCTACCTTCTGTAGCTTCCTAATCTGCTGTCTCCTTCCAGCTTCCTGATCTCCTTCTATTGTCTCTTCCAAGTAGAGTTCCAAGAACCTCTTGTTCTTGTGCTATTCCTGTGCTTGTAGTCCACCTCTTCCAAATCTCAATGAAAGAGTAAGTTCCTTAAAAAATTAAGGACGCCAAGTGTTTTGGATTATGGAACCTTTAATGTTTTCCAAAATCGGGTTGCTGGATCCCAAGAATTGAATTGATGAATCTCTCAATAAAATATGTTCTTGGATCTCTCAAATCATATAGAATGTTTCTCTCTTGAAGAATAATGAGGTAACATCTAATTAATTCGTACACCTTGCCTCTATTCATATGTAGGGCAAAACCAGTCTTTTGGGCCGAGTAAAATTTTCCAAAAATCGCGAATGCGCACTGTCCAAAAAAGACTGTCGCTCGAGCAATGGGTCCGTCGCTCGAGTGAGGGTCGAGCGAAGGTCAAGCGAGAGCTGAGCAGTCATCAGTATTTGAATCATAACTTTCTCTATCGATATCCGATGGAGGTGATTTAAAGTGATTTGAAAATCTAACTCAAAGAGCTATAATTCTTATAGAAATAGCCTTGTCCAAATTCCAATTTTTTCGATATGTAAAATCTATTATAAGTTACGACTGAGAATTTGGAACATAACTTGTGCAGCTCTTTGATATCTTTTAGACTTCTGATTGCATTTCCTTGATCATAAGTGATCTTCTTGGACATTTTGACCCCCTTCAATAACTATACTACCAACTCCAAAAGATTTCTTGACTTTTTACAAATGATCAATTATGTCCTAGTTATCCACAGAATTGCCAACATACAATATAAAACCCTAACACAATCCAAATAAACTCACGCGTACTTTTGCATGAAGACACGATACTAAGACATCAACATGCATATTTGGGGTTTATTATTATGATCATTAGCTCAATTTCTTGATTTTTCACAGTCGAACCAAACACATAAATATTTCCATATAGATGACAAATACTTGCAATCTTTATTCATGCAAGGAAGACAACTAGAGACATGCATGGAAAAGGAGTACATTAGATGGAGTTGGAGCTATCAAAGTTAATCTTGACCAGCAAAATGAAGAGAAACAGCAAGAAACAGAGGTGCATATGTAGAATAGCATCTCTAATGGTGGTGTAAAATTGAATATAAGTTGGTATTTCCAAAATCACTTTTGCATCCTCATTTACATTCTGATGAATCTAAATTCATATTTTACTTGAATGGAAAGATGAAAATCCAATTTTTGTCTCTTGTGAATGAAAAAAATATGTGAATTTTCTGCATGAAAATGCAATTTCCTTTGCATCTCTCCATAGGAGAGGTTTCCAGCCACTTCAGAGTTAGATCTATTTTACCTCATGATTGAAGAAACCTAACCGAACTTACAAGAACCTTCAAATACATTGATGTACTGTCCAAATGAAAACGTGATCATGCACATTTGAGGGTTTAGTATTATGATGATCATTAACTTAATTTCTTAATTTTGATATTGTTAACAAAAAACGTGCCAAGTTTTCCACATATTGACGATCTTCAATCATGCACGCAAGAAATGCAAAGCCCACGATAGATAACATTACTTTGCTTGAGTTTGACATGGATGAGGGTGACCCTTTTGCCTTTTCCAAGAAGATTATCACAAGCCCATTTCAGTGCAGCTTGGCTCCCTTTGTCCTTGTCAATTGCCACTGCCACCATCTCTTTGCTTTTGTCTACATACCCCCTTTGACTTTGGGTCGTCATTTTGATTGAAAAAATTTGAGGCAAAGGGAATTCGCAGAAGCGAAGGTATAAAACTTTTTTTTTTTAAGAATTCCTTCGTTGAAGAAATCTCTCCAATATTTGAGAGAGGCTATTGGATTGGAGATTTGACAGATTCTTTGTTATTCATAAATTTTAGATGAATAATTTTTTTTACAAGTTTGTTAGGTTCTTTGTTTTTCCTACAAATGTGGGCTATATATTGTCAAAAACTCAACCCTTATTCTTCGGATTTGTTGTCATTTTGACCTACTTTGACTTTGGAAGGAGTTTGACTTTGATAATTATATCATGATTCTATGGTACAATTTTAATTTGTTATACAGAAATTTGAATATAGGAGATTCATTAAAAATCAGCCGTTTACCAAAACTAACAAAAAATCAACTTTTTTAAGTAAAACATGTTTGACAAATACAAATTACTTAAAAGTAAAAATGACCACACTTAACCTAGCACGTCTAAATCTCTAAAGTACCCTCGTTGAAAAGCTTTAAGTTGCTACTCTTTTTACTGTCACATTTTGGTTGTAAACAATCAAAAAGATAATTTCTGCAGATAGTTCTTTTTGTGTCTAAAATCCTTTTTGTTTCTCCGTAAATGATTTAATCAATCTGAATTTTGTAAACAAAAATTTGAATATTGTAACGAGCAGTTCTTGATGTCAAACAATGTTCCACGCTACGATGAGCTTCTAGAAAATGATTCGAAATTATTGAAGAGTGGAAGTATATATGCAGTACCAAACACATGTATGCTAGTATTTTCGGCAACTTTCTATTGATTTTTTAGTGTTATTCGTGTTTTAGGAAACAACCCTGAGCCTGGATGGAATAAAGGTGAGCACAAGTATCACTAAATTAAGAAATTTCAAATTTACAAGATTAATGAATGCAGCTTATAATTCCAATGAAAATATATCATGATCATACCAATTATAATTAGAGAAAAAAAAAAGTAGAAAATTTTTCCAGCTTAATTTCAACCAGTAATGTTAAATAAGAAATCATCAGACAATCCTCTTGAAGACCTCATATCACCTTCACTTGTGTAGGAAGAATAAAAATCATCATCTGTATCCTTCTCCTTAACTTCCTCAATCTTTTCAACAACCACTTTTATATCCCACCTCGAATCCAAATCTGCTTCGCAACAATGTAATCCAATCTTCAATAGCTTCATCATTTCGCCTTCGCTATTTCTTGTTCCTGCTATATCTTTATCGAACACCTCATCAATGTTATAATTGCTGCTGTCGTCCCTGGCCAGTCGGGACTCGACCCACGTCACCAAATTGGCATTGCTTTCCTTGCCTTGTTGCAAGAAGTTTGATGGGATTTTCCCCGTGAGGGTCTCAAGAATTAGTATTCCAAGTGTCCACACATCGGTTTTTCGCATGATCTGTTGACTCTGCGTGTATTCGGGTGATTTGTATGCTATCATGTGGTCTTGTGCATGTTCTTGATTGACTACTGGAATCAATGCATAGTCTGTGAGAAGGGGGTTGTAGGATTTGTCAAGAAGTACATTTGAGGACTTTAAGTGACCATGTGATGCCGTTAGGCTTGGGAGTTCATTGTGGAGGTACAAAAGGCCTTTAGAAACTCCTTTGATAATGTTCAACCGTGCTGGCCAGTCGAGGGGTGGATGGCCACGAGCTCGATTACCTTGAACAAAAACTCATCAGTTAGACTAATGGAAGTGAAGATGAAATACATTTATGACACATTTGGTATGCTGGATTTCGACCGGATTAAAGAGATCAACGAACATGTCACATGACTCTTCCTTAATCCACTCCAGTCCAGGGTCGAGAGCAAAATTGTTACACACTAAGATTTGCAAAATATGATCACGTATCGGTATCTTAGATGCATGCATGATGAAAAATGATGTAAGTACCGAACCACTTCATCTAACAGTTTAAGCTCTTAGAGAGGGCTACATGTATAGCATTTAAATTTTATCTTCAACACGCCTCCTCATGAGTTAAGTGGAATTCAGTTTTCCTGAGTGGTAGACATGAATCACTTGGTCTAACTGCTTAAACTCTTAGAGAGGGTCTTGTGTTTATCATTTACATTTTATTAATCGACAGTGAGAAGACATGAAATACCGTGGAGATGGAAAGCTAGGCTGAAATTTTCAACGTAATCGAAAACCAAGAGCTTCTCCTCTTTTCGGTAATAGAAAGCGACAACCGGAAGCAGATTCTGGTGGCTCAACCTGCCTAACCTTCTCATATGCTCATGAAAATCTGTTTTTCCAACTTTATTCATATGCCTAAATCTTTTCACAACCATAACCTGGTCAGCATTAAGACCAGCTTTGTAAGACGACCCAAAAACTCCACTGCCTAATATCTCGGCCGAGGACTTTAGCAGAGACGTCATGTCGAAATGCGTCGGATCGTCCTTCAAGAAAGTGAGCTTCACATTCTGGCCAGATTTCTTGCTGTTTGTAGAGTTTTCTGGTGATGATGACCCTCGTTCCATTTTGTCTAAATCGATGGACGAGGTTAGCTTCCTCTGCCCCGGGGAAGCAGTCGCCTCATCTCGTCCTAATGTTTGTTTATGCTGGGAAAGAATTACGACGACTGCAATTAGTGCTGCTATTGCTGTAGCCACGAGTATGGAAACAACTATAATTGTTCCAACAGAGAGTTTTGTTGGGGAAGCACATGATTCTAATGGCGCGCCGCACAGATCTTTGTTGCCTGTTGGGCACAGAGGGAATTAGTTAAAGCTCATAATATATCTGCCATTTTCACTATACAGTTTCAAATGATAATGTTAGAACACTAATACTCGTATTCAGTAACTGAAATATTGTGCACGTGTTAGGTTTTCATGAGAAAAATAAACCCTGAGGGGACGTGTATATGTATATATTCAAGAAAACGGACCATAAAATGCTGTAGCATTCATCTGACTGAGGCTTCTGGGGATTTCACCCTCCAATTGATTATTAGATACATTGAACAATTTCAATCTGTCCTGATGAAATCCAGGTATTAGACCTTCAAACTCATTGTCGTCAAGCATCAACTCCATCAACTTAGGCAATACCGTAAGAGATACTGGAATTTGACCCGAGAACTTATTTTGCGATAAATGAATTTTCTTGAGTGATAATGTGGCATCAAACAAGTTTTCGGGAATTTCCCCAGAAAACTTATTATTCGACAAATAAATGGTTTTGAGGGCACCCAATTTAGCCAAATTTGGCAGCGATCCGTCGAAATTATTGTTCATCAAGCTAATTGCCCTCAAATTTGTTAATTCGGATAGTGTATCGACATCAATGTTACCCCTTAATCCTATATTCTCAAGCTTGAGTCCCCAAACAGTCCCATGATCACAAAGAACACCTTCCCAATTCTCTTTATCCCCATTGCATGGTGGTTTGGTGGGATCCCAATTGGATAATGCATCAATATTGTTAATCTCGAGGGATGTCTTGAACTTGAGAAGTATTTCTGCATCGGACTTACTCGAAGAGGCCACAAGATGCAAGAAAATAATGAAGAGTTGGAGGAGGAGACGATGAGAGCGCTTGGAGCTGGAGAGAATAGTGGTGTCATTTACATCAGTCATCGTGGCATAACACAGTGGTGACGGTGGTGGAGAAGCGGTGCGCGCACTTGTGGGTGCGCGCACAGTCAGAGAGGCACCTAGAAATGAGTACTAAAGAGTTGTTTGGGCAGATCGAGAATGCAGGAGAAATGAAATGAAATCTTGTGGGCATGCAAGAGACACAGGGACACAAAGGGTTGCCAAGAATAGTGCGTTGTGTAATGAGGGTCCAAAATTTTGACAAATGGTGAAATGTAAAAACAAGTTGACAATGTCATCTCCTTGCTCTCTGCAAGGGATGAGGAAATAGTGCTTGAGAAGTTTGTGGTAGGCCTTTGAATTCTCTTACATATACTTGGGTTATATAGCTTGGGATGGTAAAGGTGGGAGATGGCCCTTCCGGTCTGTTGTCCCCGTTCGGGACTTTCGGAGAGTCGGAGAGGGATCACGTTCCTTTTAACTATTTTGATTCCCTGATTAATCACAGAGGCCCGTCTCATGCAAGTCAGGTCAACGCTGGATACGACGAGATAGGATATGACACAATGATAAATTTGAACATTTTGCCATCCTTTATATATATATATATATATATATATATATATTCGAAAGTCATCTTTGGAAATTGTAAATAATGTGTTTAAGTGTATAAGATCCAAACATGACCAAAAATGACTTGTAAATTAATTATAATTCACATAGATTGAGAATCATAAATCTAATTTTCGTTTAGACGAGCAACATTTTTCGATCCTTAGATGCTAATAAATTAATAATGCCTATGCTAATTGAAAGGAAAGGTTGTTAAAACGTACAAAAAATTATTCTCGTCCTTTTAATGAATTAGAGACAAGTATTTTTTTTCAGGCAAAAAAGTAAAATGTAAAAATCGAGTGATGAACTAGGGAGGAAAGTTAACACCCCTCAAAATTATTCGAACGAAAGCTTGGACACCCGAGTTATCCAAAAAAAAAAAAAAAAAAAAAAAAAGTAAAATGTTGTTTGTTCAAACATTTTTGGATATTAATGGTTTTTATCTATTTAAAACAATTCCTCTCACGCTTGTCTTTGTAATTCCATTTTTTGGAAAAACTAGGGTTTGAACTCCCTACCTTTAAATCCATTTCACGATCAGAAATTCCCCTTTGATTATTGCATGCCCAAAATCAACTGGCCCCTAATTTTCGATTAGTAAATCTCTTTCCAAAATTCAATTTTTTCCCCTGTAAAATTCAGAGGTTTTACCTATACATATATACATACACACACATAAACATCACAAACGAAGGTATTATGCTCATGTAGTCTTATTCTTGAATCGTTTTTCTGCTTCTTTTTTTCAGTATCTCCCTTGATAATATGTAGGAAATACACTAGGGTTTTGCACCAAATTAGCAACAAGGCAATATCAACTTTTTCAAATATATTTTGCACTGTTTTTTATGGGTTGTGATAATCTGTGTTGAAGGAAAAAGTTGACTCATGGGTTCTTCGGCAACTGAGGCCTTTCCCCAAATTCAGGTATGCCTATTTATATATGTATATTGTGCATATATCTGGATATTCTTGGCTCTGTTTTGTTTGTTAACTTGATGTCATTGTGGATTTGAATCAGTTCGTCCTCGAAGCACTATCTTTACTAAGACTAAATGTTAAACCTATATATATATATATATATATATATATAATTTTCTTTTTGTGCGGGCGCGGGGGGGGGGGGGGGGGGGGGGGGGGGGATTTTTTTTTTTAAAAAAAAAAAAAAAATACATGGGCTGTGCCAAATGTTGCAAAAAGAACCTCTTTTAAATGATACATTCCAGCATAAATCCCTTTTCTAGGAGTATTTTCCACTTATGTAGCTTGCTTTTACTATTAAAGTTCTCAAGCATAAAATAGGCAGTGTACTGTGCAAATTGTTATCAGACCTAATTTGCTTTGTTGAATATAACTCCTAGGGGAAAATATGGAATACATGATCGGTTGTCATAGAATCTGTTCATTTCTTTTATAAAGCTGCATATTATGAGCCCACAATCTGGGTATATTAAAACATATATTATTCATTTCTATTGCTAGTTGCATTTAATAATTTTTGACACAGATATAAATGTAGGTCCATTTTGATGAGAAAGGGATGGAGTTAGTTTTAATGGATACGAAGATAGTTTCTGGGTTGAGTTGGAAAGACTCATGGTTAATGAGAGATGATGTTGCATTAAGAAAAGTGTTGCACTAAGAGATGAATTAATACTAGTTTAAATATCGGGTTGAAATGGTTATTATGCAATCTGATCAAGTTTTTTTGTCCACGGGATATTGGGGTTTTGATACTGGGGATCATGGTCAACTTTCAACTCTAAGTAACTATGATGCAGTGCACGGAAACTGATGTTGTGTGTCTATGTCCGTATCCGACACGTGTTGTGTCATATCCGTTATCGGCATTCCTCGAACACTTCGAGGCATATACTACAATTGGTTTTTCTTGTCCATCAGTCTAATATCTAGTTTAAATTATTTTACTCTACAACTAGCTACTCGACTAATTTAAAATATTTCACGAACAAAAATCATCAAAACTAGAAAAAGAATTGATTTTATTAAAAGTTAAAAAGTATAAACATGAAGATAGAATATATTAATCCAAATTTTTTAATGAATTTAAGTTCCCCACGTGTCTGTATCCTACGTTTTTGAAAAATCACCTGATTTGTCCAAATCGCGTGTCCGTGCAACATGGCTGAGTAGCATGAGGAAATGGTATAGTTTATAGGAGTTGTGTGATTTAAGCTATTTATTAAGTCCTTGTGGGGGCTTTGATGTTATTCAATTAGCTACTATGAACTCAGTCTGTGGTGTCTTGATAGATTTTGAGTGGCAATTAGAGTTGGACAACTATTGGAAGAGATATGAGAGCCTTTGTGAATTAAAACTCTAGACTCTTTGGAAAGAATTGTCCGAGGATCGATTTTATTGCTCTATGATTTTTGGGAGGAATAGACAGACATGCTTTTGGTTAGAGAGATCTTTTGAAGAAGATTGGAGGAAAGCCATTTTATGAGATGACTATTATATTGCGTTGCTAGGGCTTTTTATACACAAGGTTGAACTGTTGTGAGGAGAATTAATTTGGCTAGGTTGTCTTCACACTATTAGCCCTTTTTTGGTTTGGGAAAAAAAACTAGATTTTTAGTATATTTTGATAAATGTTGATGAAATGTGTGGTTGAAGAGTTGGTAAAAGTTGTGGGACCCATGAAATATGTGTTGAAAATGAGTGTGGAAAAAACTGAGTTTTAAGAAATGGGGGTCAAACAGGGGCTTAATCTTATGATTGTACAGGATTTTTTTGCCAGGGTTCTTATAGATTGGGCTTTGTTCTTTATGGTATTATTTCCCTTGTCAGATTGTTCAGTGGAAGGGAGATAGATATTGATGAAGTTTTATTGGTAATAAGGTGGCTGATGACGTCATGTAGTTAGAGACGTAGTTAGCCATAACACTCGATTTTGAGAAAACCTGCTGTAGGCTAAACTGTATATTTTTAGATAGACTATGAGAAGACAATTGTAAAAATATTATTCAGCTCCTCAGAGAATTCTGGCATGCTCCTCTTTTAGTTACTTCAGTATTCAGTTTTTGAGAGTATAATTATGGAGGGAAGTGATGGATGCCATCAGAATGTGGGTAGTGCTAGAGGATAATGGCATTTCTTTCATCCAGAATGCAGATGACATGTTTCTTTCTCGCAGATATAGTTACTTGTTTAGGAACAACATTTTATTTTTGCAATCATAATTTTGAGTCAATCTCAGGTCCGAGGTTAATATCTTCCAGGTTGAGCTTGCCAGTAATAATATACATGGTTAAAGGCTGTCTACGGTGAGATCTCCCATGGATTGGGTCAATAATAATTATTTTTTGAGTTAGTATTCCACTTAGAGATGATTCTGGGCCACCATCTTATGTGATCATTTTAATAGCCAAGAAGCTAGATGTTTGTAAAGGTTCTTGCAGCAACTTGGACAAATTGTATTGCATTTAAGATCCTCTCCTTTTAGTAGGCTTGCTTATTATATGCATTTGCCTCTTCTTGTCTGAGTGCTAATTTAAATGAGCGGACGACGATGCATTTTTGTAGGAGTAATTGATAGTCAAAAAGATGTTTTTGTTGATTTTTACTACTCGGTCTATCTAGCTATGTCCTAAGATGTTTAGGCCTTGAAAACTTGTGTACCAAACAGTTTCTTTGGCTGAGGTAGTGGTTGACGGGTTGTGGCACTTTCCTTCATCCCCGCTTTTGAGGAATGAGGATGTTTGATGAATATAATTCTTGGTTCTTTTTCCTCCTTTCTATTGATCCGCCTGGAATAACACTTCAGTTGGGTTCTATACCTTTGATGGTAATTTGATATTGGGGGTTATGAGTTATGATTTTTCTTGGGTTAATTTAATTATAGAGGTGGCAAATTTAGCTTATTGAAGTTAATATTCTTACTGATCGAACTTGTACTTTACATGAAATTAGATTTTTGTCTATGGGGACATCAGTTGATATAACTTGCGAACCCTTCTTATTTTCCTTATTGGCGCTAAAATTCTCCTTTTTTATTTGCTTCATTATGCTGGACGATACTTAGTTAAATGTTAATACTTGATACCAGTGTCTAAGAAATCTTACAGGTATAAAATGTTTTGCCTCTGTGAGGCACTACAAAAGCCTCGAGATGCTTTGAAGAGATACTAATAAATGAATTAAAAACGTTTTAAAATACAAAATTATTCTTATATAGACTGTAAAACCGTCTAAAAAATCCATAATAGAACTTTTTGATGAGGTTAATTCTTTTGCAACTAGAAACAAAAATTTTAAATACATAAAGCAGTAATCATGTAACATGACCACTAATTCACAACTGGGAACCCAACGAAATGAATCGATTCACCCACTATTTAGGAATTTTTTATTTTGCTTTGACTTGCAAATGAAATATAATTCAGTGAGAAGAAAGAAATAAACAGTGGCAAAAACAAGTAAAATATAAAGAAGAAGAATCAATATGCATGTTGCTAGTCATTATCTGCCATTAATTGCAACTTCACTTGGGAGATCACACTTCAGTTGTGGACTAGAGTGTTGGAGCAGGTCAGGCTCTTCAATCATTCTCTTCTCTTATCTCCATTTTTTTCTTTTTAGTTTTTCATGGTTGGGGTGTGAATAAAACAATCCAAAAATCCTTAAAATGTTTTAGGTTATGATAACTAGATCAAAAAGTTGAGGCCGGCAAATAAATAACCAGAAAATGCAAGATAAAGGAACTCAAAACATAAATATAGGCACATGTGTGACTAAGTGCATAATTGGCAAAGCTTTTTTAAGGTTGTAAACAGGTCAAACATCACCTCTCTTCACACATTTTTTAGGACCCGTAACTTTTATCCACACTTTCCATAGGACCCACAACTTATAATGTACAAATTTTTTTTACCAAACATACACTAAGTTCATGGCCTAAGCCTTTTCAAATGGAATCCGAATTGTAATCATTTTGAGTTTCTAATGAGCACCTCGTACAAGGTACGCCTCAAGTGGAAACTGTTGATCTTGGGTTATCAGAAACTCTCGCTCTTTTGAAAATTATATTCTTTACTTGGGTTGAGGCAAGACACGTGTGGTTGCAAGTGCAAAGACTTATCAAGCTATCTTCTGATTTATGCTTCACTTCAAGACTCATGATCGCCTATTTCTCGTATAGAGAAGAATTTTTCCTATTACTTGGACATTCTTTGTCTTTTACACAGCAGCAACAGGCTATATAAGTTTGGTAGATTTGGCTTGCTACTCGTTAGTAGGAGCAATGATATAGGATTTTACTTAACTGTTTTTGGTATTGGGGGGTGTTGGGGGTGGTTTTTTTAGTTCATATTATTACCTTGAGTTACTACAATAACATTGAGATGAAGATCTTGTGTCAAGTTCTTATATCCTCATTTATTTGTTCAACATATAGATTCTGTTCTGTTCCTTTGATTAAAACCTGTGATTAGATCACAATCTGTTCTTACATTGGACAGGAAGTATTGCTGGAATTTCGCGCAGGGAAAATGGTCGTGGAGGGAAACCGTGTTGTCCCTGATTCTCGTAAAGGACTTGTGCGAATAGGAAGGGTATGAGTGATTACATATATTATCTCTGTTAATTTTGTCCTTGTGTTTATGTTTATTTTTTGAGTCTTCTCCGTAAAAGTTTCAAAGTTGCATATATTTGGGTTCGGTTTACTTCATATTATGATTGTTGAATTCACATCCTTTGACTGGAACTGTCTCTCTTTGATAGGGTGAAGAAGGGCTAATCCATTTTCAGTGGCTGGATCGATCTGTGAACATTGTTGAAGATGTATGCTGTTTGGAAACCTGATGCTTGTTCTTTTCCATTTATCATTTATCTTGGTTCTGTTACATCTGATATTACTACTCTTATCTACTCTCATTTAGCTGCAACTTATTTCTTAACATAAGCTGTATGCAGGATCAAATTGTCTTCCCAGATGAAGCATTTTTTGAAAAGGTACAACTTTTTTGGTCTTGTTTGTCCATTGTCGTTAAAAAAAATTTCTCTTCATATGTTCAGTTGATTCTTGATTTATTTATTTTGTTCAGGTTAATCAATCTTCTGGAAGGGTTTACATCCTGAAGTTTCATACAGATGACAGGAAGTTCTTCTTTTGGATGCAGGTCAGGTCTATGATGTTTGTCTTTAGGCAATATGCAAATGGTCTGAGATGCTATCATGCTAACACTTGTTGCTTTTGTTGGTTCTAGGAACCCAAATCTGAAAATGATACACAGATATGTACCTCCGTCAATTTGTACCTGAATCAGCCTCTAGGTACTCAAAAACTCATCTACAATTAGGAAAGTCTGCTTTACTTTTTTTCCTCCATAACTTTGCGACATGTCTTACTGCTGCCTGTTGCATTATATGAACATTGGAAGAATTTAAAAGTTGGGCAATTGAGTCAAATGTGGATTTTGAGTAGCTCATGTTGCATAGAATGATCACCTGTACAAGATTATTTTGAGTTAGTGGCTTAGTGCAATTATCATTTAATTTCTTAGCTCTTTGATATTTTATTGGTGTGGCATTCTTCTATCAACTTGGATCTAATTTTAGACTTGGTGGTTATTAGAGTTACCTGATGAAGAGGAGCCTGATGCCTCAGTTCCTGTACCGAGTTTAGAAGATATGGTTGAAGAAGATATTTCATCAAGGTAATATTGACAAAATAGAGAAGCTTGTATGATGGTGAGCGTGGATAAGATCTTCAAGAGCGAACTTGTGATACATTTTACCTGTTAACACAATATTCATGATAATTTATGAATACCTCATTCTGTATTTTCCTTTCATTTTGATTAAAAATTTAGACGACATTCCGAATGAACCTGAAGATACTTCCCTGGTGATTTAATCAATTTTCCTTTCCCCTTCACCTTAGAGCACCTAACCAAGAAAAGCAATCAATTAATCAAGTAATGATGAAGAAGAAAAAAACATTGTTCCAGTACTAACACAGACCTCAATAAAGAATGCTGTGATCAGTTAGCTGTTTCCACTTTCATAGGGCTGGAAATTTCGTGGGCCCAAGCATGGGCGCTGAAGGAACTAGTGAAGTAACCTCTTCTGGCCCAGTAAAGTTGGCAGATCTGCAGAGAATTTTAAGTAACATAGGGTCATCAGGTACTCTCTTTTGAGAACAAGCTGCTGCGTGTACTCTTGCTTTCAACTTGTTCTCAGCTGACAAAATGTTATATTTCTTCATTTTAACATAGATGAAGCAGTAGATCCAGAGGCAGGTATGTAAATACATTTTAGTATTCTTGATTAGTACTGAACTTTTCATAAAGTTGGTCTACTGGTTACCATATACCAACTACACTTGTAATGACCTTGTAGCATAAAAATGTAGTCAATTATGTCTAGCATCTATTTGATTTGGCTTGGTAATAGTTCTATGTCAACACATGTATTTTTGAAGGTCTGGTAAATTTTCTGCAACATCAAGATGTCGGAGCTTTAATAATGTTTACATTTTAAGTTTACTTTAACACAGAGTCTTGTTTGCTTACTAATATATTCTGTGCTCACTGGATTTCTGCAATTCATGCTATGATAATTTTTATTTAGACAATCTTATATCACGCTAAGTTTATAACATAATGGAACTATGCATATAAGGATTCTATTCATCCATTACATTCCTCTGATATTTCACCTTTCACCATCCAACTTGGGTTTGTTTGACAATCACTGCTCTTCTCTTCTGCTGGAAATTGCTAAAGCTTCCTGGTTTTCTAGGATTGGGATTAGGTGATATTTTGAAGCCAGAGTTTATATTGCCACTTATTGATGAACTACCATTGGAACAACAATTGGTGTCATACTTACCTGAGGTAAAAATTTGACATTCATGTTTTTCTCTGTAGTTGTCGATTCTTTATATCTCCTCCAATACTTGAGATTCTTGTGAGGTTGCAGGGTCAATGGACTCCTGAGGAGTTAATGGAATTGCTACAGAGCCCTCCATTTCGCCAACAGTTAGATTCATTTACATATGTGAGGCTTCAACACCTAGAAAATGAGACTTTCTTTCGGGCTATATTCTTTGGTGTTTGTTGATTAATTGCATGTATTCCTTTTTACTATAGGTGCTGCGAACTGGACAGGTAGATCTTACTCAGTTTGGAATCGATCCAACCAAATGTAAGTGATGAGGATTTCCATCTTACCCATGGGTTATAACTGCGGCTTCAACCCCTAGCTTTCCCACAAAAGTTTCTTTCGAGCCCTTTCCATTACTTTGGGAGATTGAACTTTCTTCGTATCCTAGTCTTAACGAAGGAACATCTATGTATATCCACATTCTTGCATTCGCCCTATAATTACTTCTAATGTGCTAACAACATTGCCAATTTGTTGGTTTAATGGCACCTGTAATTACGAGGATTTCGGCCATGTGGATGATGACTTTAATTTAGTGCCCTAAGTCCATTTACTTCCATCACTAAGATCATTGTATACTGCTGCTTTCAAATTTGTCTTATATGGTCGATGATTTCATTATTTTCCCCTATTGCAGACAAGTTCACCGTGCCTTCATTTCTTGAGGCACTTGAAGATTCTGTTTCCAAGGCATCCGAGTCCGACAATTCGGGGCAATCGGGCAGTGATCTAAGATCTCAGACATGCAACCGTGGTGATCCAATGGATGAAGGCCAATAGTACAGAAACTAGTTCGATATGTTTCAACTCATTTATTATGGTTCGTGCTCGTTTTTAGGAAACTATGGAAATTGGCTCCGAAAAGTTCTTTCTTTATATCTGATTTTAGCCGTGTGTTCATACCTATGGATAAGGTACTATCTTATAAAATCGATTGGTGGACGGTAATACTTTGTGGTATAATTGTTTTCTTTATTCGATCACCAAGATTTCAGATTTATGTTAAAGTTAGAACAATTTGAGAGAGAGACGAGAATCATCAACGGGAAATATTTACAGTAGGATCAACGAGTCTTGAGCATATTCATCTTTTTCGTTATTTCTGTTCCAGCAAACGAAGTTGAAAATTCACTCTGGCTGGTGGCTACGTAGTCGCGACTTTCGTAGTCTAGTACTCGTTTTAGCGTAAACATGAGTAGATGCTTTTAGTATTGGAAGGGATAAATTGTAGCATTGTATTATAAATTGCTCACCGAAGATTTACTACGAGCCTATCTTGAAGCTGAATCTTGTATAAATCAAGACTGAAGCTTTCAAGAATTTCAAGTTTCTGTGAACAATTGGATAAGGCAATATGTAGTTTTCCCTGCTTAGTTGCGGACTTCAACGCCCGGTAGAGGGCAATAACTCGTCTAGAAGATCATGTGGACGACTGTAAAGGTCGTACTCCACTGAGTCAGAAGATTAGTTCTGATATATATATATATTAAAAGCACTTATATAATTCATGCTTGTTCTTTTGTTTTTTTCAATTTCAATGCTCACTTTATTAGTTTGAATAGAGTAATATACGGTTCATTGTTACAAATTGTTATAGCCTTATTGGTGCTTATTCTTTCCTCTTGTCGAGTACTTACATGCTACAAGTTGAGTTTTTCGTCCCATTAGCGTATTCTTCACACAGGATATTGTTTGTTAGTTGATATTTGGGTTAATTTCAGAAATGATCACTGAAGTTACAGAAAAATTACAAAATGGTCACTGCAGTTCAAAACTTCCAGTAACGCTAACTGAAATTTAAAAAACTTGGAGAAACGGTCACTGAGTTACAAACACTTTTACGGCAACTTTTCGGCCACTTCCGACCACCGAAATCGACAAATTTTGATACCGTTGGAAAGTCCATAATGTCCTCTTCAATTACCATCCAAAATATTCTTCTAACTCCAAGGGATTCGACCGAAAAATTGCCGCAAAAGTCGTCCAAAAAATTTGAAAATCTGCCTAGATTTTCAGATTTTTTGGGTGACTTTTGCGACAATTTTTCGGCGACTTCCAACCACCAAAATTGTCGGATTTTGATACATTTGGAAAATTGACAATGTCATCTTCAATTACCATCCAAAATCTCCCCCCAACTCCAAAGCATTCGACCGGAATAAGCAGTCGACTACCCAAAAAGGCGAAAATCTGCCCAAATTCGAGATGCTAATTTTGTGGGCTTATTTCAGTCGAATGCTTTGGAGTTGGAGGGAGATTTTGGATGATAATTGAAGAGGACATTGTCAACTTTCCAGCGATATCAAAATTCGGCGATTTTGGTGGTCGGAAGTCGCCAAAAAATTGCCGCAAAAGTCGCCCAAAAAATCTGAAAATCTACATTTGCAGCAATTTTTCGGTCAAATTCCTTAGAGTTACGAGAAGATTTTGGGAGGTAATTGAAAAGGACATTGTGGGCTTTTCAACGGTATCAAAATTTGGCGATTTCGGTGGTCAGAAGTGGCAAAAAAGTTGCCGCAAAAGTCACAAAAAACTGAAAAAGTGTTTGTAACTCAGTGATCTTTTTTGAAAGTTTTCCAAATTTCAGTGACCGCTTTTGAAAGTGCCCGAAATTTCAGTGACCGTTACTGAAAGTTTTGAACTTCAGTGACCATTTTTTAATTTCTTCAGTGATCATTTCTGAAATTAACCCGTTGATATTTACTTCGAAGATAGTATGATATCAAGAAAAAATATAGTCTTGTTATTATTTGTAAATAAAAGAAAAATGTGTTAGTTGAACAGAGGAAGACAACGGGTCCAAACATATCTATTAAAATAAAACTTATTTTTGATATAAACTCAACTCTAATAAATCTAGCTCTAGAGACTAGAGTTGTGTTTTCCAAAAATTTCAAAATATTTAGTGCTATTTCTGTGCTTTTCTTTTAGCTTAATGGCGTCCACTTCACCCTGGCCCAAGCCCAAGACTTCAATTGACAAAATTTAGAAAAAATTAGGGCAGTACAATACTTTCTTGTAGAAGCTGACGGTGAGAAAAGTGGAATTAAGGAGCTAAGAAAATGGCAGATGAAGCAAACAGAAGCGTGAGTATACAAAATTCCCTTTTAATCAACTCCCAATTTTACAATTTTCATTTCTATTTAATTCACGTTATTGTTTGATTTTGTAGGCATTTCTTGAAATCCAAGGTCGTATCATCGAGACAACCGGAAAACTGAAGCAGGTTAGTATATGAACTCACGATTATTGTATTGTATAATGATAATTGAAAATTTGTGTTATTATTTGGGCATATTTGTGTAGGTTCAGAATCAGATGCGAAATAAAGAAGGAGAAAAGAAAAGGGCCTATTTAACCTTGGAGGAACTTAAAACCGTTATCTGATGATACAAATACGTATAAATCCATCGGCCGAACGTGAGTTTTTCGGTAACCCATTTGTAATTTGATGTTAGTTTATTGATTCGTGGAATGAAATTGTGTAAATTGATGTAAAGTTTATGTGGAGCAGATTTGTTTTGGAACCCAAGTCAGTTTTAGTGGAAGAACAAGAACAAAAGCTCAATGATAGTGAAGCTGCTCTTGCTTCTTTGCAGGTCTGTTTAGATTTCTTGCTTCGATTATGCAAAGAATTAGTTTTTCGATTTTTTTTTTTTTATAAAAAACTTAATAATCATAATTATGTTAAGTGATCTAAAACAAACTGGGATTAGCTTGTAAATTCACTTGTCTAATTTTTACTAACACGTCCGCTATTATTTAATCAACATCAACATATCAAATCGCAAGTAGTTGTATGTTTCAAGTGAACATTCGTTTGTGTGATTGCATGTACGCTACTCCTATTACTTTCAATGATAATGTGATATGTAATTAGATACTAACTAGTAACTAGTAATGCAAACTCCAAGGTAGAATTTCTTTATGTGAAAATGAAGTCCCAAGTTTTTTCATATTTTCAAAAATGGGATGCAAATTGTTTTGCACATCTGATATTATTATTTTTGACAGTTAATTTGAAAAGTCACGTTTCAAAGAAATCGATGTGTTTACTACATGAAAAACAGTGCACAATACAACGAATGACGACACCCTTAATATTCTCATTAAATAATTATAGCTGCAATTTTTAGATATAATATCACCGAAAAATTATTTATGATACATGTTCTTTAAATAAATATTATGGAGAAGAACAATTCTGAGTTTTGAATTCATTCATAAGCAAGGTTTTGCAAATTTTTTGTCTTGCACTTTTAAATTTAGATCAGTTTTGCTATACATAATTCAACTATATATTGCACACGACAATCAATATTTTAGTTCAGTCATTTTTACTTTATTCAGATATGTAATTGATTCAAAACATAATTTATCGATCCTTTTCTATTTTTATCAATGACTGCATTGTTTTAATATTTCTCCATATTTTTGATGGTGTATTTTTAAAACTAATTCCTAGTGATAAATATTCAATAGTAAGGTACATTTATTGATAGATATAGTGTTGATGATTTATTCATGGCTTCAGCTATTCGTCAATAAATTTAATTATCAAGTGAACTTTAGTTTATTGATGGATTTATGTGTCATACACCTGTATCTTTCTCTGTAATAGTTGTTTATGACACCTAGAAGCATTCGAGAATTAATTCAAAAAGAAATGGATGTGGAAATCCAATTTAGAGAAGTAGGACACCAAGATGTTGGTGACACGTCACTTGGAAAAGTTTAAAATTATGTATTTATAGACTATATAACTTTATTTTTATACTTTTTAATTTCACTTTGTTATTTTTCAATGAATTACTACTATTTTTTAGCTATGATTTTAAATTTTGCAAGTGAAATCTTCTGAGTATGTGGAATGACTGTTTGTTTTACTTGGATAACTTTCGATTGTACTTTTATTACTGTTGACAACAATATATAAAGTTCATATATCCAAAAGTGCATATAGTAGGTGTAAAACAAAGTCGACATGATGGTAGAGGGGTCACTTTGTATGTGAGATGAGAGGTATGAGGTTCAATTCTATGCATTTAACCCTGAGGGGTATCTTAGTGGTCAGGCCTTGGGTTTGCTCCCCGATGGTTACCAGTTCGAGTCTCCTCATGATCACTAAGGTGAGTACCTGGTTGTAAACCTTAGGGCCTGTAGGATTAGTTGAGGTGCCAGTAAGCTGACCCGGACACACGTGGCCATCAAAAACAAAAAACAAAGTCGACATGAAGTTATACATATTTTCTTACATTAGTTTTGACTGTTTACAAAAATGAAAAATGCTTCAATGATTAATTAATTTCCTGAACGTGTGAAAATTGCAATTTGCTACTTGGTACTAATGAAATTGTGAGCAAATTGTGATGTTATTCTATAAATATGATAAAAGTCTAAATAGTGGCCAAGTAGATATGGATCTTTGGAAACTCTTGGACTATGCATTCATCTCTGGTTACGTCTTTTTGTATGCATGTCAAGTTCCTGCCTCTCTGCATAATCAAAATTTGTTATTGTTGACTCTTATAATCTCTATATATCATTTTTCTTCTATAAGAAATCGAAATTTATGTTTTCAGTTTCAACCTGAACCGTTTGCCTACATTTTTATCATATCATCTAACTTGAATCGAACTTTTTCCATTTTTACTTACTCCCAATTTTTTTAATCACTCATTATGCTGCAACTTATTACACTTGGCCCGTTCAAGTGAAACTTAAAATTGACAAAGATGGACTCACTTCAGCATTATTTTTGCACCATGTGAGTAACAACTTCATCCAGCTTGCCAATGATAAAAATTTGGAACCTAGAGACTGGTAGAACTGGAGATTCTATTGAACGGGCAAATGTATCCTTTTATGCTTATTTAGGCAGTATTTTATTCTGTTTGCTTTTCCTTTTTGGGGTGCTTCGGTTTTACTTTTAGTTGCAAATTTAAATACATGTTTGTATGAACGATCTGTAATGGGCATTCGTCACGTCTGGGAACTGAAAGGTTTTGTTGAAATTGGACAGGCGTCAAAGGAGTACTTAGAGAAGCAGATGACCGAGGTGGAGACCAACCTGAGGGAGCTTTTACAACAAGATCCTGGACTTGCTCATCAGATAATGTCCATGTCCGTATAAGCTCTGTGAAATTCTTGGTCTCGTCTGTTTGTATTTGATTTTCACTTCTTTACATTATAAGGAGATTGTGACGAGTTTTAACTTGGTCTGCAAGTTGGCACCCTATTTTCCTTGGCGATCTCTTTGTTCAATCTTTAAATCCTCGAGAGTAAATCCTCGAGAGGATGTATGTTCAGTGATTCTATATCATTTCGGCAACTATGTCATTTGAGTGTTAAAAAAAAAAAACACTACGTCACGGATGTCTTCTAAATATGTTGTCACAAGTAGGAGGAAAACCAATGCTCTTAAATCACGAGTTGTCATTACTCCCTAACTTTAGGTATTTGTTTTGACAAAATTCAAAGCAGTTTAATCAGTAACTCAAAACTGATTGACTTCAACATAAAAAAATAAAAAATAAAAAAATAAAGTGTGCCTCAAATACTTAGAAAAAAAAAAAAAAAATTAACAAAAGACGAGTGTGACTCATGTGGGTTTTTCGAAGTATTTGAAGATTGGTCGAAGCCGTCGCGGGAGTTGGACATTACGTGATTTTGTTGGCGTGGGTGATTGTCTGGGATTATTGAAGAAAATGCAAACCAGTCTAGTTATGTTGGGTGAATGACGAGTTTTATGTTGGGTAAATGACTAAAGTTCCGTTTGACCCACATTTTAATTTTCATTCTCATTCTTCTACTCATTTTCAATCACACATTTTTCAATAAAATAATATTTTTCATCACATCAATAACTTTTCCTTCTTTTTCAATCACACATTTCCCATCATATCACTATTTCAAAATTCATTTTTCCCAAATAATTTCTATCAAACACACTCTAAATGTTGACTTATTGGAGAAAAGCCTGACACAAATGAGTTGTCGGAAGTAGATGTCCTAAAAGGCAGGGGCGGGTGAATTGGAGGGGGGGGGGGGGGGGAGAGCTCTCGTCCAGCTGGTGGGGGGAATAGGTTTTTTTAAAAATGTTTTATACTATTTTTACTAAACTATCGTCCAGCTGTCACCATTTTTTAAAAATTCTGTATGGCTTCTGTAAACTAATGTCTGTACAAGAGGCATTAGTGTTTTGACAATTATTCTTTCTCGCCTATTGTGAGGGATAGGCGTGTAAATGCCCGGGGTATATATATCACTTTTCATTTTTCACACATTAATTTTCAATTATACATTTTCACAATAAATAACTTTTATGTAAACTCAAAAAAAATTCTTACTTTTTAACCACACATCCTCTCAAAATTTACTATTCAAAAATTTATTTTTTTCCAAAAATAAATTCTGTCAAATTGGTGCTAATACACACGAACAACGATAAGTTGGAATTAAAATAGTGCCCCCAGGACACATCTCCAAATGATAAAAGAGAAGGGTGGAGAACTCCAACTTTGTTTGAGGCTGCGAATCTTGAAATATGAATTTGGTTTTTGGGTAAGTGCAAGTGTACAAGCAGCCTTCCACCCTATACCCTTGGAGACATAATCTGCGATTTACCTTTCCCACGATACTCCAGGATAGGATTGGTATGAGACCCTTAAAGTTGGGGTTCAACCTTTTTTAAAATAGCACCCTCAAACATAAACAGTAAAATGGGAGTCAAATGAAATGAGGGTAAAACTATAATTTTTGGAGAATATAAATAACAACCTTCATCAGTGAAATTTGGGTTAAGCTCAGACAGGAAGAAAGAGGGTAAAGAGAGATTGGGAGTTTCTCAAGGGTTGTTGCCTCTCCCTTTTACTCAATGATTTCATCCTTTAACTCAAACCTTTTAAAAAAAACCCTTGTACCAAATTTTGGTGCAAAAACTCTCCAATATAGCACCAAAGTTTACAACATTTTAGTGAAAAATGATGCAAAGTCAAATTTACCATTTTTTCCATTTGTCAAAGTAATTGATGGAGGGTATTTGTGTCATTTGTGTTATATATTTTTAATAATAATAATAATTATTATTATTATTATTATTATCATCTGTAGTAGTAGTACTACTACTTGCATTTAAAATAAATTTTAATAATGTAAAAAATAATTATTAATTAATTAATTAAAATAACAATCCAGAAAAAATCAAAAATATAACAAACACAATTATTTCAAGTTAACAAAAAATATATTACAATAACCACATACATATATTACTCTAGTATTATTCAACGTAATAATTTATTCAATAATTTTTGTATTTGTAAAATAAATAAATAAATAATTTTAAATAAATAAATTATTAAGAAAAAAATAGAAGAAAATGATTAAATACTATTCATTTAGTGTAAGTTATGGTGCAATGGTTGGGGATAATTTCTAGTTTGGTACAAGATTCGGTGTAAGATAGTGAAAAATTTAACTCAAATTTTGGTGTAGGGTTGAAGATGGTCTCAGCTCTTCTTGGTCTCTGACGCTTTTGGGGATGTTCTGTTGTTCAAAATGAGAACGTAATAAATTAAAATGTTTATAAATTCTTCTTAAACGAAGGCTCAAATTATGTTTGGCTATGCTTAAATTATTAAAAATAAGTGAGTTTTAAGAGGTTGTGATGATATTTGCCTTTATTTCTCTGAGTTGATTGTGCAGTGAGACGATCCATATTTTGGCGGGGCAACCTGGGTGGCATCTGATATTCATTTTTCCCATATGCAGCCGGTGATTTCGTAGTCATGGCGCGATCGCCCTCTTGCCTTAACTCGATAACAGATCTGAGCCTCGCTTTTTTTAACAAATAATGTTACTTGCCTTTGAAATTAATTAACATTTTTTATATTTTCGTGCTTTTCGTTAAATAATCGAATATATAAGTTTTAATTCACCATAGATCCCCTAGCTGCAGGACAGCTGGCATCAAAAAAATAATCATATGAGGGTAAAAAGGTAATCCGGCTCTTCATAAATAAGAAGCCCTTCAGCCACTAGACAGCAGATTAAGCTCAGAGGGTAGAATGAGGGGAGAAGAAGATTGGGGATTTCTTAAGGGTTGTTTACCCTTCTTCTCCGCCGATGATTCATCTATTAACAAATCACTAACAACCCTTCAACATACATACATACATACATACATATGGAAATCTGTGTGTATATATAGAGAGAGAGACAGAGATTCAGCCATTGTTTGGCTACTATATGTAATGGGTTATGGTTTAGGGTTTTTACTAAACTCTTTCCAAATTCGGCTACTCCAAGTTTGGTGACTGCGATGAAATTTATCCTTCAAGTATTTCCCCTACTTGGCAAAGCTTTTGAGATTATGAGTTTTGAGTAATGCTATTATTTAGCGGTATGTTTTGAAGTAAATAAAGTGGCTGTGACGATGTTTCTTGATTCCTCTGAGCTTATGAGTCGGACAACGAGACGATCGGACCCGTAACTTGGCGAGGCAACACGGATGGTATGTGATTTTTCAGATCACATGCAACCGGTGATTTGCAGCCATGGCGGATTGGACTTCCTCTCGTCCGACAAAAACAGATCTGAGCCTCTCAACTTATTTTCTACCTCAAGACTTATGCACTTAGGCACTGCCGGTAATATCTACTTTTTTTCTTTTTGGTATTTTTGAGTTCTTTTTCTTTTAAAAACTGAAGAAATTAAAAAATCTTGGAAAAAAAATATTATACTGATTTCGTTATTTGATTTTTTTTCGTAGTTTTTAGTGTGTAGTGGGTAGCATTTTATAGTAGACTTATTTTCGAATTTTATGACTTTTAAGTTATAAGACTTATGTAATTACTAATTACTTTATGTAAATAATTCAAATTTGTTTCATTTTCAGTTTTTTTTTTTTTTTTTTTTTTTTTTGTTGTGGATGTAAAGAGTCTGATAAAATTTATGAAATTTAAGGCCCCGTTTGATAAAGATTAAAATTCAATTAAAATTGAAAATATGGTCGTTATTGGGTTCCCACTTATCTAATAAAAGTCAACAATAACGGTTAGTTTTTCAATTTTAATACGATTTTAATCTCTAACGAATACGTCCTAACTAAAAAATTTGAACACTGTGGCCTAGCGGTGTTAATTGGGTTGAGCAGTTTGTGGATTGGCAACTCAACTCGTCTGCACTTGACCCTTGAGTTGCTTGGGCCAATCTAAGGACAGTCCTTAACCCTTCACTTAGGATATTATTATGAGAAATTTTTAAAAGTATGATGATAAGCATCGTCCATTTCAATAATAAGATAATAAATTTTAACTTTTAAAAATCAGATTTTTATTTATGATTTAATTAATTAATTAAATATATAAATATCAAATATATATATATATATATAATTTGATCGTAAATTCATTTATTGATCACATATTGTAAAATTTATTAGTCACAAATTATTTCGAGGTCACAAATTAAAATTTTAATGTCACAAATTATCTTACGATCACGATTCAAAAATTTCATAGGTCACAATTTGTTTATCGATCACAAATAACAATTATTATAAATCACAACTTATTTTACAATTACAAATTATCATATTATTGGTTACGAATTAACAATTTCTTAGGTTACAAATTTTCAAAATCATTGGTCACAACTCACATGGTCACAAATTAACCAATTTAATGGTCACAGTCAATAAAATAATGTGACCATTACCTGACAACGGTCTCCATCATACCACACCACCACGACCAACCAAAAAATTCTCAAAGCTACCATCGTCGTCGCTGTCACCACCACCACCACCAATCACCTCACCACCGTCGCCCCACCCCGCCCCGCCCCGTCCCGTCCCGTCCCGTACCGTCCTAACACAAACAAAAACAAAAAATTCGACACCACAGTAAAACATCACCACCACTATAGCCGTCGTCGCCGCCACCACCACCACTACCCATTTTCTTTTGCAACAACAATCAAATCGTCGTTACCAGATTCACAAACGTCACGACAACGGCCATCGCCAGCGTCACCACTGTCACGGCTACAGCGATCACCAACATCGTCTGTACCGTCACAACCCCCATAACCACCGTCGACACGCAACCACCACCAAAAACTATAAATCCTCAAACCATTGTCACCACCACAATCTCCACTACAAAAAATTATCACAACCACCACTCCACAACTGCAACACAATCCACAGATCCACCGTCATCACCCCCACCATGTAAATCCGCCTCCACCACCACGCAAATCCACCACCAATAAAAATCCCCAATTTATTTGCTGCAGCGATGAGGACTTCTGGTGCCATTGCTACCACCACAACAATGTGGCTTCTGGTGCGAGGATTTCTGCTGTGGCTTCTAGCTTCTAGGCGACAGTGGAAGAGAGACGACGGTGGAGGAGAAAATCGGTAGTGGAAGAGAGACGACGACGGTAGTGCGAGAACTTCTGGCTTCTGGGGAAAGAGAGTCGAGAGATAGAGAGAGATAAGGTTTAGGGGAAATTAGGAATTAGTTATTTTTTATATATATTAATTAATTAATAAAATATCTGAGTTTTGAATAGTTAAACATTTGGTATGATTTTAGAATACTCAATTTATAAAGTAAGGTTTAGAGCATCTCCAATAGGCTTTTTAAAAGTGGAATGTTCTCTATTTTAAAGAGTTAATTTTTAAAATTTTATTTCAAGAGACTCTTCAATTTAACTTTTTAAAATAGAGAGTAGGTTTTGCTCTCCAAATTTGTAGAGTCAAACCCACCTCTCTATAATTTAATGCTTCAAAAATTTCAACTTTCAATGTACATTTGAGTAGCATGATTGTATTATTTGAGGCAAGGCAGTGAGTAATGGAGTTTAATTTATATTGAAAGATTTAAATGCTTTAATAATATTGAGAAAGTCTCTTTGAATTCTGAGAATGACTGCTCATGTTTTATGATGATTGAATTTTCCAAGGGTGGTGTTATTTATTATCATGATGATTGAATATTAGTGATGTGTCAATTTACGTGAAATAATGGGATTGAGCAATTAACATTTTTTGAGAGAAGAGGAGATTTGGTCTCAAGAGAGATAAAAATGTGAGGGATAATGAATTATCACATTATCGATGTTATGATAAATAACATTATTCATTTTTTAAATTTTTAAGGAGAACTAAAGAGGCCATACTGGTAGTTGAATTAATTTTGATTTTGAAAAAAAATGTTGAATTATTAGGTCATGGTATTATACTTATTGAATAACTAAGGGGCGTTCTCTTCGCATTTCTGTTTTGTGTTTTGAGTTTTGAAATTCGTTTTGTGTTTTGTGCTTTCAGTGTCTGTTTTGATATTACTGAAAATGCGTTCTCTTTGTCATTTTGAAAAACAGTTTCTCAAAACAAAAAACAAAAAACGCTTTCTCTTTGCACTTTTTTAGAATATTATTTGATAATATTTTATTCAAAAAATCTGATTATTCAATTAACTTTAATTATTTAATGTTAATACATTGTTAAATATATTATAAACTTGAAATTTCTTTGAATTTTGAAATATCTTTCAATCATGAAATATTTTTTCCATATATTAAAATAACATATAAATTTGTGAAAAAAATTAATATTATTTTATTCTAGAAATCTGATTATTCAATTTATTTTAATAGTTTAATGTTAATATATTATTAAATATATTATAAATTTGAAATTTCTTTGAATTTTGAAATATCTTTGAATCATGAAATATTTTTTCCATATATTAAAATAACATATAAATTTGTGAAAATTTTTATTAATATTATTTTATTCTAGAAATCTGATTATTCAATTAATTTTAATAGTCTAATGTTAATGTAGTATAAAATAACATATAAATGTGAAATATTTATGAATTTTCAAAAAAAATTTCACTTTTAATAAAATAACATATACATTTCGATAAAAAAAAAAAACACTTGTATAATATGTTATTCAATAAATGCATCTGATTATTCAATTTATTTTAATAATAGGTTGTGTTAATATAGTATTAAATTAAATATACATTTTGAAGTTTGGTAATGTTGATACTTTTTTTTTTAAATATAAAAATACAACCTAAATTAAATTTAGCAACACATTTGAATAGATGCAATTACAAGTTTACATGTCATGACAAAACAAATAAACACTAAACAAAATATAAAATTAATCTCATGTACAATGTCTCGAGTAGTCATTTCAGGTTTGTGTAGCAATTTGATCTCTGACTTGTCCCATTTGAGCTGTTTAACTAGCATCAAAATGTATGGCTTCTTAGTCTTGACTTGACTCCGGTATATCATGAAATATCATATTCTACTCTGAATACTCAGCGAACAACATATCTAAAGCGTGCTCCTGACGAATAAAATTGTTTATGGCACAACATGCAGTAGGAATATATCTTTATCTACTTAATGGATAATTGGTAATTAAATTCAATATAGGAAATCTCGCCTTTAAAACTCCAATGCTACGTTCTATAATGTTACGGCACAAGGAATGTCTATAGTTGAATAATTCCTCCTTTCCACGTAGTCTTCCTTGCCCAATATAGTCACGCAGATGATATCTTCGACCTCGATACGATGCAAGAAATTCAAGTATATTTGGATAGCCAGAATCGACAAGGTAAAATTTATCTACAACAAAAAAAAGTACATGATGTGAAAATATACATATATTCGCATTAATTATTTTAAGTGTAATTAATTACCTCCTCGTGGCATTGGAAAGTTGTTCGCTGGTCTTGTAATTGCGTCAACGAATACACGCAAATCATTTGCCATACCTTCCCAGCCAGAATACACAAATGTAAATCTCATATCAAAATCACATGTCAGTATCACATTTTGTGTCACAGTGATTTTCCTTCCACGAAAAGATGTTTGTCTTGATACAGGTGCCCAAGCTGCAACATGTGTTCCATCAATTGCACCTATACAATCTTTAAAGAAATGATATTAGTGTAAAATACGCTTATGGATAGTGTTTTGATTTGACGGACATATTAGCTCAGTGCCAAATGAACAAACAGCCCTAACAACTCGTTTAAATCATTTGTGTATCGTGTTGTTTGAATGCTAAAATCTATCACTAATAATACTATAACGTGTAGTGTGCCCTACAATCATTAGAAACATAGCAACGCCCTCCTCTACGGTAATTTTTTTCCATCTTGCAAGAGCCCTTTTTGTTTCAAAATATCACAGAAATTCATGAACACATGTTGCTGCATACGAAAATTCTAATAGCACACGTCCGGATGTCCATTCAGAATTTCAAACACGTACATATGTCCCGTAAGCTGTGTTGTTCTACAAGGTGTTCCCCCGATGGAATTTCCTTTGTGGGCAATAAACAAATTAAGTAACATTAAATCACTAAGATTGGTATCAAAATCATCCGAAAATAACAAATCGTCATCGCTCAAATCTTCATCATCAGAATTGTCATACAAATCCACATTTGAAGAACTTGCCATATTCTGAAAAAAATAAATAAAAAAAATTGACATCATTTTGTGTAAAAAAAAAAATAACCTAACAATCAAACATTCATAAATTAAAATAACATTCAAATCAATTCATCATCCAACAACATCACGAAGTACGAAGTTTGAAAAACATTACAACGTCAATGCAAGAAAAAATAACTTAAAAGCTATGAAACATAAAAAGTACGTCAAACTATCACTTCAATTAAAACATAACACAGAGAAATTACACAAACAAACTTAATTCAAAGTCGCATCAAAATAGGTCCCCTCCTTACTTCAGGCATCTCCACAAATGACACCCTAAAATCAAAATTTTGAAAAGACGTTATTGCTTTCGTATAAGCATCATAGGACAACCCATCCATACAGTTCAAAATGGTCATGCAACACTTAGTTGAATAAGGATTTGGACCGTTAATTTCATGATCCGATTGAGCAGCTGATTTTCCTTGGATTGCAAGCTTTTCTTTTAAGTACTGTTTGCGAATTTCTATTTCTTCATTCCTACAGCTAACATTCTCCGACCATTGTACCATGCAGGCCTCAAGTTTGTCTGTTTTTCTGATCTTTAGGTTCCTTTCGTCGGCTTCCAACAGATGTACCATTCTCGTCATGCCCACGAGCATGTGAAATCTCATGAACTTCATCATCAGTTTCCACCTTTACATGCACCCCCCTATTAAAAAAATCATCTTCCATCTGCCTTTCCTCCTCTGATGTGTTTGGAAGCTGAGTGGAGGCAGCTTCTAATCATCCAATATCGGTCGTCCTGCTAAATATTTCCTCAAGAGTATGATAGTGCTTACATACTTCATTCCTTAACAGTTTGTACTCCGATTTGTTAATCTGCCATTTTAAAAATAAGGCACATTATTATAGTTTTCAACGAAAAGGGGAAGAACTAATTACTGAATATATTATTTATAACATGTACATATCGTATAATAGTGTTGCCAAACTTCCTCTGGAGTATTAACTTTGTTGGTATTTGAATCCCATGTAACACCAGTATGTCCCAAAAGTTCAGAGAACATACGATGAATCTTACGTAAGCGGTTCCACTTTCCCTTTAATCTATCTATGCCGTAATCCATCTTTGATGAAACGTTCATGGTTTCATTGATCCTACCTCATTCGTCTTTCGTGAATGTAGAACATTGCAATGCTTTTGATTTCACTCTCTTGTAAAGAATGTCGATAAAAATACGTTCATTATCATCCGACCATGACATTGGGACGTTATTTCTAACTCTGTGTCCACTCATGTTGAAACTATATTGAATATAAATCAAATGATCAAGAAATAAATTTGACAATATTTTAAAAAGAATAACAATTGAGGCCTAGATAAATCAGAGAAACAAGTATTAAGCATGCACACTAGAAAGCACGAGCATGCATAACTACACATAATGGTGGAGAAATTTTTAAAATAGAATGGCATTTGCTCGACTAGGCTTCTATAAATATTTTATCTAGTGAAGACTAGTCTCTTAAGTTATTTTTCAAACAGTAATGAATAAACTGTTTCAACCCATCAATGGAAAAGGAAAGAAGACAACTCTTCGAGCTCCTCAAATCCATTATATAATTGAGAAATAAGGAAAGTTTCGATGGTTCTCAGTAAAAGTGTTTTGACACTATCAAAACACATGGAGAAAAGTGAATAAATTGGGTTGAAATGATTTATTCATTTTAAATTAACAAATAAATTAAGGAACTAGCCCTAACTGAATAAAGTAAAGAAATAAGATCAGTTGAATAAAGTAAAAACAAGATTCATTGTCAATTCTTCTCCACCATGTTGTGGGGTTCCGATATAATTAAAAATAAGTTCATTTACAAGACTCTTAGCAACCAGGTATTGAATTCTCTTAACAAACAACATGCATGAGCTCCAATCCTTTGACGACCAGAACACGGGAGCCAAGAAAACAGTAATTACGCCATCATATCAAATTCAAACCCAATCACACTGGTATCAAAATCTAACCCAATAAAACCTTAACCCGACACTGAGGATGGATCACAAATATGCCTACTCCAGTTCAACAAGTTAAAATATTCAATATTTTCCCAATATACTTAAGAAATAAAATAACCCTATGGAAGAAAGTAGAATTTGAGAAACAAGCATACCACTGCATATAAAATAATAAAATTTTCATAAAAGAAAACTCTACAAAATAGAGTTAATTCCACCTGATGGTTTAAAGATCATAGAGGAAAGCTTTTTATTCATATTTAAAAGTAGCCAAGAAAGGTCAATTCCATATAAAGTAGTGTCCTCAAGAAAATAAAGCTCTGAGACACAATGCAAGCGAATTAATTCCTTTTTTGCTTCTCCATCTTCATCTAGTCTTGTTAAGTCCTACAACAGGAAGAACGAAGAAGGCTTTTCTTGGTCAAATGAGGAAATAGGCACAAGGAAGAAATTGTCATTACTGACTACTTTCGAATATTATTTAAGGAAATCAGCAACATCATCCATGAGAGGGAACTGTGTAGAGAGGAAGACAAGGACGAAATAGAAAGACAGACTGTCTGCTGCTAGACTGGGAAGAACCTAAAAATTACAAAAGGCACCTACTATACTTCCACTAAAATTAGGATGTCGCTGAGAAAAAACTAACTTACCAGAGATGTGAATGATGGAACACAACAGCACAGGAGGGCCCTACAGGTCTCACTAGATATCTAAAGCAAGAATAAAAACCCACTGGTTAGGCTACCTATAAGGAATATTACAACAAAGCAGGGGTAAAAGAAATCTCATAGAACACAAAGTGTCTTTATGGATAAAGGAGAAAGAAAAACAAGGTCATACATGTGTGAGTATTACAGCCACAGTCCCCAACCTTTGGGATCAATGGCATTTGAGTCTCTCTCTCTCTCTCGGATCCAACCTTCAATTTTCCTGGCAATCAGTATTTTTTATTTAATTACATTTTTAGCATTTATAATTTTTTTAATATTTGAATGTGTTCAGGAAGAAATGTCTCTTCACCAACACTGATGCTGGTGAAACTGTCAAAAGGGACCTCTTTGTTATATCATTGAAAGTTGGGGACCTATATACAGAAAAAATATGGGAACCAAGAGACAGTAATCACATGTGTTGAGAACAGCAGGGCAATTTTCCCAACATGTTTAGGAAATTATTGAAGTAAATTCTAAGTTGAATTTATTAACATTTCAAGAGGATGTCTGAGGAAAATTGTTAGACATGCAAACTTAAGAAGAAATAGTCTGTGCACTCTAAAAGATAGTGGAAATCCCCCTCTACAACATACAAGTTCTTAGAGAAATGAATACCTTCTTCTAAGTGCAATCCCATATGGCTCAAAATACACACAATCAATATTTTCAAATTGATATTATCTCATTATATGTTTAAGAATAGTTAATGAATTCACTACTTAAAAAAAAAAAAAAAAAAAAAAAACCAACATCAAATCAAGAAGCAGCAATTACATACATAAATAATTCATATTCCTGTATATATATATATATATATATATATATATATATATATATATGCATAAATTACTAGAGCAAAGTACCAAAAAATAAAGAAAATTTTCCATGTCAGAAGGGACTTTGTTCTCAGATAAAATTAAAATAACAGGGTAAAATCTAACACTCTATAGAAACAAAAACATACATACGTACACATGAACATATATAATCCACCACATCAATGAAAACATTTACAAGTTCATTACAAGAAAGCTCCCTGCTGTCAACATTTCTATCAATCTCTCACAAATAAAAAAAGAAAACGCATATAGGCATTAGCTATTAAATAGAAACACGAGATGCGTTAAGGTTTATCTTTTGAACCTCCTTGTTGACTTCGACCTATTTTACATGGCACCAGCAAATAACAAACACATTCAACCAATGGAACATGACTCTAAAGCAATAACAATCGATGTTGAAATGCATGAATCAAAAGCTAGAACTGCTTCCAGTGATGTAGAAACAATGGGAGTAAAATATGCCCAAAAAATATGCCCGACAGAAAATGCCCAAAAAATCAAAAAGTAGAGAAAAAGTCCTAAATTTATTTATATTAATCTCGCCTTTCATTTCAGAGTTTGTAATTCTTCATCAATCGAGCACATAGCTTTTACAAATCTAAGAATATGAAAGACAGAACCGGCAAGATGAATAACAAATACCGTAGCCGTTCAATTTCACTCACTTCACCAACGGCGGAACCAGTCGGATTTCAGCACACGGAGTACGTCAAGACAGGGGGATCCTTCGACGTTATCAACTCGATGGAAACGGGGATCCGATTGAGACCAAATCGGCCGATGGAAGACGGCAGGAGAGGAGAGATCGAGAGCGAAGAGAGAGAGAGTGTGAGATGTGAGAGATAGATTTTTAGGCGATCGTTTCCCGTGTTTTGTAAATTGAACGTTAAAATGCCCAAAACGGAAAAATGACGTTTGCGTTTTCTGTGCAAAAATTTTTTTTGTTTTGAAAAATACGTTTTTGAAAACGAGAAGGAGAACGTGTTTTCGTCGTTTTAGAAAACAGAAAACGGCCCTAAAACGACAAAGAGAACACACCCTAAAGTTTTCTTCCAAAAATATGATTTTGTAATTTTCTTAATAATCCTTATTGCTCTGGGGAGAAATACGATTTTGTAATTTTCCTGGTTCTGTGAAGACATCGTGTCTATTTATGAGCTCCAGTGACATGACATCCTAAAGCCACTATAGCATATATACCCAAGTAATACAAATATTTTTACTTTTTATTTTTAGAGCTAGTACAGGATCTAAATGAAGTTGCGAACCTGCAAGAGAGGATAAGTTGCTGCTGGCCTGGAGAAAGATTGTATGTTGGAGTTTATGCATAAATTTGATAATGTGCTGTAAATTTTATTTTTTACCATTTTAATTTTAGAATGGTCATGACTTTGACATTTTTTGCACTGCCGCTTTATTTAATATTTTGCAACTTACCATGTACTATATTATGTTCTTACAAGTTCATGACAGGTTGAGGTTTGTGCATGCTGGTGATTCTGTTGTTGAAATAGCAGAAAGCACAGCTTTTCGAGTAAGGTTATAGTATTTATTTTCTTAAAACACATTGTCCTTAGTTGAAAT
The DNA here is from genome assembly GCA_019395295.1 of Osmanthus fragrans. Lineage (NCBI taxonomy): Eukaryota > Viridiplantae > Streptophyta > Magnoliopsida > Lamiales > Oleaceae > Osmanthus > Osmanthus fragrans. The sequence goes on from CM033343.1 coordinate 725,383, forward strand.
CCTGGAAAGTGAGTTGTAAATTTGAATGTGTACGAAAACCATAAACTGCTGTTCTTTGCAAATTTGTACATAGTCGAGGGACTTCCTATCCAGAGTGGCGTATCGGTTTCTCGCAGGAGTTGCTTCCAACAATTCACTTCTGAATGCAGAGTCCCCCCGAGCAACCCGAATAGAGGAGGATCTCCTAGATTCCAAGCTAGTTGGTTCAAGAACCTTCTTTCCTCTGGTGCTAAACCATCAAGTAGTTCAGAAATGAAAAATCAGGATGAAGAAACGACTCAGCAGCAGCAGCGACTGGATGCAGAAGCACTGCTGAGGCAGAACTCACGACGTATTATCAGATATAGTCTGGTTTTCCCACTCATCCTGTGCACACTATCGGGGCATGCCTTAGGCAATTTATTTGTTGTAGACGTGTGGATTGGTGTAAAATGTTGAATTCCCTTATTACTGTGAAAAGAAAGTGCAGAATTAACATTTCAAAACATGTCAGTGTTATAGTATTGGTTCTTGTTTCATATAATTAATTACATGGTACATATTAATTCTTCACATTCTATGCTGCTCAACCTTCGTAAGTTTGTATCAACTCTAAAACGGCACTCACTTTTTTAGTATAAACTATTAATTAATTCTCAAATAACTGAAAAATGAGTAGAATGATTTTGAGTCTCTTGGATAATGTATTGCCAATGAATTTAAGTCTTTTTGAAAAATAACTTATAAGCATATCCAACTTTTGAGTGACAAAGCATTTAAATTAGATGGGACGATTTTAGCAATGCTACTTCATTAATTTTTTTTTCCATCAATTGATTAACATTAAATAATTAAAATTAATAGAATAATTAGATTTCTTGAATAAAATATTATAAAAAAAAAATTCAAAATTTCAAAGTGAACGTGTTTTTCAATTTTATGTTTTGGGAAATAGTTTTCCAAAATGACAAAAAGAATGCATTTTCAGCAATTTCAAAACAGACACTCAAAACACAAAATACAAAATGAATTCAAAACAGAAAACTGAAACACGAAGAGAACAACTCTAAAGTTTTCTTCCAAAAATATATTTTTTCGTTGTCTAGACTACATATATAATAGTACTTTATCCATTCTATTTATATATGCTAATTTTGTTTTTCACACAAATTTAAAAAAAAAAAAAAAAATATTCAATATTATTGAAAAAATAAATTTTTTCATAAAAAAAAAAAAAAAAATTCTAGTTTACTCTTATTTAATTATCAACAACTAGTAGTGGGAAATGTGTTTTTGTCTATATTTTCCCAAGAAAAAATGGGAAATGTGTGAGCATTTAGATAATTCCAAGAAAGTAAATTAAAATTTGTAAGTGGGAGCGATTGATTATAAATTTATAACTATGCAAATTAAATAAGGGTATATTAATAAACAAAATAAATAATTTCTCAATAAAAAAAAATATGACTACATAAATGGTACAAGAAAATAAGAAAAAGTTGATTTATATAAATGGGACGAAGGGACTAAGTACAATTTATCTTCATCAAAGATGATAATTAATCTATGATGTGGACTGAAATCACAACTCCAAATTAATCTAAAAAAAAAGCTCATTGTTAAACAAACACGTCCTCGACTCGGTGTTGTGGACTGAAATCACAACTCTATCCTTTTGCAAACCATCCAACTGTTGTCTAAGTCAGTAAAATAGCACAAAAATAAGGGTAAAATTGTAACATTGGGGGCAGTATAAATTAAGAGACATAGGCAATTCATCTTGGAAGGGAAGAATGAGGTTCGCAGAGAGATTGGGAATTCTTCAAGGGTGGTTACCCTTCTCTGTATGGCCGATGATTTTGCCCCAGAACCAAAATTAACAGCCCTTTACCCTTCTCTTCCGCTTCCCTCTTAACAAGTCAACCTTGCTACGAGGAAAAGTTTTAGCCCCTGTTTGGTTTGGATAAAAATCAGTTTTTTTTTTTTTTTTTTGTAGATCCGTATTTAGCCTCCATTTGGGAAGAATTTATAAATGATTTACAATACAGAATGAATGGTTACCATTTTGATCCACAAAATTATAAGGCAGTGATGATGTTTCTTCAATCTTCCGAGCTTAGATCGGACATTGAGATAATCCGACCCGTATCTTGGCGTGGCGACCCGGACGGTATGTGAATTTGGATTTCCCTTTTCATATGCAATCGGTAATCTGCAGCCATGGCGAGGTTGTTTCTTTTGTCCGATCGAATAACAGATCTGAGCCTGCTTTGTCTATTATTGTTTTTCAAATTCCGATTATAATTATTTTATTCGATTCTAACATTATGCGAGAATGCTATAAAATATACAATAAACTGTAAGGGAGGTAATGGCTCTTTTGGTGAAGAGTGTCGGGTTTGTGGGTTCTTCCGCTATTAGTTAATCGGATTTTGATTAAAATAAAAATAAAAATAAATATTAATAATATTTTTAGAATAAAATAAATTTATACCTAATTATTTGTTGAATGTATCAAATAATGACATGTAATGTGTATGACAGATAAGGTGTCTATCATAGTCAGTAGTCAGCGGCCGCACGTGCTGGCTCCGCCGGAATGTTCAGTTGCCGCCAGGTTGCAGCCTCAGCCACTCAAAGTTGCAGAGACGAATGACCAAAGGCGGGGAAGAAGAAGAAGAGTTCCAAGCTTGCTGTTATTCTGTGTTCTGATGTTTTTGGTATGTATTTGACTATTTTCTTCAAATATTATATTTCGGGTACTGTAAAGGTTTCTGATGTTTTCGGTGTGTATTTTCCACAAATACGGGATTTTGGGTATTGCAAATGTTTTTATCTTTTTCTCCAGTTTGATGGGTATTTGCAGGGCCGGCCTGAGAATTTGGAGGCCCTAAACGATAAATTATTTTGAAGCTGTATACTTTTTTTTTTTTTTTTTTTTTACACGTTTAACAATATTTAAATAATAAAATATATCTATATTTAAATGAAAACTTTGTAAACTCTAAAAATAGAATTGCAAAAGAAAATATCACTTACAACCCCAGAGATTAGGCTAGCATCAAATAACAGTAGAACCTGATTGATGAGGTAGAATTAAAAATATTCCAGATTCTCAAATAACTCCAAGTGAAGGAATTCAACAATCATTTAATCAACCTGCAAGAAATAACCAAATAACATTTAGAATAGATTTAAGCAATACCAACGTAATTACATAAATGATGAACTTGAGCAATAAAATCAAACAAAACATAAGATGATAAGAATAATTTAAGAATATAATGTTTGCGTGGAATTTACAACGATATCATGTAAGTCTCATCATTTTACTTTTTCCTGGGTAAATAGTGATGCTTGCCTATCTCAGATTCTCAATTACAAGTAGATGAGATAATTCATATTTCATAATTCTGTCCGTCAGTCTTATTTATTTATTGATTTGGTTCAGCCGTTCAGGTATGAAATAATGAAAATATAATTGTTGCAGGCTTGCAGCTGATCTTATTCCTGAAGGCTGAAGTCTTGCTTTCCAGTTCGCAGGTTCCCCAATCTTAGTTTTTTACTTTGTTCTCATTAATCATTATCTCTTGAAGACATATAAAAATGTGGCCGGTGTTGTTGAATGGGAAAATATCTTCAAGTCAACTTCTGAATCAGAAGTTCTGATAGAACTTAGAAGTTTCTTCTGAACTTGATTCTGGAACTGGAAGATCTCAAGAAGAAGCCAGAAGGGGACTTAGGTTTTCCTCTTGGAGTCCCGGCTGCCGGCTGGAGTGGGAGATTCTGATGATTACAGATTACTTCCGTCAAAAGATTGCTGGTGTTGTCTTCGAGTATCTAGAGTAGGTGTAGGTTTTGAGCATGAAAGATGCAGGGCCAATATTGAATATTCAGATGGAGAACTGGTTTGAGCATGAAAGATGCGAATTCAATTCTTCCTGCTCCTGCAACGTTCAGCCTTCTCCACTGCGTCCCTTCAATTTCCAGCCTCCTGCGTTCTTCAATCTCCTTCTATTTGGACTTAGATTGGTATGAATTTTGAGGCCCTGGGCCCAAGCCATATTTTTGAGGCCCTAGGCCTTTGCCTAGGTGGCTTGGCCCCAGGGCTGGCCCTGGGTATTTGTTGAATTAATGTTCTTGTTGAGTTTCACTATCCAAGTTAATTGTGAAATGGTTTATCACAATATGATTTCAATTTGTTACATATTACAAGTGGGTTTTCTTTCTTATATTCCTGAATATGTGTTAATTCAAGATTTTCTTTGTGGACTTTCATTTGCATGCGATTCTTGTTTATATAGAATTCATTTATCATCGCAAGAATTATTTTTTTTCTTCTTATTATTAAGAGAGCGATTCTATCCTAAAAAGTCATCATCTCTAAGAGTAGTAGCCCAAATCCTTGTATTGGTTATTATTTTTATAGTCGAGGTGGGAATATACCCTTAACACATTAAAACTGGATTTTCTTATTTTTGTTTGTTGAGTATGTGAATTAGATACCATAAAGCCTTGAAATTACTTCTCTTATTTGTGCGTATTGATTGTTTTTAAGGCTGCGAATAATTTTCTTGTTTGGTATGACAGCTTGGGAGATGGATATTATTTCTTAAAATGAAATCATATATTTCCCTGTCCAAAACAATAAGATCAATTTAAGATAATAAAAAAAATCCATCTCAATTACTATAGAAGGGTTTTGGAGAAATGATCAAAATTTTAATTTTATTCTGAAAACTACAGTTGGAGATGAGTTTTCAAGATTTGACTTGTGTTTTCATCTCGGACTTTTTCACGATTTCATGCCAAACAAGCTAAATGAAACCATCACTACTACTTGGCTTTGGGGATGTTGGTTTGGTAGTTCCACTTCTATTTTTGATATATTTTGATTGGTGTGAAACTTTTTCTTTTCAATTGTTTGAACATGTGTTTCTTGGCACTGTACGCTCTGATTGTTCAATCCAATGCTTTTCAATGTAGGGTAGTGAATATGTATTCAGTTACTTGACGATTTAGCTGACTGGTGCTTTTGTGCTGACCAAAATGAAAATGATACTCGTAGTTTTAATTTTAACAGCATATGAGGAAGGGTTCCGTTTATTTTTATTGTTATGAGAATTTGATGCTTGCAAATTTTGAATGTTGTTGTCTAATAATTGATTGGTACCAATGATTCTAAGGCATTTTAGCTTCTAATAATTGATCATGTATTATCTTCCTTTAACTAAAGAATCTAATAGAAGGTAATCGGAGTATCTTTTCCAATATGAAAGGAACATTTACTCAAAAGAGACCAATATTTGAGAGCTTTCAACCGAAGAATGATGCTCGACATTGCAGGAGGCAATTTACTTTTCATTTTTATTTACATAAGAAAAAATATTATGATCGTTGATTGTCAACGGTCAAAGTCTCGCCCTAGCTGAACATGAATGTTGAATTCGACCGTTATCATAATGCGATTATGAGTAGCATTATTCAATTATTTTATTGTAGAAACTTGAAAACTTTATTTCCTTTAATTATCTCTATTAACATACATGCCCTTTAGAAATGTTAGCTTGAGCATAGTTCCTCGTACAAATTTTCCAATCAAACTTTTTAAAATGGTTTGAAATTTTTTCAAACCGAGTCACTTAAATTTTTTAATCATATAAATCAATTTTTTTCGTGTTTCATTCATTTAAATTCACTTTAATACATAAATATTATAGAAATAAGCTATTTGTACATGTTGGTTTACCCTTTGGGTTATCCGACCTCAACGATGTTCTCACATGAGGTCGTGATCCATTTCCGACAAATGTGTCCCACTCACCCTCAATGTGAGAGGGACAGGTGGGGCCGAGTAAACGAGCAGGTAAACGAACGAGTACGTATAGCGGAATTGAATATTATAATGTAACATACATAATAGAAACAGTTTAGTTCTAATTGTTTTAAAAATACATTTCGACTTAAATGTTTAAAAGAGACAATATAAAGTCTCTATTTGATTCTCAATTTTTTTTTTTAAATTCATTTTTTCTTTTTCTTTTCAACTACATTTTTCAATAAAATAATATTATACGTAAATCCAAAATTTTTAACCACGTTTTTCATCAATCAACTATCAAAATATATTCTTTTCTCCAAAATAGAAATCAAATAGGGTCTTAGAATGAAACCACAATAATTAATGATATATTTTGGTAGCTAAGTTAAAAAAATATTAATAATAAAGTAATCTAACAAGAAAATTGAGATACAAAACACAAATCATGACAAAAACAACTACTACTAACAAAATATGCAAATGATACCAACAGAAAAATAGAAAATTGGGTAAACTAGCTTGGAAATTGAGATGAAATCGAGAAATTTATTAGTAGATTCGAAAAAAAAAAAAATGTGTAAGTTTGAATTAAAATTTAGAATTAATTAATTATTTAATTGTGATGAACAATTGAGAAATATGATTTATCAGCGATCATTAACATTTCAACCAATTTGAGAATTTTACATTCTCAATTTGTGATTACTGTGTAATTTGGTATGGTTTAATTAATTAATTGGAATAGGTAATGGCCTAAATAGATATTGAGTTTATTTGGATTGGGTCTAACATGGATGTGATTTTTTAATTCAAAAATTATTTGTTTTTAATTGTGTTAGATAAAATTAAAATTAAAATTAATTTAAAGTTAAATATTTATTTATTTCACTAGGCAATATTGCCCCTGAAATAACCACTACGCCCTGAGAATATCACCCTACTCTACCACTGGTATCCGGGGTTAAAAAAGGCACCCAAGTGCACCCCTTAAAATCGACTATAAATCACTAACCAAGTTCCCTGAAAATTCTCAAAATCTCATTAGTTTAAGAATGAGGCTACTGGTTTATGCAGCGAGGAAGGGAGTCTTCTAGGGTTGTTGCCCCTCGAATGCATCCAGCAGCGGATGATCTTACAACAAAATCTCAACAACCCTTGTCAGTTCATCAACATCAATCCAGATCTCTTCCCAGTGACTTGGATTGGAGACTAATGCTGCAATTTTCCTTTATTTTGAGGCTGTGATGATTTTTTCAATTAAAAGATCAGATTTCGAGCAAACCTGTATCTTGGCGTGGCGAAATTAGATTATTTGTGAGATGGGTTCTCATAAATCAAACTGATTTCTGCAGCCATGGCGGGTTAGCCATTTTTCCCTTCTGATGATAAAAGGCGAATCTGAGCCTCCAATTTCTTCTTTCATGTGAATTTTTTTTTTCTTTCTTTATCACAGATGTTTGATTTACTTCTTTCTAGAGGGAAGGAAAATTTGCTTGTTTAAGCTGGATAATATAGGCGCAGATTTTGCAGCTTCTCTTGTTGTCTATGTATCTAAAAAGGAATTATATGTTGGATTTTGTATCGTTGCATAGAATAGTTTTTCCAGAACAGTAAACAATTTGAAGAACAATATTTCATAAACGAGGACAGAAATTGGAAGTGGGATGATCGAGGCGAGAACAAGGCTCTCTGTCCTTAAGACGTTTTTACCCCGTCACACGGTGCTTACGGTATGTGGTAAAGCGTCTCCCAAGATACAACGATCAGATACTTGCAGAAGCAGCACTTCGACTGCAAGAACAACGAACCAGAATTGTTGTTGTACCCTCTGTAAGACCAATGCGAGAAGAGAAGAAAAGGTGTATGTATGTATGAATTTTCTGTGTTTAAAATGAAAGTCGAGTACCATTTAAATAGAGGAGATAGTTGGCGGTTTGAGCAGTTCTCCACACTGGGCGGTTTGAGCAGTTCTCCACACGGCCCTCCACTCACGCCCACTCAATAAACAGTTTGGCAAAACTGATGGGTCGGTTTATAACTATCAAAGAAAAAGAGGGAATAAAATTGAAATGAATTTTATCCAAAAAATTAATATTGACACAAGACCACACCCACACCCACACCCACACCCACGCCCCGACCCGACCCGGGCCCGGCCCCGGCCGGTCCGGTCGGTACGGACGGCGGACGGCGGCGGCGGCGGCGCGCGCGTGTGGCCTTTGGATTAGTCTAGACATTGTCTAAGACTCCCCTCTTTCAAAGACTATTGGTACCCCTTGGGGCCCAAACCCATTTTCAAACTTGGAGTTTATTAAGTGGTTCAAGGTTGTATTTTTACAACCAATGTGGGATTGGAACATTTTTCCAATTTTCCCAATTTATTCCTCTTATTTATCGTCCAACTTTCAACCTTAATTTCTCATTCATATTGAAATGGTTTTTCTCAATTAGATATTCTATACTCATCTACTTGGAACGTAGAATTTTATAGAACATTAATTTTGATAAGTCGAACATCGGGTCCCACTTAAAATTGTGGTCAAAGTTGACCCAATAAAACACCATTTCCAACAATCCCCCACATGAATGGAAATTATCATGATTATGCAATGCAGACACGATCAGAGAGTACAGGCGAAAGACTTATTGCATCAGGAGAGTAGCTTTTGGCTTTGAACCTTCCTTAGTGGAATACTATCGAGTTTACTTGGCTAGTCAGTGAACTGATGTCTTGAACTGTTCAGCCGTTGGTGTAAACCAAGACAACAGTATCCACACAATAACCTTTCTATTCAATTCTTAGGTTCTCATAGTTGTGTTCATTTTGGCCCTGAACAATTCTTGGGATTCGTAAGTGCTTTAGAGAAATTTTAAGCCCCAAACTCTCATAGAAACGGCCCCACTTCACACTTATATAGGTGATTTCCTGTTAAGAGTATTCTGCTATACTCCACTTGGTTTATCCAAGCTATAGGAATCATTAAAAGTTACAACTTAGCCTTTTACATTCTGCAGACAGCACTTTTAGAAAGGAATGGTTAAGTGCTTAACTGAGTCTTAAACAACTTAGTTGTCCCATTGAACCAAGATCTTGGGATCTCCAGTCAGCAAGGTTGGGTTACCATCATTAAGATTCATGCGTGGTTGGGCTTTAATCCCATTCCCTTTGATAGATAATATACTTGATCTCTTGGTAGACCTTTTGTAAGCGGATCCGCGAGATTTTCCTTTGATTTCACATAATCAATGGAGATAATACCATTTGAGATCAACTGCTTTATGGTATTGTGTCTACGACGTATATGTCTAGACTTACCATTTATACATGCAACTTTGTGCCCTTGCAATAGCAGATTGGTTGTCACAGTGAATACTAATTGCAGGCACCGGCTTAGGCCAACACGGGATATCCTCTAAGAAGTTACGAAGCCATTCTGCTTCTTCTCCAGATTTATCTAGTGCTATGAACTCCGATTCCATTGTTGATCGAGCTATGCAAGTTTGCTTTGAGGATTTCCAAGACACTGCCGCACCACCAAGTGTAAATATATAACCACTTGTGGATTTAGAATCTTTCATATCAGATATCCAGTTTGCATCACAATATCCTTCTAATACTGCTGGATATCTCATATAATGTAATCCAAATTTTAAGGTGTGTTTTAAGTATCGAAGTACCCTATTCAATGCCTTCCAGTGGTCATTGCTTGGATTACATGTGAACCTGCTCAATTTATTAACCGCGAACGCAATGTCAGGACGTGTGCAGTTCATTAAATACATCAGACTTCCAATAACCTGAGAATATCTTAATTGATGTACAGGTTCACTTCTATTTTTTTTCTAAGTGTAGGCTCGTGTCTACCGGAGTTTTGACTGGACTTTCATCAAAGACTCCAAATCTCTTTAGCACAGACTCAACATAATGAGATTGTGAAAGAACGAGGCCATCTGGTGTTTTAGAGATTTTTAATTCCAAGAATTACATCTGCTACACCCATGTCCTTCATGTCAAAATGTTTTGTTAGCATTTTCTTAGTAGACACAATGATATCATGATTGCTACCTAGAATTAGCATATCATCTACATATAAACATACTAAGACATATGCTGTCGGTGTATTCTTATTATACACACATTTATCACACTCGTTTATTTTTAAAACCATTTGACAACATTGTTTTGTCAAACTTTTGGTGCCACTGTTTTGGCGCCTGTTTTAATCCATATAAAGATTTAACGAGTTTGCAAACCTTTTTCTCTTGTCCATAAGCGACAAATCCTTCAGGTTGCTCCATGTATATTTCTTCTTCCAACTCACCATTTAAAAAGGCGGTTTTAACATCCATTTGATGAATTTCGAGATTATGTATCGCAGCAATTGCGATAAGGATTCTTATCGAAGTAATCCTCGTTACTGGTGAGTAAGTATCAAAGAAATCAAGACCTTCCTTTTGTCTATATCCTTTTGCTACTAAACGAGCCTTGTATTTATCAATAGATCCATCCGATTTTAACTTTTTCTTGAAAATCCACTTGCAACCTAGAGGTTTATTTCCAGGTGGGAGATCGACCAACTCCCAAGTGTGATTTTGCATTATCGATTCAATTTCACTATTGATAGCTTCTTTCCAAAAGGGAGCCTCTGGTGTTGACATTGCTTCACTGAATGCCTTTGGTTCATTTTCGATCATGTACGTTAGAAATTCTGAACCGAAGGACGTAGATTTTCTAGCCCTTTTACTGCGTCTAAGTTCTTCTTCATTTTCATCATTATTTGCAGTATCGTAGGTTCGTTTTGTTGAACTCACATCACTTTTGTCTTTACGAGGAAAGACATTTTCGAAGAAACTTGCATTCCTTGATTCAATTATTGTATCTTCATGTATATCCGTAATCTCGGATTTATGCACAAGGAAGCGATATGCACTACTGTTATGAGCATATCCTATAAATATGCAATCTACAGTTTTTGGTCCTATTTTTATTTGTTTAGGTTTTGGCACTTCTACCTTTGCTAAACACCCCCACACTTTCAAGTATTTATATGAAGGTTTATGACCTTTCCATAACTCGTAAGGTGTTTCATCCTTTACTTTGTGTGGTATTTTGTTAAGAATGTGATTTGCCGAGAGGATAGCCTCCCCCCACAAATTCTGTGGTAGACCAGAACTAATCAACATAGCATTCATCATTTCTTTAAGCGTGCGGTTCTTTCGTTCCGCGATACCATTAGATTGAGGTGAGTAAGGATCCGTTGTTTGATGAATGATGCCTTGTAGAGAACAAAATTCTTCAAATGGCGCTCCATATTCTCCACCTCTATCACTTCGAACAATTTTTATTGTTTTGCTAAGTTGATTTTCAACTTCATTCTTATAATGTTTAAACATTTCCAAAGCCTCATCTTTGCTTTTTAATAGATAAACATAACAGTACCGAGTGCAATCGTCAATGAAGGTGATGAAATACTTTTTCCCACCTTTAGTTTGTACGAATTTCAAGTCACATATATCACTGTGAATTAATTCTAAAGGTAAAGTATTTCTATCAACTGAAGGAAATGGTCTTTTGGCTAACTTAGCCTCAACACAAGTTTCACATTTGTGGTTAGGATCGAAACTTAGAGAAGGCAACAAATTTAAATTCATTAATTTGCGCAAGGATCTAAAGTTTGCATGTCCTAATCTTTTATGCCATAAACACGAAGAATCAACAATATACGCAGAAGTAGAAGAAGCTTCATTAATTTGGTTCAATTTAGGTACAATAGTAAGGACGTTCATTTTGAACATCCCATCAGTCATGTAACCTTTTCCAACATACATCCCATTTTTAGTTAGTACAAATTTGTCAGATACAAATACTAACTTGAACCCATTCTTGCTAAGAAGAGAACCAGAAACAAGATTTTTCCGAATGTCCGGCACATGTAGCACATTATTGAGGACGAGTTCCTTGCCAGATGTCATCTTCAAGGTCACCTTTCCTTGTCCCTCAACCTTTGAGCTTGAGGAATTTCCCATGAACAGTTGTTCTCCATTGATAGCTTTGTAATCAGAGAACACATTCTTTTCAGCACATATGTGGCGAGTGGCACCAGTGTCCACCCACCATTCCCTGGGATTTCCAACACTATTACATTCAGATATTACAGCAGATAGGTGCATTTCTTGAACACCTTCAGACAGATTTTCAGTTTCAACAACATGTGCATGGTCATTTTGCTTTTTAGGCTTGCGACAGTCAATTGCACGATGTCCAGGTTTGCCACAATTGAAGCAGACCCCTTTGAACTTCTTGTTCTTTTGGTTGTTTTCATTTTTCTTTGGAGCGAAGTTTGAGTGCTTTCTTTTCATGTTCTTCTTTGAACTTGATTCAGCCATGTTTGCCTTAGCTTCCATGCTTGGTCCACCATTCTTCCTTTCAGATTTCTTAGTATCTTCTTCGATCCTCAAACGTACAATCAACTCCTCCATGTTCATTTCCTTACGTTTGTGTTTGAGGTAATTTTTGAAATCTCTCCAGGAAGGCGGGGAGTTTTTCGATTACCCGCTGCTACTTGGAATGACTCACTTACAGTCATTTTTTCAGCATGTAAATCATGGAGGAGTACCTGCAAATCTTGAACTTGGGAAATAACAGATTTAGAGTCAATCATTTTATATTCCAAAAATTTACCGACAAGAAATTTCTTAGATCCGGCATCTTCAGTTTTTATATTTTTTCTCTAAAGATTCCCAAAGTTCTTTTGCAGTTTTCATTATGCTATACACACCATATAGCGAATCATTTAGTCCATTCAGTACATAATTTTTACATAAAAAATCAGAATGTTTCCATGCGTCCAGTGCAATAATCGAAGCTCGATTATTTTCTCCTTGTTGAACAGAAGGAGGATCCTCCGTGAGAAACTTTGCCAGGTTCAGAGTGGTGAGATAGAACAGCATTTTCTGCTGCCATCTCTTAAAATCGACCCCATTAAATTTTTCAGGTTTCTCTCCGTGAGGAACATGATTTGAACCAGACATGGATGGCGTTACAGTTGCCATAGTTTGGCGCCACAGCCACAGTAGGGGGAATAGCATTGGTCCCAACGGTATTAGCCATTTCTGTTTTCAAACAGAAGATCAACAAGTCAGAATTTATGAATTTAAAATTCTGCAGAACGATTTCGCAAAAATAAACAAGTACAGTTTTGGAAAAACCAAAGTAGAATATGTGCTAGTAAAAAACGTCTTAAGTTGTTGGATTTTGTATCGTTGCATAGAATAGTTTTTCCAGAACAGTAAACAATTTGAAGAACAATATTTCATAAACGAGGACAGAAATTGGAAGTGGGATGATCGAGGCGAGAACAAGGCTCTCTGTCCTTAAGACGTTTTTTTTACCCCGTCACACGGTGCTTACGGTATGTGGTAAAGCGTCTCCCAAGATACAACGATCAGATACTTGCAGAAGCAGCACTTCGACTGCAAGAACAACGAACCAGAATTGTTGTTGTACCCTCTGTAAGACCAATGCGAGAAGAGAAGAAAAGGTGTATGTATGTATGAATTTTCTGTGTTTAAAATGAAAGTCGAGTACCATTTAAATAGAGGAGATAGTTGGCGGTTTGAGCAGTTCTCCACATGGGCGGTTTGAGCAGTTCTCCACACGGCCCTCCACTCACGCCCACTCAATAAACAGTTTGGCAAAACTGATGGGTCGGTTTATAACTATCAAAGAAAAAGAGGGAATAAAATTGAAATGAATTTTATCCAAAAAATTAATATTGACACAAGACCACACCCACACCCACGCCCCGACCCGACCCGCCGGCCCGCCCCGGCCGGTCGGTCGGTCGGACGGACGGCGGCGGCGCGCGCGCGCGCGTGTGGCCTTTGGATTAGTCTAGACATTGTCTAAGACTCCCCTCTTTCAAAGACTATTGGTACTCCTTGGGGCCCAAACCCATTTTCAAACTTGGAGTTTATTAAGTGGTTCAAGGTTGTATTTACAACCAATGTGGGATTGGAACATTTTTCCAATTTTCCCAATTTATTCCTCTTATTTATCGTCCAACTTTCAACCTTAATTTCTCATTCATATTGAAATGGTTTTTCTCAATTAGATATTCTATACTCATCTACTTGGAACGTAGAATTTTATAGAACATTAATTTTGATAAGTCGAACATCGGGTCCCACTTAAAATTGTGGTCAAAGTTGACCCAATAAAACACCATTTCCAACATTATATAGTTCCATTAGGATAATAGCAAAATAAGTTGAAAGAATAAAATAATTTTAATAAATAAATGATAAATAAATCCCTTGAAAGAATAAAGTGACAAATAATTGTGCTAAAAATAGTTTTGAGGCTCAGATCTGTTTAAGATCGGACAAGAGAACGGCGGCCACGCCATGGCTGCAAATCGCCGGTTGCAGGTGCAATAGAGAGTACAAAAACCCTCAAATCACACGCCATCCGGGTTGCCCAGCCAAGATACGGGTCGAATTGTCCCTTTGTCCGATTCACAAGCTCAAAAGATCGAAGAAGCATCATCACAGCCCCCATTACCTTACTCCGAAACATTACCAGTCACTGAAACAAAGAGTGGTTGACACACGCATACGAATAGGTTCGGGACGTTAAGCGCTAATTTCCATTTTTCATTCTCTTTCTCTCTGCTTGCATTTCTAATTGATAGATATATATCTATATATATATATATAGACAGACAGAAATGCATAGATTCAAGGGTTGTTAGTGAATTTTTATGGAGAAATCATAGGATAAAGAGGAAGGGGTAACCACCCTTAAGAAATTCCCAATCTTCCTCTCCCCTCATCCTTCCCTTCTAAGCTTAAGCTTCTAGTCAATGACTGAAGCTGTCTCATTTATAGCGACCCGATGTCCTTTTTACCCTCGTTTTGACTAATTTTTTTGCAGCCAACCCAATTGGCAGGAGTGAGAATGGGAGGGGTATTGGTAATTCTCTACATCTAGGTTTTTATATTTTTATCTTTTAATTTTTAAATTGGGAAGAGACGAGCATGTAGGGTGAAAAATGTTTTTTTTTTTTTTAAATGAAAAAAAAAAATTCTCCTCTACCCTCATTTTTCCTTTCGAAAGCATTTCCCGACTTGTTTAGTCCAAGCACAAAGTGTCAAAGCTACAATTTTTGTTTTGGATAATGCTACACGTACAATCGAAGATAACAATCCCGATTGACAATCACATACATGAGAGGGGAGTCCACGATGAATAAAAAAATTGTGAGCGCCTTCTTGTGAGGACATTATCAATTGGGATTGTCATTTTTTATTGTACAACTAGCAAAACTTTTTTGTTTTAGGCCTTAATTGCTTAGTATTCCAGTGAATGGAATCTCCTTTCAAAAAGTGGGGACGACCCGTCACCCATGATGTGTCCCCCTTTTTTTATAAACACAAGTTCGGATGTTGTTACACCATCATCCACCCTACCACAAGTTCTACAAAATATGTTTCTTGTGTGAATGAAACATTACTATATCTTATAATATATGTGCATGAAATCAGGTATGGGCAAACATCCAGTTAATAAGCAAATATCTCAAAATTTTAAAACAATTTATATACACAAACATTTCCAACATATAAAACAAATCATCAATCAATAGGTCCAATCTATGTACGCACTTTGTACAGGAAGTACATAATTTTTATTTAAAAACATGTGTTCATATGAATATGAAGCAGAGGGCAGAGATGGTACCAAAATTTGGAGTTGGCACAAACCTCATTCGTAGACCATAGCTTCATTAGGTAGATGCTCATCCGTTTTCGTTGGCAGAGCTCTCCACAACACCTAGTATTGATGGAACTGCATACAGTATAACATACACAAAACCAATCAATCCCATTTATCAACACTTCAAAGTCAATTTCTCAATTGTGAGAAGAATTATACAACACGTAAGCATATAATAAGTAGGAAAAAACCTTGTAAGTTACCATTTCCTGTGGGTAATGATTCTCTTTCTAGAATTGAGAGTTCACTGAAAGGTGTCAAAGACCATATCATATACGAAATATCGAACAAAAACAGAACAAACAACCTTTATTTTATACTTCAAACTTTAACAATGTGCAGTTCAGAGTCCTTACAAGCATATAAGATCCTGGTGTTTAATGATATACTTCAGAAGTATCCTCAGAAGCTGACGCCTTTGCTTGAAGCTGCTTCTTGCTCATGTCTTTTGAGTCTTCCCTGCCTCCTGTGCCATACGCTCCTTAACCTAAGCAATTTGTTTAGATGTGAGTTTCAGCCAGGAATAGCATAAACTTGGTAGTATGTTTTCGACCAGGTGTCAATGAGTTTGTAGCTTTAATACAAATGGGACTCTGTAACTCCAAGAACACACATTTAACATAGAAAGCATAATGTAAGTACTTAAGCTGAATTTTATACTTGTTGAAAGAAGTTTCTAGATAACACAATTATAAAATGACATTGCTTCTCTTATGATACTTACACTACTTCACAGCTAAGTCATCCATTATACCTATCTCGAAGCGCTTGTGGAAGATCATAATAATTAAGATTAGGATATGAGTAATGCTTGTCGAAAAATAACCATTGTTAAATACTTAAAAGAGATATGACAAAGCATGCTCTTAACTGAATAAACTTTGGTCACTTTTTTTGAGTATATAGTTGATTGCTGTCGATTTATTTATTTAATTTTTTTTCCTTTCCTTTTCTCATCTTTAGGTATTAACTACTTCAATCAATTATGTTGTAAGTCTGACTTTTCTTTGACTACCGCTGCTATTGAAATGATATGATCATCTTTTAGATTTTTACAGTGTAAGGATGAGCAGCAAAAAAATTCAGCCCAATTTGTATCATTTTATGAAGCCTTCTATGTTCTTTCTCATTTGCTCTGCTTCATGGGAGTTGTAAGAGCTCTGAAATGATAATATTGCTTTGGATTATGACGTCCTATTTTTCGATTCTTTCCCATTTGCAGAGATACAATTTCATATGTTCCTACAGATTTTTGCTTTGACAAAAAATTGTGTTTCATATATTCATATTCACTAAAACAAGTCAGCAAACAAAAAATTTATAAGCCTACTTCAGTCAATAAAATGATAAATTAACTTGAGTTTGAAAACCCAAAATACTACATATTAGTATTTTATAGTCCCAATTAAACCAAACAACGCAAGAACAGTAAGAACACAATAGATTTTTCGCCCGTAGGCCCGGATGTTCACCCAAAGGGCTACTCACCACGTTGAGCATACACCGAAGTGATTATAGCTCTAATCCACTAGAATCGAACACTGAGTATCAATTACAAGAATTAAAGGCTCAAGAATCACTCGACTCAAACCCTCAGCCGCAACTCTCCATTTTTCTCTCCTACGAACGATTACACCAATCTTTCCCATTTGCAGAGCAGAGATACAATTTCATATGTTCCTACAGATTTTTGCTTTGACAAAAAATTGTGTTTCATATATTCATATTCACTAAAACAAGTCAGCAAACAAAAAATTTATAAGCCTACTTCAGTCAATAAAATGATAAATTAACTTCTTGAGTTTGAAAACCCAAAATACTACAAGAATATCTCATCTTTTTGTCCAGAACAAGAAGAAAAAGACGAAACAACGCCATAAAACATCAAGAATGGATTACCTCCAGTAGCCATTCCAGTTGCACCTGCAAGAGCCTCCAAGAAGCCTACAGAAACTTAAAAAAATTAAAAATAAATAAATCTACAGCAATCAATAAGCCAATCTTACTCTGCAAATTTTTGTTTTCTTCAAGGGAAAGGGAAAAGGCAAGGAAAAATGAAAGGGAAAGGGTTAAAGAATTGACCTTGGCCTTGAGATCATCGATCTCGACCTTTTGCTCCTCCTACGACCCTCGACGAAGTCTTGTGTATGGGTGTAAATGCTTAAAAAGTGACTTACTGGTTGAGAAATTGATCCCTCTAATCCTCTTCACCATGCCTTCATCAATCCAGGAGATTGCCTGCGTGATGTAAATAGATATAGAATGAGGACAACTGACACACACACACACACACACAATGCATAAGCCATTTTACAGTTCCAGGATTTATGTACGCTTGAGAGAGAACGAAAATGAAGCAGGATTTATGTAGAGAACGAAAACGAAGTGAGGGGGAGAGAGAAAGCATCAACCATTTATAGTGAAGATATTTACTATTTAGTGGTGCGTGTGAAGAAAAAAAAAGGAAAAAAGAAAGAGCAAAAGCGAAAGAAGAACTTCACACGGTGCGAGAGCTCAGTGGAAAGCTCTCGCACCTCGCGAAGCTCTACCTCCTTTTTTTCCACAATATATATATTTAGTGAGAGAAATTCGGCACTATCAAATTTTTTTTTTTCCCACAACGCATTTTTATTTTATTTTTTTTCACAATGCAACATTCTTGGAATTTTTTATATTTTATTTTAAAAACGATATATAAATGTTGTAGTGAGAGGGGAGATATTTATAAACAATATTATAGACAATATATTTTAAGATATTTGAATATATATTTTTAATATTAGATATTTTGATATATATATTTTTTAACAACTGTGTCAAACGGAAGAGTAATTTTGGAAAGGATATCTGGCTACAATGGTGTGAAGTTAAAAAAAAAAACTCGGAGGAAGCTCCGCACTCTATCCGGAGTGCGGAGCAACCAATTTTATTTATTTATTTATTTTTTGTTGAGAGGATACATGAAAGTGCATATATATATATATATTTTGAGTTCAAAAGTGCAAATGTGATTTATTTAAACTGACTACATTTTTATCTATTTTTTTTTTTTTTTTGATATTTTGGGTCGTGGAAACGTGAAATTTTTTTTTTTTTTTTTTTTTTTTAAATATTCCACTACATATTTTTTGTTTGGAAGATATTTTGGGTTGAAACGTGTAAGTCAACAATGTAGGCAAGTCACATTAATTTCATTTGTTGGGTGAACAGTGAAGAACGAGTTTAGCTATAGTGAACACTCTGTTTCAAAACAATAATTTTTACATCCTTTTTAAGGTAAAGGAGGATATATAACGGTTCTTAATATAATTTGCTTAGTTATTTCTTTATAAAAATCATGGTTTAGTTTAAATTAGTGAAATGATAGTCTTATACATACGACGACAATAATTTTGATGCTCCATAAAATTTACACCAGTTTGTTTCCTATTATTTATCTGTAAAAATGATAAATATAATTGTTATCCATCACATTCAGTCACTATTTTTTATTTTACATATTTTGTGTGTCTATAACGATTATATTTTTCATTCTCATTTTACAAAGAATGAGAATCAAATGAAGGCTTAATATATAGTTAATTATGAAAGCTTCCCATGCTGACAAAGAAGAAGTTGATTAACTTTTTCAATTTTAATCATATTTTTAAAAATTATAATAAACATATCATTAAAATGGACAATAAATGGGAATATTTTAAACTTCACATTGCTCATGCCTCGTCCCTGCCCAGCTCCCAAAATCTCCAAGGGGATTGGGATTGTCCCCACCTCGCCCGACTCCTTGCTATTCCTAATTTAGACTCTAAACTGAATTCAAACAAGCTATCAACAAATGTAAATTAATAGCATTCGGTAACTTCAATAAGAATTTCATTCTCCTTTACAAACAAGAAACCTTCAAACAATGCAATCACTTCCGCATCCTCAACCAAGAAGCTACCCAACACATTTTTTGAAATAAAGTCCAGCATCTTTCTTCACAATCTCGCACCATCGCCCTAACTCTAATCACCCTTAAGCCCACTTGTATCACAACATTTGTATTTAGCCTAAACTTCCCAACTTCAGGCACTATCCATCTAAACATTGCAGCACCTAGCACGCACTCTCACACTTGCCTTATCCCCGCTAGAACACAAGTGATCGGCAATCTCTGACAAAGCTCGACCACCTACCCCTCTCCACGATGGAGCACTCGATTTTGCTCGCCTAGATGGTGTATATTGGCACAACCAAAGATTGCTCTCTTCTCCCACACGTCAAAAATACGTACCATTCCTAAGCCCCAAGCAACCCAATTTTACAATATGATTATCAGTTAATCCCTCGCGCATTTTACAATATGATTACCAGATACTCACTCGCGTATTACTAGATCATTCTTAATAATAAAAAAAAAACCGTTTGTTCTTAACAACCAAAACGATGAAGCACTAAAATAATAACACAAGGAGAATCATAAAATATGATTACCAGTTACTCGCTCGCGTATTACTAGATCATTCTTAATAACAAAAATGATTGTTCTTAATAACCAAAACGATGAAACGCTAAAATGATGACACAAGGAGAATCTTAACGATAGATTTACTAAGGCGGTGACAATTCATGCAAAGAAAAAGTGTGCATACTCTATCTATCTTGCTAATTCCTCGTGCACATACCATCAAAGAAACAAGAGTCAAATGAAATACTTTAACAGAAAAAATAAGATTGTATTACCCGACCTATCATGAAAACCTCATCTTCGTAACTCAAATGTATACAATTACAAATAGTGGTGGACCAGGATGCTAGAGCTGGTGGGTTTAAAATAAAAGATATTGAGATGAAAGAGGGAGGAGTACGGGGTTTGGGGGGCAGTGCTTTCGACAATTTTTTTGGAGTTGAGGGTAGCACAAACATTCATAATGATTAAAAAACTTGTACAATTAAAATGATAGAAGTTTAAAATACATATTATTTTCTATTCTGCAAAAATAAAAAAATTATTAACTCAAAAACGCTCATCCGACCAATTACAGCAGTAGGCTGACAAACTGAAATCAGAACTACTTTTTAATTATGTTAGGCTGCTCGAAATCAAATTCAAATATATAGACAAAAATTTCTATCCAATTTCGAGGCATCAACCCATGCTACCAAACAGTTTCTTCAACAATTAGACGGATCTACTACAAGAGGTGAAAGCACTTCGTTGCTACTGACAATTAACAATCTCAGAAAGAACCAAATATACAACTAAACTAGCAAAACTGATAAAAGAACAACACCTGAATATCAAAACAAATCACAACCTTCAACAATTCTCTGAATTCAAATCTTAATTAACTAAAATTCATTTCCAAAGCCAGATTTTCGATTTTCCATCTAAATCTATACTTATATCTAACATATTATAATAAAAATTACAGTATACTTTATAGATGTTATATCCCAAAATCTGTATTTATATCTAACACATCTAACATGTTATATCTCAAAATTGTAAAGTATTTTAAATAAAAAAAATGAAACTAAAAAAAAAAAAATTTAAAAATCTGGTTGGTCCTAGGATCCACCAGGTCCACTGGTGGGTCCGCAGATTACAAACTATAATTTAATAATTATTTTTATCTTAATTGTGCGCTCTATATCTTGATAAATGAATTGCCAATAACATGCTTTGCTGCTTCCCCACCTCACCCACCCCACGCCTCCCCTATGACCTAGGCAGCAAATTAGGGTTAGAAAACGGAACAGTCGGCGCAAGTGATCTATCTATAAATAGCAGAAGCATATTCTGATTAGTTTAAGAATGAGGCTAAATCTCAGAGAGGAATGGATTTCTTAAGGGTGGTTACCCCTCTCTGTAACCCGGCCGATGATTTCAACAAGAACAACAAACAACCCTTCATCAAAACGCATAGAAATATATATATATACACACACATACATTCGTATGGTACAAAGAAACATTTAGGCTCCGTTTGATTGCAAGATGGAATTTGGATGGAATGAAAATCATCGGTGATTCGATCGCCATCTCTCTCTCTCTCTCTATTGATCATGTTTGAGGAATTTCCTCTACAAAGATGCGAGGCTGTGATGATTTTTCAAAGAAAAACAAAATTTGAGACCATGAGCTTGCCGTATCTTGGCTTGGCAAACGACAGAAGGTCTACGAGAGAGAAAGGTGAAATAAATGGAAAAATGTTTTTCTATTTTCTCCAATTTTTTACATTCTCTCTCTCGTTGTGGCAACTGTTTGTTAGCAGCCATGGCGGTTTAGCCTTTTGTCTTGATTTCACAGATCTGAGCCTACAATCGATTCAAAAAAAAAATATAGAAAATATAAAATTGAGATCTGCACAAAAGTCTGCGTGTGAATTGATTTTGTGATTTAAAATCAAGGATGCTGGCTTATAATTTTATTTAATTGTACTTTTTCCTTTTCCTTTTCTTTTGAACTTGGATTTTCTTTTTCCTCATTCTGTTTGAAATTAAAATAATTATAAACGAAACGAAACGTTACACTGGGGAGTGTTCAATAGAGTTGTTGAGTTTTGTTTGATTTGATTTACATTTAATCTTAATATTCAGAATATTTTTTATATACCAACGCGTTTTATCAAGCTTAAATTAGAACTTAATTACTTTTTTACAATATTTTATTTTTCTCTTATTTATAAAATGCTTTTTTTTAATCAATTATTGTCAACTAACTTCAGCATTTTTTTTGGGTTTAATTTCGTTTACTTTGCTTGGAAAGTAAACTTTATTAAGCTGTACAAATAGTATTTCTGAATTTTATTATTCATATTTCAAAGTTTTGCGCTTTCTAGCAAATTTAGAGTATCATCAAACTGGCACATTTGTCTAATTCGACACCTGCTAACCAATAGAAAATCATCCACTATTTTCCAGAAATTAACAAAATCTGACGCGAAAAAAATTAGAGGTACCCATTAAAATACTTAAAAATGAAAAAAATTAATATGCCAATATCAAAGTAAAAAAAAAAAAAAAAAAAATTAATTACCATCCAATTCCCAGAATTATCTACTTTGTTTAAATAAATGGGAAAAAAAAAACGGTGAAACCATTTTCACTACAGCCACCATCGAATAAATCCCTAAAGGAGAATATTTTGAGGCTCAGATCTGTTTTATGATCGGACAAGAGAAAGGAGTACCCGCCATGGCTGCAAAACCGGTTGCGTGAGAGATAGTAGGAAAAATCTCAAATCACACGCCGTCCGGATTGCCCAGCCAAGATACGGGTCAGGTTATCTCTTTGCCCGATTCATTAGCTCAGAAGACTTAAAAGAAACATCATCACAGCCTCTTTATTTGCCAAAAGTTACTCCAAACATTGCAGTGGAGATTGACCTGTATATCAATAGGTTTGGAACCGCAGTGCAATTTTCCCATTTATGTACTCTTTTAGCCCCTGTTTGAGAGAGATTATACATACATACATATATACATTGGAAGGGTTGTTTTTGATTTGTTGATGGAGAAATCATTGGGTAAAAGGAAGAGGTAACCACCCTTAAGAAATTCCCAATCTCCCTTTCCCCTCATTCTTCCTTACTGAGCTCAATCTTTTCTCTTGATAGGTGGTTAAGCTATCAGCTTTGTTATTTATGGAGAGCCGGATTCCCTTTTTACCCTCGTCTGACTGACCTTTTGCTGCCTTGCCAATCCGGATGGCAAAAAAAAAATCTCGTTAAATCCAATACCCAAACGATACGGGGGTCGTCGCTCTAAATTGAATACAGGAGAAATGGTCCTACGTCGCTGCACCGTCCATTTAAAGGGTTTTATCAAGGATTATATATATATTATCATCATTTTTAAAGCAGCAGGGATTGTTCTTAAAAAATATAAAATAAATAAATTTACCAACTAAAGACATAAAATAAATAAATAAATAAAAATAATAATAATAAACGCAGCAATAAACCTTGCCCCGCTCGTATCAAACTCCGATTCTATCCTGTCCTGCTTTTTCTTAACTCGTTCTTAATGAATTAAAAAAAAAAAATTACCAACTAAAGACAAAAAAAAAATGGTAAAACCAATAAAAAAAAAAATAATAAACGAGGCGATAAACCTTGCCCCGCTCTTATCCAGCTCTGATTCTATCCTGTCCTGCTCTACCTTAACTTGGTATGGAGGCAGGGACAAAGTGACAAAATTATCCATTACGATGGGGGATAAAAATGGCCGCCCCGGCCCCCTAGTCATGAGTGACAAGGCAAGGGGGTACTCCAGTAATCCACATTTAGGTTTTTTTTTTTTTTTTTTTTTTTTAATAGTTATTTTTAATGATTTATATAATTAATAATGAGAATATTAGTTTCTAGAATGATCCAAATAGATAGCAATTGCAATTTCTCAAGATTCTACTATTACGCTATTAAGGCTGTTAGCCCTCCACGTTTTCACCACAAAATATTAACTTAATCAGCAAGCAAAAACTCCTTATAAAACGCAGCCGAAAAATACTTCAAAAGATCCATAAATCCAAAGCTTTTATCATTTCTGTTTACCCCCAAATCTGAAGCAATGGCTGAGAAGAAAATGGGCGTGGTTAAGGGTTTAGATTTAGCGAGGTACATGGGAAGATGGTACGAAATTGCTTCATTCCCATCAAGATTTCAGCCCAAAAATGGGACCAATACAAGGGCAACGTATTCTCTGAACCCTGATGATGGCACTGTTAATGTTTTGAATGAGACATGGACTGATGGGAAAAGAGGGTTCATTCAAGGCACTGCTTACAAGGCTGATCCCAGTAATGATGAGGCTAAGCTTAAAGTGAAATTTTACGTGCCCCCCTTTTTGCCCATTTTTCCCGTCACCGGCGATTACTGGGTTTTGTACATTGATGCTGATTACCAGCATGCTTTGGTTGGCCAGCCCAGCCGGAGCTTTCTTTGGGTATGGATTTTGACTAATATTTGTGATTTGTTGGCATCATCTATACCCCAGTTTCTTTTAATTCTGCAGTAAATGTCGATGGTAGATTAATCTTATAGGAACAATTATTCCTACAATTCTGTTGAAGTTTATAAGATGGTTAACTCTATCAAAAGTTGAATCTAAGATCCAGAATTTTTACCTATTAACTGATTATAAGCACTTGAAAGATCCGTCTGCGTTTTATTGAACTGTGTATTTGTTTTCAGATATTGTGCAGGAAGCCTGATCTGGACGAGGGGACATACAAGGAGCTTGTAGAGAAGGCTAAAGCTGAGGGGTATGATGTGAGCAAATTGAACAAGACACCACAGGCTGATCCTCACCAGAGACTGAAACTGCACCCAATGATACTAAAGGAATTTGGTGGATTAAATCCATTCTAGGAAAGTAGTAGGAAGCATAAATTATTCATTAGTCACTCAATATGTAGAATCAAGGGCAGCGCCCTTCTGCTTTACTTACCTTGTAAGTTTCTCTGTTCCTTTTTCAGATAAAAATGTCATAGCATTCAGATAAATGTATGCGTCTGTGCTCCGTTGATGTTACAGCCAATTCTAGGAAAGCTTTTATTTTTTTTTGAATTACGTTCCATTACTGGCGTCCCCACCTGTCTTGCCCTAACTTGGTGAAGGGTAAATAGTAGATTATGCCTCCGAGGGTGCAAGGTGGAAGGTTACCCTTTAAGTCTCACTTACCAAGGACCTTATCCATATTTCAGGATTCGAATCCTTACCCGACAATTGCAAACGAGGCTAAATTTTTTCCACCTTCCCCTTTCATCACTTGGAGATGTGTCTTCAGGACTTTAGGAAAGCTTTTATTATTTTGTTTACTTGTTGCCCAAGCAGAAAGAAGCTTTGGTTGGAAGAGAATTATGGTAAATTAAACATCTAAAAACTCTCAAAAATCACTATTGTATCAAAAAGGAGAAAAATAAATATGGAAAATAGTGGATAAAAAGGGGTATGAATTTAAGAAGTTTCACATAGAAAATTTACCAGAGTTCATAAGCCACAAATTTTCAACCACACATTTCATTAACCTTTATCAAAATCTATTAAAATTTTGATTTTTACCTAAACCAAACATGGGATAAGCAAAATTTCATGTTACTTACTATTTTTTCCCAAAGATTTCATGCTGTTTGTAACTTTTCTTTGATTAAATCCATCTCGTCTGTACTCACTAAAACCCTTTACATGATCTACATCCACATCTCCAAATATAAGCTATTCATGTCTACGGAGTTCTCTAAATTATAAATTATACATTAATCAACACCAACACAACAAATTTCTCGAAAGCTATCCTGGGACAAGGGGGAAAAAATAAGAAACAATGAACAAAAACAAAATGAGATCTTAATGCATCACATCACAAGTATGATCAGAACTCTTGCAAATACAAAGCTTATAAATATTATAGAAACATTACCAATTCGCCAAAATTATCTGAAAACCACAGATTCCATAGTAGAGAAAAGTATTACTAATTCCCTTTCTGTCTCCAAAATCATTTACAAAATGGTACAACATTGATTGGTTTTCTTTGCTTGTTTGTAGAACATCTGTTTCAACAGCACCAAGGAAATTCAAGTGTCAGCATCACCAAACTATAAGTTTTCAAACCAATGGTAAATAGAAAAATATCCGTTCACAAATTCTGAATAAAAAAAATTGAATTCTAATCCGAGATTGGTACTACAAAGAAAGTGAAAATAATATACATGTTTTATGAGCTTCTTATAAGAACGGTAATTTATCAGAAATGTGCTCTGAATAAATGCACTGCATGGTAAAAGATTCCTGAGGCAAGTTTCAGCAACTTTAGTTGCATGAAATTATTTACAACTCAACGAGTATTCAAAAACTCTAAACATGTGGTTTCTCATTTACACTGTTCAGCTCAACTCCACATAACTTAGTCTCAATGAGTTAGAGGTCAGTTGTTAACTCTTTACGACTTTTTATTTTTGCTATTGAACCACAAAAGAAAATGTGTTATATTTCTTATGGAAATAAAACTCATTACCATTAATAACATATTATATTATGTACACTCTCAACTGCTAGAACTCTTAAACACCCGTTTTTACCAGCTCATAGAAAGCAGTGGCAGAACTGGCCAAATAGTTTCATCAGCTTGCTTTTTAATCGCGTTGACTATGAATTTTAATGTGAGGAAAGTGTCAAGCAGTCAAAGCATAGTTGCTCATCCAAAGAATTTCTACCAAGAAAATAAGGAAAGAAGATCCAGTGACAAATGCTTAGTAGTTAAACTATGACAACTGTGTCGTTTATGCATTATTACTCAAAATTTTGAAAAATTATCTCTAAAAGCTGGAAAAGGTGTGTTCTCGAATCTTCATTTAACCATAGCCATAAAATATCAGTGACATATACATACCTGAGAAGCAGCACTAAGATCTGAACTCTTATCGACCAAGCTATCCAGCTTCTCACCTCGAGCCAGGACACTGTCGATTGTTTTATGCTGAATCAAAAAACAAGATAAAGAATTAGCACAAGTAATGATGCAAAGTTAACAAAAAAGAAAGAAAAAATTGAAACAATGAAAGGATTATACGCCAACTTGAGTTGTAAATTGAGACCATTTAAAAAAAAAAAAAAAAAAAAAAATTAGCAATATAGCTATAACATGCACCTCTAGTAATCTTGCAGTAGCCCATAATCCATCTATAAGATAATGTCATATTGTTGGTCAATCCCGTAAACAGAAAGTGGGATATGTATAAGGCAACTCAATCAATCAAAATAGGAATGGTAAGCAAGCCATTTACAGAGCTCGACCTAATTTCATTTTTGGAAGCTTCATAACGGTCAACAATCAACACGTGTTTTATAGCCTGAAAGAGAGAAATTACAAATACTCCATTTATATGATGTCACATATCTACATCAAATATGATATTGCTGATTTGAGCTCATTTATTCGTTCAGTTGGGTGTATTCGACCTTTGCTTTCTTTCTTTTTATATGTTTGGCTATGATTAAAACGTGCTTGAAAGCACCGTTTCTACATACTTCCTAAAAATCACCTTTTCAGGCTTAGTCAAACAACCTATTTTGTCTATTCCCCCCTTTTGGACATAAGGAGCAATAAATTCTGAAATTTGGTGGGCAATGCCTGTAGCTTCATATGACAGTAGAGGGTTATAACTAATAATTAATAATCATCTCAACCACCAAACCATCCCATCATGATCAGCCTTGAATATCCGTTCTCCAATATGCACTCTAAAGCTGGTTCACACAAAAGATACTGACTGTATTTACACACATAAAATCACATGGCAGGTAGCTGATACGTGTCACTACGATGAAGTAATCATGACAACATACTGACTGAGCCCTCGATGATCAAATCAAAATCTTACAAGTAAAAGCATAATATCAAGTCCTGCATAAGTATGAAAGCAACTGCCAACAAAGGCTAGCGAAGAAGTATTAAGCTCAGAAATATAATAAAATCTCACAATCCTAAACGTGATACAAGACTCTTATTTCTTTGTTAGCCTTTCCTTCCCCACATAGGCAAGATTGAAAAGGCTTTATAGTTTCAACTCTTTCATTGTCATCAAACTAGTAAATCAATTTATAACAATAGTCTGAATGATGTAAAACTCAGAAGCAACACAAAAAAGAGGAAAAGGGTTTTAAATATGGAGGAAACAAATAACTCACAAGAATAATTTTGGTTTCATCCAGTTCCCTCTGAATTTTTAACAGCTTATCAGCCTCAGCAGGGTCCTGAAAAGTCAGACCATAAACAAATTAAGTTGACAGGTGTAAGATACATAACACATGTGGCACCTATAACCTTATCAAGAAAATAGAAACGTTTCCATTTTCTAACTCAATAACATAACAGGAGACCTTATATACCTGAAATTTAGTTAGAGCATCATTTAAATAGGGCCATGCTTCAGTCTTATCAGCTTGCACAGTTTTCCAGGAATCGCCGAAATTCTTTTGGTATTCATCCAGAACCTGACAAATATTAATCCACAGAAACTTGCATATTAATAATTATTCACGGTATCTCTGCAAAATATAATATTTGACCAATAAGGTACAGCTACCTGGTTGAGCAATGAAAATGCACTTCGAACTGGGTAATGGTCATCCATTAAACCCAATACACATAAGCCATTTTGGTTGTATGCATGTACCTTGTACTCTATTGCACGAAAGAAACAAAAAAAGATGTCAACCTCTAGCATACAATTATATAGAGAATTGAACAGAAAGGGATAAACATTTCAAGCAAGCAATTTTGTTGTCTAGTAATTCAATCAAAAATTTTAAATAAATTAGAAACCGAAATCAGTCCGAATCTACCAGATATGGTGTGGGCAAAAATCTACTGGCGTTGGTACTTGGTAGATTGCAAGAACCATCCACTTAAAATATTCCCAAAATTTATAACAATACAGTAGTACGTATTCAACCGAACAACAGAAGCCCTAAAAGCAAACTATATATCAAACCTTTCAATGAAAATCAACTAAACGTCTCTAATAGACTTCAAAGACTCAGAAAGATCCCTGCAAATCACACATCACATTCCAACATTAGATTTCATGAATACACAAGTTCATCAACAACCATTTCCCCCGTGAAAGCTGAAGCAGTTTTGCTCTGATGGCCAATTGAAAAACACACTCATAAACCACAAGACCTCAACAGGGAGTTAATCATTTGTCATGCTCTAGAAGATAAATTCAAATTATTAACACGTACCAGTAAACTTTAATTACAGTTACCAAATACAGAAGGCACTTAACATTCCCCTAAAACAATCATATGACATAAGGTTATCTGCCCTGAGCATCATAAAATCAGTATTCATAGGGGAAAGAATTCTACAAAAATTAAACAACAGAAGTCATCACCCATTTTTCCTATTCCAATTCCAATTCCAATTCCAATTCCAATTCCAATGGCCCATTTTTTTGCAACTTCTTGTCATATCTATACTCCATCTCTCACTTTAAGTTCAAAACTTCACATAGCAACTCCTATGAAATCAAATATCTCACTCATATGGAAGCCTATCGAAGCATTAATTTACCAACTAACACAGAATCATAACCACCGACTCCTCAATAAATAATTCTACATTGATTAACTTCACAACCCTAATATAAATCAAAATAATAATAAAACCACATCGG
This sequence comes from Osmanthus fragrans, assembly GCA_019395295.1. Lineage (NCBI taxonomy): Eukaryota > Viridiplantae > Streptophyta > Magnoliopsida > Lamiales > Oleaceae > Osmanthus > Osmanthus fragrans. Next base: position 755,130 of record CM033343.1, read on the forward strand.
TTTTTTCATTAAATCATCATAAAATATCTGACAATCATTGCATATTTCTACCCCCCAAAACCCAAAGAAAAATTTAAAAAATCTCAAAATTAATGCTCAAAAAAATTACAAAAATATGAATTCAATCAAAATCGATCAAAAACGAACTAAAAAATAAAGAAAGAAATTTCCAAAAAAAAAAAAAAAAAAACTATTTTTCTAAAGAAGAAATGGAGAAGTGCACTGCAATTAAAATTAAAACGTTCACCATAGAATCTCAAAGTGATGAAATCTCATGTCTAAACACCAGCTAAGAGCTATAGGAACAGGATCATGCACAATCAAAATAAACAACAATTTTCAAGAAATATGAAATACAAAAAAATTACATTTTCTTTCAGGGAAAAAAAAAAAAAACATACAAATAGGTATCGGACCTTCGTGCTGCACCGACTGGCGTTCGCCGGGTGGGGTCCGCTTAGCGACTGTCCGAGCCACAAAGACAACGAACTCTTTGACGCTGGGGCGCTGGAAGAACCCGAACCTGGATACATCCGATGCGTTGGCCAAAATCACCGGATCCGAACCCTCCGGGGTGCATTTTAACACCAACAACGCCGTGATCTGCATCCTCCCCCTTCTTCCTGATTCTCTATGCGTGTATATATATTTTAGAAATCAAATCAAAATAAAGAAAGTTGTATATATCTCTAAAATTTCAGTGCTCAAATATGTGAGAAATGGAAAACCAGAAATACAAGAAAAGGAACAAATCTCGTCTGGCTTTATACATATAGACGACGTCGGTAATATCTGTATTATTTATTCCTTTTGAATTTAGAACATGTTTGATTTCAATTAAAATATAATTTTAGTTAATTTAAAGTCAATCATTTTTTTTATCACTCCCACAACTTTTTAATCATGTATTTCAAAATTTTCTATCATAATTTATTAAAAAAAATTAATTTTAATCTCCACCAAACACTATCTTGATGTAAAACGGAAAGTTTGATCGCCGCCTTGATAATGAGATAAAGGCAAAGACACTTTATTAGATGCTATGTGGAGAGCATAAGGTTTCTTTGATCGGTAAATTATATTTCCACTTTCACTAGATGATCTAACTGTACTTTAATAGTGCAATTATGTTCAATTTCACTGCTTAAACTGAGGGGAACCAACACATTACTGTAAGTTCATGCCCGTGCAATGCACGGGCTTTGCTATTTTTATGGTAAAATTAGCGTGCAGTATTGTGTGTTAGAGATTAATTGTTGGTGACAAAATATAACCACAGTAGTAAACATGATTTTATGCATGAAGACACAACAAACCACACAATCATCAACTTTATTGTTTATCAGGTGAGTGATTTAGAAAACCTTGGAGTGTACAAACTAACGAAATTAAACAATACAATTAGTGCTTGTAGAACAACCAGTCTCAAATTGAATGAATCATGTAAATAACAAGCTTTTCAAACATTTAGAGATGTAATATAGGTTAATATGAGATTTCAAAATTTATTTAGAATTTGTTCAACAGACATGAATTAAACTTGAAGCAGAAGAGAATTTCATATCTTATGTAGAGAGGACAACACTTTCCGTAAACATAGTTGATGAAAAGAAAAGACAGAAGCATTACAAGCAATACCTGATCCCCCTTTTTTTTTGTAGTTTCTTGTAGCATAGAAGCAATAAATAATAATTTCTTGGCAGCTAAGGTAAGAATAATCCTTGGGCATCAAATGGTTCTTGTACTGATTTTCCTGCATTTTGCACTTTCCCTGAAAAGGAAGACATGTTTAACGGTTAAAATGTAATTTTCGAAATGATGAAGTAAAACTTTGAAGATGTAAATGGCCCATGAACTTACTGTTGCTAAAGCCCAAAGCCACGCCTTAAAAGTCGAGAGTTGAGGCTGAGACTAAGTTTACCCATAAATGCGTTAACTTCTCTTGAATCCATTTTATCCTTCTCAACTACTCTTTCAGCAGTCCAAGATAAAAATTTGTTTATATGTTAAAAACATACCAAGTTATGCACATCCAACTTGTTGGAAGTAGAACACAACTCCCGTAATTTTTCATTTCGGGAAATTGGGATACAAGACCAAAAATGGGCACATACAGCCACTTTAAAGGATATAAAAAACATGGATAAATGCTTATTGGATAATTTTATAATCTAAAAAGTGAGGATTACCTAGTTAGTTAGTGGTCTATCGTTATGTGGTTGTTCTTCCAAATAATCCTAGTGAATTTGAGGAAGTGCATTTGCTAGCATTTCCTGATATATATCAAATCCTAAAAATGAAATATAATCATGTTAACATGGTTCAAATTATGGCAGCAATAGAGCATTTAGGAGAACATTTTATGGTAGCAATATAATCTATAATACACAATATAGATATATAATAGGAGTATATGTCTAGTTCAAAGATACACGAAAATTAGTTTGGGAGCCAAGGTAAGAATAATCCATATTTTATTTCTTGGTTTAATGCTATCATTGAGCAAAAGAATTTGATAAAGATAGCTACCTCAGTTAACTTTTTGTCAAAATACATAGGATAAAAAGATTGTATCGTCTTCGGGTTATCATTATTATTATAAGATTAAGATTAATATTTGCGATGTAATATACTCACTTCTTCTCTTGCTCAATGAATCCAAATTGTCTTAGATGATAAAAACCTAAAGGCAATTACAAAAGAAAGAAAAGATTATCCAAAATAGGTACTTTATCAAGTAAATTATTATTTTTAGAGCCGAAAATAATTATTATCTATCACTTACATTCTATTTTGTCTTTAATAGGAGTATGGGGGATGGAAAGCATTGAGTGCATGGATAAATTCCTCATTCGATAACACAATTCCTATTTTCATCAAATAGATCAAAAAAAATCTGAAAGCAAATGTTGGAATAAATTAAATGGAAAGTGGAGACTCTACTTTACTTGAATTATCATATTGTGATTAAAGATAGTGCATAAGTTAGCTTACATATAACCTGAGATTCCACTGAATAGGTATAACACATCACAGAAATACGATATGTGCAGGCAGAGTAGTAAAAGATTTGTGCATAACGTCACCGAATATATAGAGCTAAAAGGAATAATGAGTGCTTGTATACTCAATTAGAAATCCAAAATTTTAAACACAAGTTTGTTTATGTTATTAGTTGTCCAAAGAGTTTTCCTGAGTTTAATAAGCATGGTAACTATCTCTTTCCAATTTTGAATAAACCTTTAGGTGTATTTGATTAGCAATAGAGATCTCTGTTATGAGACAACTGAATCTAAGCTGCCTGCAATTGTCTCACTCATTAATATTAATATCATCTTGGAGAGAAAGCTAGTCGACTGCAGTAAAAGACTATATTTTCACCACTTGATGCATTTTTTTTCATCCTCTTAATGTGAAAGTACATAAGCATTGTGATGGAAAAGATAGCTAACTATAATTTCATGAAGCTTCAGTAAGTGTAAAATTAAAATAGATTAACCCAATGATAGTATGACTTTTCATTAAATTTTGTGCAAGTAATTACAAATTTGTTCATTCCGTGAAAACTCAATTTTAACATACTCATAATAAGACAATCATTACACAAACTTGACAATGCAAAATGGACATGTCTCATCTGTTCCAAGTGAAGAACAAATATAAAGGTAAAGTTAATAAAAACAGAAATCCCAATCATATCATACTTAAAAATCACATATTTACAACAAATGTAAGAAAAACAACTCAAAATAATAATAAAGGACTACATAATTATAATAGAACCACAAAACCACATTATCGAATACTAAACACAAAACTCAGTATCTATATAATGTGTTATGTGTATAAGCATGGACAATATATGCCAAAAAAAAAAAACTCTTTACAAAGTTCAATTTGGACAAAATCATAACAAGATTGAAGACTATCTGACAAAATACAGATTGCATTCAATAGAATGATTCTAGTTTAACACTCATAACTCATAAAATATAAATTTAGTTTCATTAATCCTTCAACCATAAAAAGAAAATAAAAAATATATATAAAGGAACCCATAAAAAATGAATGAAAACAACTAATTTTGTATCAAAACTTACCCAACAAATACTTTAGCAACAGAGTTGCGTGCTCCACCAAGTCAAAATTGTAACCATACACGCACAAAAGGAAACAAAAGAAGTAGTCAACTTCAAATACATAACATTTGCAAGTGAACTTATTAGAAATCGATAGGTTTAGAAGACATTTTGAAACGAAAGAAAAACCCTAAATCAAAGGATGTGTATTGCTGTTGCAAGATCCTTTGGTGCAAATCTGTAACAAGACAGCATGTTTGGTTAAGCTTAAAAGGTTCACTTTTAAGTAAATTTACTTACAATTAAATAAGTTTGAAATGGAAAAAAAAATAAAAATAAAAAATTTATTAGTCAAAATAAAAAATGAGTTATTTAAATAGTAAGTCAAGAATTGCTTTCAATAAGAAACCTTTTTGACTTGGAAGAAAGAAAACAATACATATAAATATGTCTGGAAACAAAGAGTACTTAAAATCATCTTCTAGAAAGATTTAAGCTTAGCCAAACATGCCCAAGCCACGGAAACTTGTGGATGAAAACTTGCAAAACAAGATATTAAATGATGAAAAGGCACCTTTAATAACATTTCATCATCTGAAAGAGGCAAAACATGGCCGCCAGCTTGCATGGGTGATCCCATATTAGGAACTACATGCCCAACCGAATTCGAAAGGGCATCCTTCCCTATAGACACATTTTGGCTATTAAGAAGCATTCTCAGCCTTCTGCTCTCCACGTCACTGGCAGATGGAGAAGTCAAATTTTGCTGCGCAAGAAGCAGCTGCTGTTGATGCTGGGGTGTTAGCATCTGTAGTTGGTGAAAGGGCTGAGGACCCTGAATGAACGACTTTTGCTGCTGAATAAGTCGAGAGCGAAGCTGTTCGAGACCCTAGCAAATGAGGCATAAAACAATGAGAGAGCAGTATAAAAAGGGAAAACAAAATGATTGACTTGCAAACCCTGATGTCACATTCCTCACCAATATGAAGCTCAGAAACTGTATTAGATAATAAGTGTGAGAGAGTTGCAGATATAAAAACATTGGCAATTCCAAAGACACCTCATACAAGCAGGTAAAAGTCACTCAGATGCACACCAAATTCTAGAGCGACGTGTGTTCAAGCTGGAATATCAAAACATGTTGTATAATGTACATGTACAGAATTTGGGAAAGAATCATGGAGAGCCTCCAATCAAAATCTAAGAATCTTCAATAATGTCCTCCTGAAATATAAAACCAATATGCTAAAGAAAATAATCCTTGAAGAAAAAAAAAAATATAATAACTTCATAGCCAAAACCTCTTAATCTTGATTCACAAGGACAAAGAGACCCATGGTTATTTAAGCTATATATTGAGGCCAACTACTCATTCCAGTCCACATAAACCGAATTATGATAATTTGCAAGTTTATCATCAGAAAAGCACTATGAAGCATTGGATACAAAATACCCTAAACACAATGCTTGTCCAGAGTGCCAACAAAAATTCAAGGCCTTGCCACTACAAAGTCACAAATGACAAGTCCAAAAAATCCACATTATATTTTTACAATTGCTCGTCCATACTGAGAAGTGACAAGAGCATCTGAAGACATAATACACTTACAGTTAGCGGCCATCCTTTCAATGTCAAATTGTTGCCAACTTGATTTGACCCTAAAACAACAGGAATTGTATTAATAAGACCTGGCAAATTAGCCAATTAATGACTGCAGCTGGCATGATACTCTGATCCTGTTCGATGTTAAGGGTTAGTCCTGAAAATTTTGAGGCCCTAGAAGACAAATTATTCGAGGCTCCTAATATAATTTTTTTACAAGTGTATGAGCATCAACCATGGTTTTCTCGTGATGAAGAACATTTTGTCGATGGTACTCACTCATCGTTTGATTCATCTAAGAATCAATTCTCTTATTCAAATAGAATATAAAGGAGTTTGATTCATCTAAGAATCAATTCTCATGTTCAAGAAATAGAATATAAAGGTCTTCTGAAAACCTGTGACGTACAAGCATCAGTGATGACTACCATATATTTTCCAAAATATTTTATATTTAAAAATAAAAATTCAAAAGCAGCAATCAGAACAAAAATTATCAGACATTATTGGGTAGGGGGACAACCTTCTGCTTTATTTGCACTAATACATTTTCAAGAAATTATTTAATGCAAGAAAATTCCAAATATATAATGATTATTTTTGGGCTTTTGCATTTTTTATTTTTTTTATTTGAGGCCCCCCCTCCTATCTTGAGGCCCAAGGTCACTGCCTAGGTGGCCTTTGGGCCAAGACCTGGTCTGTCAATGTGGAAATTCTAGAATGTCTTACTAAGATCTTACTTAGAAAAATGTTCAAATTTCGCTTCATTAAAAACTTTGAGTGACAAAACCAATACATGTATACTTTGACACCAGGTATGGTATAGATCAATAAAAAAATTTAATAAGTGATTTTTCAGATGTATCATGGAAATTCTTTGAAAGACAAGAATCAAATAATTTTCTGAGGTATACAAAAATAGAGATTAATTGCAAATTGATGGATGAGATCAGTACCAGGGATCCCAATTAATGATCCTTCAGGGCCAACAGCTCTGGGGTTCATTATTGAATTCATTTCAGTCTTCGTGTCCTGTTCACGTATGTGAGAAGAAAGTATATGCAAAAAGAAAACAAAATAACATATCCAAAAAAAATTGAGAAAAAATACATACAAGTGTAGGCCCTGGAAATTGCTGGCTCCGAGCTTGAACTTGGGGCGACATACCACCAGTCGAACCATGCAGAACTTGGCTGAAAATAGGATTTTGATCGCCGATGATAAGTGTTCAATAAAACACAGATTACTCTGATCAAGTCAAGAGTACAACATATAGGGGGTGGGGGGGAATAACTCAGTTACACATTGCTTGCAAATGAATTGTCCATGGTTTCATTCTATTGGCTCAAAAAGATCGACATTTCTTTACATTTTTTTGGGATAATATTTCAATTTTAACCATCAAAAGACATTGATAGCGCAACATATTCAAAACTATAGCTTGTTATATTTTTCAATAAAGAACCCACTCTTCCATTTTTAAAAAACAACGTGATTCCTTGCTCGATTATATCAATAAACGAAAAGTACCCATTTTATACAATGAAATTCGCACAAAACCTCAATAATTTTTCTTTAAATTACAAATAGTAAGCGCAAATATATAATAAACAGTTGAAAGAATACAATTTTGAGCTTGTTTCAGATAATTAACGCAAAAAAAAAAAATTGTGACATTTAACCTATTTTACAAAAAGGGATCACAGTGAAAATAAAAATTTAACATATATTACGCTTACCTTGAAAAACACTTGAATTAGTAATTGATAGCCACAATAATTCACCAAGAGGCAACATCAAATTCGCGCAAAGAAGAGGGATCCTTTGCAAGAATTTGGGTAAATTGAAACTAAAATCGCACAAGTTTCACGCTTCCGATCCGGGCAAAAATTTAAGAGGTTAGGCCCAAGACCTGGAATATATTGGGCTCATTGGAACTCATCCACAAGTTGGGTAGTCGTCTTACTATTGGCCCAATTAAAGATCCAGCAAAAAAATTATAAGGCATGATACCTATCTCTAAAAAGAAAGAAAGAAAGAATCATAACCCAAAAAAAAAAGTGATCTTTAAGAAAATTAAAAAGCAGCCCCCAAAAAAAAAAAAAAAAAAAATATATATATATATATATATATATATATATAAATTGAAACAACTCCATTTATCCAACAAAGCCACAAAAACCCTAGAATGCATTAAAAAAAAAAAAAAAAATCAGGAAAAGGCATTTTCAAATAAGACAAACGCTGCCATTAGAAATAGAACATATTTTCAATTTTCAATGAACACGAATCCAAAAACACCCAAAACACAAATCTAAGTATCTAACAGAGAACATAAAATATAGACCACAAAACGTGAATAGGAAAGAAGAACAGTAGAAGAGGTAGAACTGTGGGATAAATGCAAAAAAAAAAAAAAAAAAAAAAAAAGCTTACATTTTATCAGCTTCCCAATTTGTCTGAGACATGTTGTGCTGTTTCAACCCCTTCTGTCTCTGAAAATGATTAATCGAACACACAAAGAAAAACAAATTGGTCAATAATAATCTACAAAACAGTAATCAATTAATACAGAATTCTATAACAGAAAATTAAAACAAGAAAAGGGTTAAGAGATACATAAATCTTTCACAAAATTGAAAAAAAAAAAAAAAAAAAAAACCCAGATTGCACTTGCATAGAGTACTCTTACACAATTCATGTATATCTACAATGTATCACCGAAAGGGTTCATAGAGATTAACAGTCGGAGTTGAATCGGCGGCGCTGCACCAGGGCCGACGTGTTATTGACCCGGTCACTGAACGGTTTCATTGCCGGATTTTGATTTTGAGAAGGAAAGCGGTAGAGAGAAGAGAGAGCGAGAGAAATTAGGGTTAGGACAGGGAGGGAAAATATGGGAAGGTTGCGTTTTTATCATTTTTTTGCCATCTCCGTGTCACGGCTATCATTTGGTTTAATTTAAAAAAAATTTAAGCATTTATAATTTAATTTTTTTTTTCAATTTATTTAAAATATATATATGTTAGTATAATTTTTTTTTTTAATTTTCTTAATTTAGTTTTCGGTGTTTTTATAATTAAATATTTAGGAAATATTTGATATTTTTTTTATATTTATTATATATTAGATATTTTTAGGATTAGAATACGATATATATATAGTAAATTTAACAGTAATTGTGAGACGAAAAATATATATAATAGCGTGAAAATTTTTTATTTTTTTATCAAACGAAATCGAAATATTACATTCTTAATATCATTTTGAAGTACTCACGCCCTAATATTTCAGGACGTTAATGGTGTGCGAAATGGCCAATCGTAGCAAAAGTTACGGCGCGTCAAAGTAGGTCATTCCAAACTAATATTTCGAAAATTTCGATAACAAGCTAACTTTAAAAATTCTTCGACAATTGTACGCTACCCGAATCCATAAATCTTCTATATCATCTCGAAACTCATTTCGAGAACTATATCGTAGATATATCGAATGATCTAAATGAATATCGAAAATAGTCAAACGGACGTCAAACGCGTGTGTTAAAAAAGACGTATAACTCGTTTTTTATTGAAATTACTTGTTTTTTGTCTCAATTTTCGGGCTCAATTCGGGATATCAAACGAAATCGAAATATTACATTCTTAATATCATTTTGAAGTACTCACGCCCTAATATTTCACGACGTTAATGGTGTGCGAAATGGCCAATCGTAGCAAAAGTTACGGCGCGTCAAAGTAAGCAATTCCAAACTAATATTTCGAAAATTTCAATAACAAACTAACTTTAAAATTTTTTTGACGATTGTACGTTAGTCGAATCCATAAATCTTCTATATCCTCTCGAAACTCATTTCGAAAACTATATTATAGATATATCGAACGATCTAAATAAATATCGAAAATAGTTAAACGAACGTCAAACGGACATATAACTAATCTTTTTATAAAAAAAATTTATTTATATATATAGTAACGAAAAGAAGAAAAAAAAAAAAAAAAAAAAAAGAGAGACAGCTCCGTTTTTCTTTTCTCCCAACAACACGACGCCGTTTTCTAAAACGATACAAAATGTCGACACGTGGCAAAAGAAAAACTGACTCTTTTATATTGTTAGGATATGATGGTAGTTATTTATTTTATTAAAATTGTACTTATTATAGTGACGATGATCATTTACATCATCAATTTTTGTTAATGAAATTAAACGAAGTTAACTTAAATGAAATAAAATCAAAATGCAATTATTTGATTGAAATCAAATGAAAGTGAATTTACTCAATTGAATAAAATGTACAAATTGTCATTTGTAACGACTCGGATTCCACTTAACGGGCTGTCTTCAACGTTAAATCGACGACGTACTGTCCTCACTGTACCAATATGAGTATTTTCAGTATGTTTTCTCCTCACTCGCACGCTCTCCGAGAAAGCTTCTCGAGGGTCACCCATTATAGAATTGCTCTAAGTCAAACACGCTTACTTGTGGAGTTTTTAACGATAGACTTCCAGAAAAGAAGGTGTACTTTGTTGATAAAAGTAGTACTTATCAAATTTTTTAAACTTTCCTAATTTGGGTATTACAATCTCTCCAGTGGGATGATTACCGATAATTTTAACTATAAATAACATTATTCACAATTTAAACATGTTGTCACAGTAAATTATGCTTTAATTTCTTTGAAATTCAATTCAAAATCCTTTTTTTTTTTTTTTTTTTTTTGGCAGATTCAGAAATTTATGTTGTGATAGCTCCAGATAACATTAGATACCTAAAGTTGGCCATTGAAGGAAGACATGAGTGGAAATGAGAATAATTTTGTGCAAGAATAAAGGTAGAATTAAAGGGCTTCTCTTCCAAGTTCCACCAGGGAATTTAAAAACGTTCGTCCCTTGTTGTGTTTTCTAATTTTAGGGTCCATTTGATGACAAGATGAAATTTGGATGGAAATAAAATAAATTGCAGGTAATTGAATTGTCTAAAATTTATTTTACTGAAAATTGTAATAAATTATTTTTTATTGATATAATTTTTCACCCGAAAAATATTTAAAGTTTGATATTCGTTTGACTTTGTTTTTCATGTAAATTGTCCATTAAAGAGATAATTTATTATTATTATTTTTTTTTACAATTGGCTCTAGAATTTGTTTCAATTGTAAAAAAAAAAAAAAAAAATTAATAATAATAAAATTGTATGCCGAATATCATTAATTTGATTTTCTTTTCCATAAAAATTGTCCATTAAAGTGATAATTTTTTTACCATTGGTCTAAAATTTATTTCTATTGTCAAAAAAAAAAAAAAAAAAAAGTTTAAATTGTTTTTCCCACCAAAGTTATGGAAAAATATTTTCGTCAAAAATCAAGAAAATTGTGAAACCAAGAAAATGAATTCCATGGAAAATTTTGCCCGTCAAACAAAAAAAAATTGAAATGAAAAACGAATACCATTTTTCAAACACTTACAAAAAAAATATTAGTACATAAAATGATAAAAATAAATGTTTTTGACTTATGAATATTAATAGGTGGATTAAAATAAGAATTAAATTATTTATACTTGTTGGTTGACACTTTGATTGATCCAATCTCATCCAAATTCTCATATGAATGTCGGGTTTCATGTCCAATAAATGTTCAGGTCCCACTCCTAATGTGAGAGGATGGGTAAAATTGGATAAATTAAAGTGATAACCAAAATTTACTACAGGGATTGTCAAAATAAACTGAAATTATCAGTGGGGGGAAAAAAAAGTTGATCGGTGACCCGTTCAAACACAAATCTTTAGAGTGCGTTTTCTTTGTCGTTTTGGGGCCGTTTTCTGTTTTCGATTTTTCAAAAACGACGAAAACGCGTTCTCTTTGTCATTTTGGAAAACAAGTTTTTCAAAACACAAAAAAATTTTACACTAAAAACCCAAAACGAGTTTTTTTTTGTTTTGGGCATTTTGTGTACAAAACTCGTCAAAATGGAAAATGCTCAAAACGCAGCACTGTTCACACAAAACAATCCAGACCCAGATTTCTTCCAAACCCATCTCCTCCTTCTCTTCTCTTCCCTTCCAAACCCGTCTCCTCCTTCTCTTCTCTTCTCTTCTCTTCTCTTCCCTTCCAAACCCATCTCCTCTGCTCTCTTCTATTCTCTTCTCTGCAACCGGCGACGAAGGAGAGTGTCAGAGGAGGAGGCGACGCTGTGAAGGAGGCGACAAAGGAGATTGTTGCGTGAGGAGGCGGCGACGCTGCTGTGAACGCAGCATCGTGACCCATTCGTTTTGGGCCCATCTCCACCTCCTCTCTGAGTTTTGGGCCCGTCTTCACCTTCGACGTTGTGCTGTGATTTGGGGATTTTTTGTTTTTTCGATTGGGCGGCTTTGTGGTGGTGTGAGACAGCGATTTTTGTTTGTGGTGGTGGTGTGGTGTTGATGGAGGTGGATTTTAATGGAGATTTTGGTTGATGTTGGTGGTGAATTTGAGAGTTTTTTTCGTACTGGTGAATTCTCTTATAGACTAATAAGCGATAACATTAGTGAAGTAGTTCTCTTTCAGGGATACTGGGAGTAGGAGTTGCAAGGATTCTTCTCATCACAGGACTCACTTTTGCTGCATTGTCTATAAGCAAGCGAGGCACTTCAAGTGAGTATTTTGTAGCAATTGTAATTATCTAGTATAATAATCCTATATTAGCGCGTTTCCCTCATCATTAAATTGTTTTGAAATATTATTCCATGAAGGAAATTTTTTTTTCAGCATTCCATTAATTGATTACCCCATAGCCAGCCAACAATGGTCATAATAGGGATGAGTAATTATATGTGGATGTCTGGGGATTTATCATTGAATGTATTCAGATATAATTTTGTTAGAATTTGGTATTGGGATATCCAAGATTTCTCTTAATTATTTATTTTTCCCCCATTTCTTCTATCGGTAGTGGATTTTGCTCCTATATGATGGACATAGGTCCGTCCATTGACCAAACCACTTGAATCTTGATTATATTTCCTTCTATTTATATTTGCTGTCTGTTGAATTGGATGTCCCCTTTATATCTTGGATGGGCCCATCACGTGTTTAAAACAACAACCTCCATTAGGAATGTTGCAATATTTCTCAAATAAGCTTATTTCTGTGAAATTTATATAGTAGTATAAAAGACTGGCTGTCTCGTCAATGATAGGAATTAGAATTTGTCTTGGTTACTTCCAGTCAAGGTCTATACAGTTGGTGTGTTGCATAGCTCGTATTGCAACATTGGACTGTTGTAACTATTGCACTAGTGACCTAGGTGGTGTCTAAAGTCGGTCTCCAGTGATGGTAGATTTCTTCTTCATAGCTAGTGACAGTGAGCATAATATTGGTACATTGGGATTTTTACTTTGTTGAATTACTCAACTGTTCATAAACATTAAGGAAGAAAATTAATAATCAGCTTTAAAGTTTATGACTTGTTACTGAATATGGTTTACTCAGGTGATAATCTTCGTATTCATTAGGCGACAACAAATCCTTTTAAGTGGACTGCATGTAAGATTGAGTGCTTGCTTGGCTAACATTGTTAGTTCTTATATAGTGGACTTCCTGTTGCACACAAAAATTAGTGGAACTTAAGAGGGTCTTTGCTGTGATTTTGGTGAATACATAACAGTTATTAGCTCTCTTGCTAGTTAAACCACCATGGTATGGGAATAAATTGCCTTAACTTTCAAACAGAGGATGAAATGATTTGTGTGTTCTCTATAACCTTGCATTGTATGGGAATAAATTGCCTTAACTTGACAATGACTTGAGAACATGAAATAGAAACCAATTCTGGGCAATATAATACCTTGAGGCTGTTTTGTTGTTATTGTCTTTGATGCTAAGAAACATTCTGAATTTGTGAACACTTTGATGTTAGGTTTATTTAAGTATCTAGTTTCCTTTCCAGAGTAATTTGGGCATTTTCTTCATCAAGTATTAGTATATTACCTTCTTTATGCATTTTTTGAGGTAATTTTTATTTTAGATCATCTAATTTTTTGGTTCTCTAAGTTATTTATGCTTACTGCTTGTAAGGTCTTAGTGCTAAGAACAAGATCATATTATAGATATCATCCCAAATTTATATTTTTCAGAACCGTCATATTGATGCTTTGGGTGTATTAATTGTGCATTGATAATTCATTACTTGTATTGCTAGGAAGCCTCTCGCCTTCTTCCTGAAATTGCAGGCCCAACAATTCATCCCAAGGTTGCACATGCTCTCTTAGAGAGACAGCAACCTGATGCAGCTCTCATGGTTTTGAGGTGGTCAAGACAAGATGGTGGAGCTTCATTAGTTTCACTTGAGGAGGCTGTTACTGCAGTTCGAGTCAGGGTGGAATGTGGGCTTCTGACAGAGGCATTTTTGTATCAGAGAATGGTATGCACAAAGGTCAAGGATAAGAAACTGAGGGATGCTTCAGATAACGTAAAAGATGACTGCTGGAATTGGGTACTCTGGGTGGAGCCATTGGTGACTGAAATTTGTTGTCTTTGTATTTGGAGAAACTTGGTTGATCATATGATTGAATTACCTTGGAATCCTGACGAGGAGAAACATCTTCATAAATGCCCGTGAGGCTGTTTTGTAATTGACCATAATCCATGTATAATGATCACTGCTCCAAGTTGTTCAAGAATGGTAGAGTTTGAAATATATATAAGTTCCAAAGATATCACTCTTCTAATGTAATAAGCACATCAAAATTTGGCAAGGGAACCGCTTTTTTTTAATTCGTATAATTAATTTTAATGATCATTACTTATTTGTAAAAAAAAAACTATTTTTGCTTTTAATATTACTATTTTTTTAGTTTAAGTTACACATGAAAGTGAAAAATAACTTTTTTGTCTGAAATCAAATAACTCTCAAAATTTGTTATCTTTGTATAAAGAATATAATGATGATAACATGTGCATTTTTTTTAACATTAATTTTTCAACAATGAATTAGACGAGAGAATTTCAGCAATGCCATCTCATTAATTTTTTCCGCAAATCAATTAACATTAAACTATTAAAATTAATTGAATAATCAGATTTATTGAATAAAATATTATAAAAAAAATATTCTCAAAATTTATATGTTATTAAGATATCTGGAAAAATATTTCAAAATTCAAAAAAATTTCAGGTTTATATGTTATTTAATAATATGTTAACATTAAACAATTAAAGTTAATTGAATAATCAAATTTCTTCAATAAAATATTATTAAATAATATTCTAAAAAAGTACAAAGAGAACGCATTTTGTGTTTTCTGTTTTGAGAAATTATTTTTCAAAATGATAAAAAGAACATATTTTTAGTAATTTCAAAACAGACACTGAAAACATAAAATACAAAACGAATTTCAAAACTCAAAACATAAAACAGAAATTCGAAGAGAAGACGCATCTCATTTTCGCTGTTGAATCTCCTTTCCTCCGCCGTCTAAACTCAACGGCAGCCACTTTTCCATGGTTACCTCCTTCCGAATCGCTGTCGTTGGCAACGTTGTAATCTCCTATTCTCTCTCTTGCAGACAGTCAGTCACTCACACATTCTTATTCTTGATTTACTTGTTTCCCCGTATATGCGTATACAAATATATAACTTATTTGTGCTTTTAAAGCTAAAATAGGATTTATGATTAATTTAAAAGAAGTGATGAATTATCTGACATTTTAATCGATGTAATTTGTTTAATTTTGGCAAACTTGGATTTTTTTTTTTTTTTTTGAAGCGTGATGTTTGGAGTCTGGAAGAAGATGCTAAGGGGCTACAACTATTAACGGTAGTTTTTTTTTTCCAATTTCGTTTTCTTCCTCCAACAATTTTCTTTTGCTTGTATTGCGTTGCATGTATGGTAATTTACTTGAAGGGAAAATATTCGCTAATTTTTGTGCCATTCTGTGTACTACTAATAAAGAAAGGTTAGGGAGTTTGATTTATATTTCGTCTAGTTTTCTCTAACAGTCATATTGTTTGAAATTTTTTGAACTTCTGATACATATTTGTGGAGGGAAAATGTACGCGTCGGGGAAGAATGATTGAGAAATAGGCGAGTCTACAATATTAGGTCTGGAAGATTGGTTCCCGAAGCTATTTGTTTAGAAATAGTAGAAGACGGTTAGGGTAATATAGGATGGAAGAAAAGGCGTCTGTATAGTTTTTTACTACTTTCAAAAGAATTTTATTATTGAGTTCTCATTATTGTAAAAAAGCGAATGGTAAAGATTTTAGAAATGTTTTATGGTGGGTATTTAAAACTTTTTTATTCAACTTCATGCATCCTGCACATAATATTATTCTAAATGCCTTTTATATCTCTTCTTGTATTCAGTATATGTTTTTGTGATTAGCAACCGGATCTGGTGCTGTTCATAGGCAGGTGACAATGTTCATAGGATGTAATGAATTCATCAGTTGCTTTCGTGGATTTGGGTAATGACTGTCCCCCAATCTTCGACGAAGAAATCTAAGAATTGTGGATTTGGGTAATGACGGTTACAACGGTTCACTGATTTGCGATGATAAATCCTCACAGAAATTCCAAGCCAGTTCTCAAAGTGTTTAATTACTAGCAAATAATGATGGAATCTTCAAGCATCCACTATTGTTCGTTGCTGGTGACAATTTATTTCCACTTATAATAGATTGAAGAGATCAAGATTTGCTTGACAATACAACAGAGGATGTTTATGGTTTACACTTAAAATTTTTTTCTCTTTAACTTCTGAAGAGATTATATCCGTAGAATTTTTTTCCCCTTCCTCAATTCCACTTCCAAGCTACAAAAGGATCCTGGTTGACTTGATTTATTTGTATATGGTAATGCAAGAAGGAAATGAATATTGTAATTTAGGAACAACAAATGCTTTTTCCTCGAACTTCTTGAGTGCAATATTTCCACTGACATTGGGTGAAACTAAAAGATAATGATGAAAATTAAATTCTTAAATATTCAGAATTTATTCAAAATAAACGGAATTAAAATCCGAATTTATTATACTAACTAGAAGATACATAGATAGCAGAATGGATGGAGAGATAGGAACCTCATTTGAATCTTTTGAAGGAAAGCTTAATTATAAGTGCCGGAGATAAAGATTTCTAGCGAGTGTTAATAAAAGCAATTGGGTACAAGGGAATGTGATGACTTGCATACTTACCAGCCTAATGCTTAATGCCTGATATGTGAATTTGTAATCCTTTGTAATCATATTAATTGTTAAGGTGAATCTTTAGCATGGGGGCTGTGTTTTGAGTTAAAATTGACTAAGTGAGATGGTCGATTAGGTTTTATGACCTGTAGATACTATTATGATAACGTTCTCAGTCCATTTTGCCTTCGTCAACTGGATAAGTTGTACCTAGGTAGTTATATTTTTGTTAGTGTTTGTGAAGGTGTATGAAGCATGATCTATTCAATCTCAGAGTTTGTATAATGCAATGTCGGTCTCCTGAATCCTAGTATAATCTAATATTACAAGAACCTCATCCTAGGAAACTCGTATCTCTTTTAGATCAGCTTGTCAGCATTCATAACCACTGCTCCAAGCTTTTTATTTCATTTAGTTAATTTTTATTATGGTTTTATTATTTGTTATCTGTTCTTTTATGTAGATAATACAAAAATCGTCATTTGAATACATAGGAGGGTTGGCTAGCTTGGGAGTGCGGAAATGGCCATAAAGTAATTTTTTTTTAAGAACTGTGCCATAAGAACTAGAAAATTAGAAATACTTTATTATGATTAAAAAAAAACTCCAATCCACTTGATTTCATTTTGTTATATTTCATGTCATGTGTTTCGTGCTTATTCTAGTCATGGCCTTATTGAAGATAATAGAGAACATTTACAGATGGTGTATCGACCCAAGCCTTGTGTTCAGCCATTCTCTTACTTACTGTCCGCTTGCATCTGTCCTTTTACCCTTCATGGCTTTCTATCGCGTTCCCAAAATTCGAATTCGTGATATTTCCTTAAGAGAGACTTAAATTGAATTGTGGTGTTAATTGGACAGTACGTAAGAGAATGGTTGGCCACGAGGTCTAAGTCGTTACAGATGGGCCCTAACTTAGCTGTGTTCTTCATCACGTGGCAATCTATGACTAAATTAACACGGGCGCTAAACATTTTGTGGCTAATTACTGTACACTTAATGCTGCCACTCTCGGTGATGAGCATGTTGGTTATTGATGGATGAACTTTCCAAATTTAAAGTTTAGTATTGTTAGTGGATGGCCTTTTTCATGCGGTGGTGAGCAATTATATCGGGAAAAGCTTCTTACTGCAAAGGTTAGTAGTCTACTAATGCCAATACAGATTTTTTGTACTCTGTTCATTCAATCTCACTTGATCATCCTTTGAATGGAAGCCGTTGTAGAATGTTCATTTGTTAATTTCCCAGAAGTAAAAGAGCGGTGTCATTGTACAAGAATGTAGTTCAAACATAAAATGTCTATCTTGAACCTAAGAGTTTAGGTAATATATACAAAATTTAAACAACCTCCTGCAACAGTCAAGCTAAAGGATTTATTTTTTATTTTTTGTCTAATAAACAAAAACATTATGGATTTGTAACTAATATAATTTTGTGACATGACTTCAAGTTTCTCTCTTTCTAGACTGTCTTAATAAGAAAGGATATTTAAATGTAATTCAGAAACGAGAAACGCAACAAGGCAATTGGAAACTTCTATGAACGACAAGTATCATTTTTTTTTTTTTGTGAGATGAATGGAATATATATTTACTGTGAAATATTCTAAGTGAATTTACAATTGCGTCTAATAACCTAAACCATTGCACGGATCTATCTAGATGAGGGCACATTGACTATCTTTCTATGCATATGCTATACATCAATTGGCTCAAGTCCCTTCAACTACCTCTTTCCAATTACATTTGGATAGTGTATTTATGTGTGTGGGCAACATGAAGATACTTTTTTATTTAACGTAAAAGATCATGACTTATTACAAACTAAATTGATCATGGAATTATTGAACAGGTGCAATTTTGCTAAATGCTCCCTAAAAAAAATAGGCTCAGTGACCTAATTTCTTTGTGATTGTTTGCGAGTGAAAACTATTCAAGACGTCAAACTTAATAAAAATATGTAAAAACTATATGATCATTAATGTAAAAACACTTAGACATCCTTTTTTATCCTTACAATTCTGATTTTTCCCATCTTGGTGGGGATAAGATTGCAATTATTGTATCAGATATGGCATCCAAGACATGAATGAAAGTGCAAAGATGATTTATCAAACTGCTTTAAGGACTCCAGAGGATCATTCAGTTGTGTTCCTTGCTCATAACGGGCCAACATGTACATCAATCTGTGAAGCAAAATATAGTTTATTTTCTTGCAACCTTAATGTGGATGATCTTGCTTTACATTGATTTAATGAGTAATATGATGCAGGGCTAGGGTTGTGGATGATATCTGTGGAAGGGATTGGGTTTTTGGAGGTGGTGACCATGGTGATCCAGGTGATGCTTCTAAATGTACAATAGCTTACTGTGATTGTTTATCCTCTCATCTCGAATGCAGTTCTGATTTTCTGCACATTGTTATGATATTATTTCATATACAATGATTAAACATGCTATTTGTTGTAGCAAATGCAATATCCCAATTAAAAGAGTCCAACAAATTGTCTGTCCCACTTGTTGTCTTTGGTCACATGCATAAGCAGCTGGCATGTGGAAATGGTCTTCGGAAAATGATTGTAGTCGGGGATAACAACACTGTATACCTCAACGAGGCCATCGTTCCGAGGGTTAAGAGATTGGATAATGAACCGGGGGCACATGCTGGAAGCTCCATCTTTAGTGGGACGTCACTTGAGAGTTCATATTCACGTGGTACCATTCCAAGCCTTTACTACTGTAGATATTTTAGATGGGAGGGTGGAGAAAATTTCTGAAACTTGGGTTTCAGTAATTAAGGACAAAACAACATTAGAGGAGGAGCATATATTATTTAGCAAGACCGCTAGAAGCTTTATGGTTTAGAATTAGTAGTTGTGACCACTTGAGATTGAACATTAAATTAGTAACTTGTGAACTCACATTACGTTGTCTGTTTGTAATAAGGAAATGTGGGTTTCTTATGACAGTTGAAATGAATGTCAGCAATTAACTTCATAGTCAATTTGTTCATAGCAAATCGATGTGGAACACACTGAGGTTGACAATTTTATGATTCCATCAATCTGCTAGGTTAAATCATTTATGACCTCCAGCTCCCAAAGAAGTTAATGATATTGCTCAATGCTGACTGATCATCTGTTACCTTGTTAGGTTAGTGTTTATAGCGCTCTCTTAGCCCCAAACCCACCTAACCCCCCCCCCCCCCCCCCCCCCTCCAAAAAAAACAAAATTTGGTTCGCATCTCTGCTTGTATAGCTGTATTTGTGTCATATTATTAATGAGCTGAAAGGAAAAGTAGACATTATATAAAAGTGACGAACAATTACTTAAAAACCTTTTTCAAAAGGCATCATTAAATTGAAGCAGGCAGTCTGCAACTAATCTACCAGTTTGTTTTGTGTTGACTCCTTTTAAACACTAATAATCTGAGTCTGACTATGAATTCCTCTTTTTAAAGCTCTATGTTTCATCTTTAGTTTTGTTCAAGATTTAGCTTTAGTTAGTGCACCAAATTCCAAGCAATTCTTTACACTTTTTTGACCCAGTCTTCTCCCCTTTGAACTAAAGCTTTCAATATTTGGAAAAGAGACAGTAATTGCAGCTTGCCCCCACATCTTTGTATGGTTTTGTAACAACACAGAGATCTGTAAAGTTGTCAGCGATTATGATAAATTCTTAATTAGGTACTTAGTAGGGCACCCTCTCAATGTTGGTAATCGCTTCAATGAAACTATTGTGAGTTTGTGACCTTATATAAATATTTCTTGTTGGTTTGGTATGCTAGATTGATTAGGATTCAATATACGTAGTTATGTTGTATTTATCTATCTTATACAATGTTGATGTGTGAAAAAGATTTAAGGAAAAATTGTAGGGAAGGTCTTCTATTTATTAATGCCGCCTAACCTTTCGTTGCCAGTTAAATTCTTAACCTTTATTTTCAATGTTACCCAGATGTGCGTGGTTCCAAATGGTTCAGTTCCGAAGAGAACCAGAACTGAATCGAGAATCATAGTTATCTTATAATGAAACTATCGATAATATGGAATCGAATTGAATCAAACTGAATTGGCTGATTCTAGTTTGGTTCGGTTGGTTTTGATTCTTTTCCCTATCCCCTACTACAATCTCTGTCCTCTTTAGACAAATATATGGATCTCACAATTTTTCAACCGCATATATAATCAATTTTTATCAAAATTTACTAAAAAATTTATTTTAATTCCCATTAAAAAAAGACACTGTCTAGCTCAACCTTCATGCATGACAATTCTAACCTTGTAGCATCTACTACGAATTTAATGACATGTCAAAAGCATGTTGGACACGAGCACCATAAGTCAGTGCAAGTAAATTTATACAATTCATTGAAACTTCGATGCATTTTACCGTTTGTTTTGAATTACATTATTTTCTTTACGAAGTAGCAACCAAATTATAAAAAAGTTAAAAGAGAATCACAAAGAAAAAGCCAACACAATGAAACTCTTGGAATTGGTTAAGCAAGCGTCAACCCAATGTTAAATTGGATTCATTGACACAAAAAAAAAAAAAAAAAAAAAAAAAAAAAAGATTGAACTTCAACCTTGAGGGTCCCTATCGTTCCGTTCCTAGAGCATTGTGGAGGAGGTAAATTGCGGGATGTATTTTAGCAGGTCAGGGTATAAGAGTTGTCATGTTGATATCTACAAAGAGTTCAATTTCAAACGAATGTTTGACCCTGACAACCTCTGACACTCCAATCTGCAATTTTTGACCCTGACAACCTCTGACACTCCAATCTGCAATTCTCTTTCTGAATAGATCCACAGCAGCCTTTGACCGAATCTTAGCCGTCCATCATTCTCCCAAGGTACTCTTTTCAACTTCACTATTACTTTTTTTTTTTTCCTTCTCTTTTATTCATTTGCTTGTGACCTGCGGGCACGTATGTCTCTGAAAAGTCATTCCTGCCCATTTTCGCCATCCATTGCCATATCAAGCCCCAATGTGATTTAGATAAAAATTGGAACTTTAGTAAAATTTAATACTAAAAAATGATGAAATATATAATATAAAAATTGTGAAATTTATAAAATGTATTATTAAAATTAATTATTGATTTTGATTTAAATTTTATTATATTTTTTAAGCTAAACCAAACAGAACCCAATGAATTCTCAAAAAAATATTTGCTCGATGATGGGACAAATTAATCTTATTGCATGGACCTTGTTTGAATTGATAATATTTATATATATATATATATTTTTATTATATTGAAGATTTCTAATTTTTACTCATTTTTTTACTTATGTTCTCAATTTTTTTCATCAAATTTTCATCATCGACCTATATTAATTAACATATCTTGTCAATGATGACGCCAAAAAAATTGTTAAGAGAATGTTAAAAAAATCTATTTGATCTAAGTATTTTTTAATAAGCAAGATAAATAAAAAATATGAAAGTTCCGGAAAAAAAAAAAGTTTTCTTCCTACATTAGAATAATATTTGTATAGAAATAGTGTTTAAAAATAAAAATGTGATGAAAAAAAGTTGAAGACATAAATGTAGAAATGAGAAAATTTTGGGACCCTTATTGAAATTTTAAAAGTAGTACAATTAAAAAAATATTTGATGTGATATAATGACAATTTTATCCAATTTGGGTTGGGGTTATTATCTTTTTTATTATTATTTTTTTTAATTTTTTTTAATTTTTTTTTTTTTTTGGGAGTAATCTTAGGTAATGAAATAAAATTTTCTCTCTTTTTAAAAAAAAAAAAAACTAATGTTGTAATAGTAGTTGTTTCATCTTGATAACGTTGTAATTTATAAATCTGAATTTAAATTTGAAACTCAACTTTAAAAAACTAATATGCTTAATTGGTTGTAGTTAATTTTGTAATTTAATAGTTTGATCATTTGACACTTAAATTTGATTTATTACACATTGCTACCCAAATCAATGAGACCACAGATGCATTAATCGAATGAACGCAATTGATTTATTTTACTTTTTTTCGACAAACTATTTGATCATTATATATTGGCTACCGAGTCAATGATACAATAAATGCATTAATTGAATACGTGCAATCGATTATTTTTAATTTTTCTCAATAAGATGTTTAATCATTATATACTTCATTTGACTTGTAACACACCATGGTCACCTGAATCAATGAAATCATACAATCGATTATTTTTAACTTTTCTCGATAATATGTTTGATCATTATATATACTTCATTCGACTTGTAACACGTGGCAACCTGAAATCAATGAAACCCTAAATGCATTATTAAATTCTTTTTTTAAACTTTTCTACAATGTAATGACATGCACAATGTGAAATTTTAACCAACATTTTTGAAAGAAACATTCTAACCAACATATATTATGTAGTCTCTTTCACTGTCATTATCACTAAATCGTGCTCATCTGTCATGCTATGTATTGGACACTATCAAGTCACTCAAATTGTAGTAGAATTGTAGGTTACTTATTAAACTCAATGTAATTAGGGTTGATCCGGTTCGACTGGTAGAAAAGTTGGGTCTCTTAGGAAGAAAAAAAAAAAAATCATCTTTTCAAAAATGGTCCAAAAGTCGCAAACCCACTCGATTTTATAGAAAAACTATTGATGTGTTTCTAATTTCACCGATTTAAATTTATGAGATCCATCCAACAATTCATCTTTTGATTTTTTTAATTTATTATTCTTTTTTTTTTTTTTTTTTGTAATCAATGATGGATTTCGATTCGATCTAGATTCGACTCATGGACATTTCCCTTTTTGAATCTATGTCTAGGTTGATTTTTAGAACCATAATCTCCAAGGCATCATACTTAATTTTGTATTGAAATAATGTCCTTGATTCGTGTGGATAAAAAAAAAAAATTTTTTAGTAGATTTTGATAAAAGTTAATGAAATCTACGATTCAAAAGTTGTGAATCCCATAAAATAAATTAATTATTCACTTTAAATTAGATTAAGATTAAATTTTAAATTCTACTAAACAAGGGCAATACCTTTCATTTCAGTACAGAAGTTCAAATTTACTCCTCAATTTTGGATTAATCTATTTGTACAAAATAAATTACAAAAAATTTGACAAAATCGACAAGTGACGTGCCCTTGTCGATTTTGTCGAACTTTTTGTCAAAAAATTTATATTTGTAGCATAGTCCCTCAATTGCCAGCCGCCCCTCCAATAGAGGGCATCACTTTTCGATTTTGTCAAATATTTTGTCAAAATTTTTATACTTGTAGCATAGTCCTTCAATTTTGTACATGTCTAAAGTAGACAACATAAAAGAAAATTCTAAAATAATAGCAGGGATAAAGTTGACTTTTCGTATTCGTGAATAATGGGTATCCATAACCATACATAAAAAACAATGTGTTTGTTTGTTTAAACTCTAAAAAATACAAAAACTATGCATCGCACAAATCCTTACACTTCTGTTTGAGCTTCTTTAGTTCCTGTCTCTATCCTCCGTTTAGATCGGATCTTCCAACTTCTTCATTATCAACAAACACGAGCCCGGAAAAGAAAAACGAAAAACAGGAAGTCCAAAAATCCAAAAATAATTTTTTTTAATAAAAAGAACCAGTCTTGAATTTTGATATGATATTCATTTATTGGGAACGAAATCCCATGCCGTAGGAGGTGTGTTTATGGCTTGAAGCCTGGAATTTTTTATTGATAGCTGATTTTTTGTTGTTTAAAGGGGTGGTAATCAATGGGAAATGTGACTTCAAGTGTGGCGGCAAAATTTGCATTTTTCCCGCCGGACCCACCCACGTACGATGTATACAGTGATGAATTGGATGGGCGGCTGGTGATGAGTGGTTTAACGGCGGATAAAAACGTGGACGTGCATTTACTTCGGACGAAGGGCGGCAATAAGGTTGTGGCTACGTTCTGGAAACACCCGACGGGGAGGTTCACCTTATTGTACTCCCATGGAAACGCCGCCGATTTGGGACAGATGCAGGACCTGTTTATTGAGCTCAGGGCCCACCTCCGCGTTAATATCATGAGGTTTTTACATTTTTCACTTTCTTTGAATAAATTGGGGTTGTATATGCAATTTTTGAGGATGTCTTGATTCTATTGGAATGTAAATTTTACGGGTTTTGATAGTTATGTTGGCATTGAACATTAGTGCCTTAAAGATAATGGTTTTCAGTAATTTCCTTATTGAGCAGTGGTGTAAAAGGGGAAAAGTCAATATTTTTTGTTTTCTTGTCCTTTTGGTGTATGTAATTTACAGATTAACATGGGAAATCATAATTTTCGGTTGGGGAGTTAATTTTAGTTAATTATGATTTGAATTCAGAGAGTTGTTGAAGGTTGTGATTAGTGTTAATATTGATGTTAGCTATATATTTGGTTCTTCCTAAGGTTGTTTAATTTAGAATTGTCAAACGCATTTTTGGTAGCATGGTATTGAGGTCTGCAAATTTGAATTTGATTTCAAGAAGATTAACACTATAAAAAAGTAGGTCTGATTTGAGTTTTGCTTGTTTGGGTTCAGCTTCAGCTTGCCGGCCTACTGCTGTAATTGGTTCGGATTAGTGTTTCAGAGTTGATAATTTTTTTCATTTATGGAGCAATTTACACACGGACAAAGCCTATGGATTTCAAAGCCTCTATTTGGGATACTTGTTGCTAACATTGTAATTTCTTTCACCGTGCAGCTACGACTATTCGGGATATGGAGCATCCACCGGTAAGGTGAGATTTTGATTGGATTTTTTTGACACCCTAGATATGCATAGAATAAAAGGCGTTTCAAATATAAAAAGGACAAAATATCTGAAGTAAATTGGCCATGAAAGTTCACTTTCATAATAATATGAATGCAATAAGAAGCCATATTATATGCCCTTAATGGATATATTGATTCTTGGTGCATTTTTTTCATGTGACAGCCATCTGAGTTCAACACATACTATGACATCGAGGCTGTCTATAACTGTTTGAAGAATGAATATGGAATCAAGCAAGAGGATGTTATTTTGTATGGTCAATCTGTTGGGAGTGGTCCAACACTACACTTGGCTGCTCGTTCACCGAGGTTGAGAGCTGTTGTTCTCCATAGTGCCATTCTTTCGGGAATACGAGTTCTGTACAATGTCAAGTTGACATTTTGGTTCGACATTTTTAAAGTAAGTTTCTATTGAGTCTTTTTTTTTTTCCCTTCTCCTAATCCAGTTTTTTATTTAGGTTTGTGATTGACATAGTTTCTGTTCATTCTTTACAGAACATAGACAAAATACGGAACGTAAATTGCCCCGTTCTAGTTATACATGTAAGAATGACCTCTCTCACCTCTTTCCTCTTCAAATGCATTTTCAGGACATCCATTTCTCTATGCTGCAATTATGTTTCTCACTTTCAAACTGAAAAGTTTTCTAGTTTTCTATTTGGCGTTTTTATTTTTAGTCCATTGTTGTACTTGTTGAATTTAACACCAAAAGATTTTCTCTTTATTACACAAGAAACTGGTACAATTAATTTTGTGACAAACACACCTTCCCACACCAAGTTAAATTCTACTCAAGCAAGCACCTTGCTATTTAATTATATCACTCCACTAGCTTTTCTTACTCAATTTTTTGCTCACCACAACTTATCACTTACTCTCTCCAACAAAACACATACACACTACAGTATTTATATCTCCCTGTTTCTATCTTTGCTCACCACTCTTTTCACTCTTCACACACTCATCCATATATATAGCAGAGACACACATATATAGATATTAGAAGTTGGTGGCCGATGGTTCTAGTATGGCCGTGCTTTATATTCTAGCAGCAAGGATTTGTAGAATATTCTCAAACTTCACGGCAAACATATAGATGAAGCTTGGTGTAAATCCCAGAAAATTCTAGAAATTGAGCAATAAGGAATCATACCAAAGTTTTAGAAATTTCTTGTAAGTCGGTAGTGTATCTTCAATTCTCCCCTTCAATACTGACTTTTCATTTTGACTCTTTTCTTTTTAGTTTTATCTAGCTTTGCTTGAAACTCCACCAATTTTGAATCGCCCAATCCTTTATTCAATACCTTGACGACTTCAAATATATTTGACTCTTCAATGCTTGCCTCTTCATTGATTTTTAGATTAGGATACATGGTATTTGATTTCTCACGTTTATCCAACTTCTTTATTTGAGGTTGTAAATTTGAACATGCCTCAATCTCTTGTTGTTGACTTGGCCTAATCTCCTTTGGTATTACCTTGCCACTTGATCTTTGCGTATCTTTTGTTTCCTCGTGACTTTGTTGTACATCTGTAATTTCCTCTTGCAATTTGTCTTCTGTTTCCTTTAAATTTAGCAGCTCCACCCTTTTTCGGTGTTTGCTCCACCCTCTGCGGAGTCTCCAAAGAATATACTTTTTCAAATACGTCTTCCAAGTCTGGTAGTTCTTCCCTCCGTAGACTCCACCAAGAAGACTCTTCATGAACCATGATATCATCTCCCGAGTCGTTGATCCAATCATCTTCATAATCCATTTGTTCAGGAAGGACCACTACTAATGCTGATTCATTCTTTAAATTTGAATTAAATTTCTTTCCTCGAGCCTGCTCAATTATTGTCGTGGATGCCTCAACATCCCATTTTTCTTCACTATTTGTAATTTTCTTGCTTATTGGAGGTTGCTACATTACCTTATGCCGACTCCTTTTTAAACCAGCAATCTCTAGCATAATGGTCTCATTTGCCACTTACGAAACACGAGCCATTAGTTCGTCAAAATTCCTTGGATGACTGATCTCTTCTGTCGCGACTTTGTTTGGCTCTCATGGTCACATAACCTTTTTTACGTTTATTTTTTTTTAATTCTTTATTATTCTCTCGACGATATTGTCCTCTTCTTTTGTAGCTAAATAATGCTTTTTCATCCTCTTTCTTTATTGAGATCCCTAATATTTGTTTAGTCAACGCTTCTTGATCGGCCAGCAAATTTTCAAGATTAACTAATGAAGGTTGCCATGGCAACCTTGTATTGCAATAATAAAATTTCTAAATTTGGGTGTCAAACCATGTATGATTATTCTCCTCATTGTAGATTTCGAAATCTTACTTGAAGAATCTAATTCTGAAATTTCGCGACAAAGAGATTTAACTTTATTGAAATATTGACTTACAGTTGATTCACTTTAAGTAATCGAGAGCAGCTTATTTTCTAACAATTGCAACCTCAAGTTATTTTTCTTCGAGAACAGTAAGGCCAAAGTGTCCTATGCTTTCTTCGGTGTGTTCTTGTCTCTTATGTGCTCGAACAATTCTTCTTCAATTGTTGTCTTTATAACGAACAAAGCCTTACCCGCTTTGATTCTCCACTTTTTCAGCTTCGGCTTCCTTTGGCGGCCTCACGTCACTTTCGCCAACTATCTCCCACATGTTTTGTCCTTGGAGATATAACTCCATGTAAGTTTGCCATGTGGTATAATTCTGATTATTGAACTTCCTCATTCCACCTATCACTTGTAGGTCGTCCATCGTGACTTGAATTACCTCATTGTAATCAAGCAAGTTTTATGAAAGCTTCACAATCTCCTTCTGTGCACGAACTCAAGAAGTTAAAAAATCTTTCCCCTACCGTCTAGCTTTGATACCAAATTGTTGAGTTTAATACCAAAAGAATCTCTTTATTACACAAGAAACTGGTACAAGTAATTTTGTGACAAACACACCTTACCACACCACACTAAATTCTACTCAAACAATCACCTTGGTATTTAATCATATCACTCCACTATCTTTTCTTACTCACTCTTTTGCTCACCACAACTTATCACTCTCTCTCCAACAAAACACATACACACTGCTGTATTTATATCTCCCTGTTTCTCTCTGCTCACCACTCTCTTCTCTCTTCACACACTCATCCATATGTACATCAGATACAGACATATATAGATGCTAGAAGTCGGTGGCCGATGGTTCTAGTATGGCGGTGCTTTATGTTCAGCAGCAATGATTTGTAGAATATTCTCAAACTTCCTGGCAAACATATAAAGATGAAGCTTGGTGTAAATCCCTGAAAATTCTAGAAATTGAGCAACAAGGAATCATACCAAAGTTCTGGAAATTTCTTGTAAGTCGGCGGTGTATCTTCAGTACTAGCTTCATGTTGCAGACCAGTCACGTATGTCTATACTTCGACATCTCCTCATTTAGCTGGCAATGTGATGGCTGCTAGAGACTTTAAGGGTTAAAGGTTTTTCAGATTAACATTTTCCAAAATTAAAGGAGAAATAAGGAATTGGAAATTATAGTGCTGTCATTAATGAAGTTACTTTTTATGGGCTTCAGTCTCTTAAAGAGAACATCGAAGATTAGTCAAATTTAGGAATAAAATCAAAATTTAAGAGTCAGCTACTCTTGATGGTGTTAAATATACAAGTAAGAAAAGTGAAGGAAATGGTAATTAGAATGATTTTCTTGATTTGCCATGGCCATATTAATGAACACTACTGGTGATCTATTAAAGCATGTTCGTATGAAAGTCATATGTTCCATGTGACTCAATGTTTTTCAGGCTTCTTCTCTTTCTTCTTTTAGTCAAGTTGATAAAACTCGGATAAGAGAAGTGTACCAATTTCAAACAGTTTGAGAAGAGAATTAACTTATAATATGAACTATGAACCCTTTAAGAGAATACTCAGGTTCTGATGGAAGAAAAATAACTCATATTCTGGACCTGAAAAACTAGAATGTGGAATGAAGAATTGGAATAATTAGCAGAATATACAAAAGAAGACAACCTTCTCTGTGGGTAAGGTTTTACTTCATTTGGATCACATTTTTCAAGGAATCTCCATTGGGGGCTTGGAGTCTGCTCGACTGATGTTGCCCTATGTAGATGATGAATTGATTGCAATGCTTTGAATCTGATAATCTTAGATAACTTAGCCCTTTAGAGAAACTCTCAACGTCTATCAACTTTGCTTTTGTCGTCCAAAGACCATTGTATGCTTAAGTTTATGATTCAGGATAGGTTTACAATCTTATGGAAACCCTATTAAACATATTAACATAGTTGTGTATTATTTAAAAAAAAAAAAAACTTCGTTGGTGACATTTAACCTCTACTTGTACCCCCCCCCCCCCCCCCCCCCCCCCCCCCCAAAAAAAAAAAAAAAAAAAAAACCCAGCAGGTACAAGGTAACACATGCTGATTGCATTTTCAGCAGTCTTATTTCTGTTGGTTCAATTTTTGCAGGGCACAAATGATGATATTGTCGATTGGTCCCATGGTAAGCGATTGTGGGAACTTTCTAAAGAGAAATACGATCCATTATGGGTTCAAGGTGGAGGACACTGCAATCTTGAAACCTTCCCCGAGTACATTAAGCACTTGCGCAAATTTGTAAATGCAATGGAAAAACACTCCTTTTCAAAACGAAACAAGGCACAACTTAGTACAGCCCCAAGTATTACAGAATCCAAACACAACAAATGTTTGAGATTTCCGAAAAGATAACTGCTTCTTTCTTATCAGTTAGGAAAATGCTGCATTATTGCTAGCTGCTTCTTACTTCATGTGCCAATGCTGAAATGTATGTATTATTGATTGCTTTCGAGTGCTCAACTTGCAGTTCAGCTGGTAAGATTACGTGGCAGTATTTCATCACGACTGTGAAATGATATGGAGTTAGAAATTAGCTCGTGTGATCCAGATCCTGTTGAGTTGGCAATTTTCTTGGTCAAGAATGATAAAATATTTCCATCCATAAGGCAGCATTGTTCTTCTACGAGAACTGACGTTATCATTGAACCTTTCTAGTGTCATGTATACTAGGAATGACAAAATTTGTGTGGGGTATGACCATTGCCTATAGAAACAAAAGATGAAGTTATCAGTTTCAGTTTTAGGGTTCCTTGTCGATGTCCATCTTCTTTAATTAATATGTTATCCTCCTAGAATATGTTAAAATTTAGCTGCACAAATCAGTGTAAACTATGTAGAAAATCTTCTGGGCAGTGCTGCCATTTGATGCTGACCAATGGCTTGAGTTACATGGGCACTTTTTATATTTAGGCAGAAACATATGCATATACTACAATCTTATGGGAAGCACTGATCACAAAGTTAACAGTGCAAAAACTTCCAACTGGAGGGTTACACTTTTACATTATTGACATGTTTGATAAGACTTTATGACATTTGACAATGTTATAAAGGAAAAGAAGTTAAAATTTTGTTTATTATATTGTTCTGTTCTGTGTAATATTGCATACCATAAATGATTTGTATGTTTGGTGTTGAGTATTCTATTTTGGCTTCAAACTTGAAATAAATCTGTGTCCTGGAAACAGTCATATTGGTATTGGATTGCAAACACCCAATAGGATTTTTTAAATACCAGTACTTTGTGGGAGTGTGATATCAAAAGTCATTTTCAGATGTAACACACTTTTAACTATCTCTATTTGGCAAATTTATAAATAGTTTGTAAAGAGGAGCAATGGTGATTATGAATTATTGAAATTAGTGATTATGAATGACAAAAGAGTATTAATAATAATTAGTGATTATGAATGATTGAAATTAATATTTATCTCTATTTGACAAATTTATAAATAGTTTATACAGAGGAATAGTAGTGAACAAAAAGTATGAATAATAATCAACGATTATGAATGTTGGGTTGATATTAATATTTAACTTTTATTGAATTTATATATCAAATTTGTATCGAGATGAAGGACTATAGAACATTGAATAGTATTGAATGCACCTAAAGGTAAGAATTGTGTACTATCAATTATATTTAATGTACTAAACATGTCTTAACAACACAATCAAAAGAGATTCATGACCTGTCCGATGTTAATTATTTCTTGTGATATGAATAAAGTAATATGTACCTAGAAGAACTTGAGTTCTATGCATTTTACACCAATAAAATCCTTCAAGGAAAAGACAACAAAATGATAGAGATTAGTAGAGATGCAATTTGGAAGTATTCATAAATTCACTTAAAATACAAACCTAAACTTGAAATAAGCTATATAAGAAACACTAGATAGAAATTTTAAACCATATCTTACGGCCATATCACATATGGATTTCTATTTTTTCCTAGAGAGAGAAATAGAAGAACTAGAGAGGCACTTATAAATTTGCTTAATTTTGCTTAATTTATAAGTTATGGGCACACATTGATTCACATGTAGAGCATCCACCCTAAATGCTAGTAGTTATTTATTCTCCCTCCCAACCAAGCTGCCTCGCTCTTTTTTCCCACAATAAGGTTATCTTCTTTTCCTTAGTGAGCAAGGCCTGCGCTCTTTCTCTGGCCGACTCACAAGTTTCAGTGGCAGCATTGCATTTTTCGGCTTCTCTCTGGTATTGGGAAGCCAATCTTCGTGCCTCCCCGAAGGTGATGTTCATGTGTTGGGAATGCTCTTTACCGACTGTTTCTTGCAGTTTCAGCTCTTCCGACAATAAGTCCACATATTGCTTTTCCATTTCTTCCTTAAGATCAGGGTCATCTTTTCCGCAATCTATTGCAATGAAAAATTGAAAGTAATTTCATGGGAAATGTAAACACATTCGTAACAACGCACAAAAACTTTAACGCCGCTAGAAATCATGAAGTTGAATTGACACCCTTCTCAGCATATTTTAAATTAGCCTTGCATTTAAAGCCAGCAACTTTGACGGAAAAAAATATTTATTTAAAAATGTACTAATTTACTTATAAGTAAACTTTTAAGCTTAGCCAAACACACTAATGTAGGCCACTTGGCAAAATTTTGATAATCTTGAGCTCCATGAGGGTGCTATAAAAGGAAAATTCTTGCGCTATCATATCATTGCTCAACTTTTAACTTCAGCCCACAAACTTCGAACAAATGAATGGGGGAAAAATTAGCCCCTCTTTGAGCTCCATTTTTTGAAAATAGATTTTATAAAAAAGTGATTTTTTTGGAGAATGTGTGGTTAAAAAGTAGGAAAAAGATTTGGGTTTACATGCAAAATTATTTTATGATGAGCATGTGTGGTTGAAAATGAGTTGGAAGAAAAATAGTTTTAAAGAATGTGGTTCAAACAGGGGCTTAATAAAAGGGATGAAAATGTTCAGGGGAAAGACCAACGCTGAGCCAGCCTTCAGAATCTTTAGAAACAATTTCACATATCACCAACAATGAACAACAGAACCCAAGTTTATTTATAATGCAGATTCTATCCAAGATTGCAGCATGGCTAAAGAGGAAGGGACGAGAGAGAAAGAGAGCCTTCTTAAATAGCATCTTTACCTGTAACAGAAAGATTAGCCAAGCCTGCACAAAATAAAAACAAAACAGAAAGTGTTAATGCAAATAATTCAGCTAGTAAGAACCAAAACAGTAATTGCACTTTATAATTAACACACAATCTAAAGTAAAAGTATCTACAAGAGAGGATGCTGAAAACTGACTCATTACTGCTAAGCTTTTCTATCAAATCACCGCAAGGGTGGAAAATTTATTAATACTGGAATAAAAAATACATCTTCGCCTTCAGTAGGTGGGCTACACGGTACACCTGTCCTACCATCAAAGGAAAGCAAAGAACGCCTTATTATTATTCTCCATTTTTTTTCTTTTTCATTTTAATTAGTTTGATTGGGGTAAGGAATGGGTGAAATGGAATAGACTATGAATATAAATATAGGAAGGGAAAGAATTAAATCCAAATTCATAGGCAACAAGAAGCTAAATTCAGTCATCTAATTTTCCCATACAAGCCGTAGGAAGGAGGGGGACCTGCAGTTTCCATAATAATGCTACATTATCAACATTTTCGATTTTCGCTAGCAGTTTCTACAAAAAGCTTAAAAGACCCCACTGTATTCCTAGAATAAGGTATCCACAAATTCCATCATCTAGTTTACAAAATTCTACAAGAATAGAACTAGTGTTGATAGTCTAGGGATGGATCAAGACCCAAGAAGATAGTTTTCCATGGCAAAAAGTTAGTTTGTGATGGACAAAGTTGCTCTTTTGCACGACTACATGGTTCAGGAATTATTAGATCCTTTTGAATTGAAAAATTCACCAACCAGCGAAGTAAAACATTCTCTAATATTACTCTCTATCTCAGTCTCTCTCTTGTTTATCTCTCCATGCCCGTTGAAAACGAAATTCTATAGGAATTTGCTCAGAGACAAAGTAAGCAGTCTCTTTTTCTCAATTGGCTGTTAC
Organism: Osmanthus fragrans; assembly: GCA_019395295.1. Taxonomy (NCBI): domain Eukaryota; kingdom Viridiplantae; phylum Streptophyta; class Magnoliopsida; order Lamiales; family Oleaceae; genus Osmanthus; species Osmanthus fragrans. The sequence goes on from CM033343.1 coordinate 789,190, forward strand.
TGAAATAGCTAAGGGCCCCATTTTTCTTACATTAATGCCCTGTTAATGTTATTAAAATACTCTCATTCTTCTACCTACACTACACATTCTGAAATACTGCTCAGTTCATCGTACAAAGATTACATATTGCCAGAGCCTAACCCCTATAATTTGGAAAATTATTTTTTACTATTTTTATGTATCAAAAAATCATGACAAGGGTGTTAACGGATCTAATAGTTGTATATGATGTCCAAATAAAGAAAGGCTTTCTAGAATTCAGTTACTCACACTAAAAAAATAAAAATAAAAATAAAACAATGTAGCCATTATGTAGTATGGGTCCCATCTACGACAAAGAAATTCAATGGCTTACAAACACGCGTGACAAACTTGCAAACACAAACAACAAAACTACTCCCTTTAAGAAATTAGATCAATTTAAAATTACGCGCATTACAGATTAAGGAGTGTCACAAGATAATTTACAAGAGCCTTTATAATAGTTTCCTTAATCACACATACAAGATAATTTTATGAAATTATGACTAAGGTTTGATGCCAAAAACAGAACTAGTATTAGAGACCTGAATTTTTCTATGCTCATCAAGTCAAATGAAAGAGAGAGGTCCCAATATTTTTTGGCCAATTCGGCTTACTAGCCGTTTGAAAAAGGAAGAACTTGCTTAGCTTTGGATTTTAGACAATTGCTATCAAAGAGAGCATGAGACAGGCTACGAGAGAGAGAGAGAGAGAGAGAGAGAGAGAGAGAGAGAGAGAGAGCAACAAGTCAGGGCTTATTCTTAGAAAACTCAGGATCTGCCACATGAATCATTTTTCGCCCCCTCACGTTTGATCTAGCTCTACATATACTGAAATGTCCACTAAATTTCTTTTATGCAGCAACATAAAACCATTTTAATTTAACACTGCAAGTACCGCTTCTAACCTATTACTAAGATTTTTTATTTTTTATTTTTATTTTTTATGGCTGTGGATGTTCGGGGCAACTTACGCGCACCTAGACTAATCCACGGGTCCAGAAATTTGCAGCCGAATACTCATCTAAGTGGCCTGTGGGACTCGACTATTACTAAGATTGCATTGATATTGTCAATAAAGAGCCTATTTAAGTCTATAAAACAGTCCAACCATCTAAGTAATCATTCTCTTAATTTTACCTAATAGGGTCCTGCAAACCTCACAAGTTTGTGACTTTATGACTTTTGCAGTAACGTGGCATGATTTATTAAAATATCTAAACTAATAACTCACAACCCTGTGAAACCCACCAGCCAACCAGATAGTTCTTATGCTAGAAAGGGAGAAGAAAAGAAGACGAGAAAAAATAACTCACATTATACTCTTTGTTGACCCACCATCTATCTAGTTAGCCTTCTCGGTGAAACAAAAGGAAAGAATTTTGAATACCATCTCTTTCGGAGCACTCTCTTAACTTAACTACGACAATATAGACTATCAAGCCTAGACACACTAATTTCTATTCTAGTTTTCCCTTCCCGAATTCATTAAGAATGCAAAAATAACGACAATGTGCACGAAGTTTATGGTCTCTTTAATGACTAAGCAGGGGCGGAGGGGAGGGGGGTCCGGGGGGAGTCCTGGACCCCCCATTTTCGTTTGACTAATTTTTTTTTTTTTTTATTTTTATTTTTTTTACTTTTTCTGATTTCACAGATTGCAAAGGAAAGAGGAAGAGATTCTAGGTGATTTGCTGCATGATCTAACTATATTTGCTTATGTTATGGCAAATAAATATGCTATTTGTTCATGTACGACAATAGCCACGATTTTCTGCCTTTGAGTGTGAGATTTATAAAGTGTAATGCTTCTGTTGGTTATCGTATTATTAGATAATTGGTATTGAGTTATTTAGCGATAGAAGCAAGGCAATGACAGTTTACTTGTTTAGCCTTCCCTTTTTGTGGTTTCCTTCAAAAAAAAATTTTCGGGGGCAACCCCCATACCCCCCCCCCCCACCCCAGAATATTTAATGGGGTCAAAGTTTGGAAATTTGGGTAGCTCCCTCCTATTCTGAGCACCCTCTTTAAACTGCCATAACTTTCTCTACAAGTTTCCAAAAGATGCAAAGTTTGATGCATTGGAAACTAGACAAAGAGTGCTTTCCAAAAGCATATAGATTGACTGCGGATTCTTCCCGGACACTTTGCAGAATTGGTTCAAAGTTCGGTGTCAATATTTATCTTCCCTTGCATATAACCTTGATCTTTTACCTGTCGAGAAAACTTGAAGTCTGAGTAATGATGTTGTTTGAGAACAAAATTTCTTTGAAGATGCTTAAATAAAAGTTTCTTCTAGGTTAGAAATTTGGTGAGAAATTTAGCCCCTTTTATGCCTATTGATAAAATTAAGATGTTTCTTACAATCGAGGCTCCTGTGCATTGGGTTCTTCAAGAAACTATCCATGACTTTTCATGATTTTGCCAAACCCGAAGTATAGTTTTATTTATAACAATGCACTTTTCATGATATCTGTCAGACTGTCACAATGAATTACCTTCCCTTTTTGTGGTTTCCTTAAAAAAAAAAATTTTCGGGGGCCCCCCATACCCCTCCCACCCCTTCGTCTATATGTTTTCAAATTTGGACCCCCCATTGGCTCCGCCACTGTGACTAAGTATAATCCTCGTGCATGCAAACCAAGATGTATCTTGGCATCGACGGCTTGACAACAAAAAATAGTTAGTGTGTCAAAAGCAAAAACAAAACAATTTTAACTCTTTAATTTTTCAGCAGCGCATAATTACTGTTACATAAAAGAAAGCCAAGGAAAAAAAAAGTCCACTCAAGGTCTATTAAGAAAATGTTAACCTCAACTATTTCAGCTCGGTGTAATTGAATCATATAATGTCTGGATTAAAAACAAAAATACCATGAATATCAACTAGACAATGAGATTATTGAATAATACCCTCTAACATCAATCAGAAAACGACAAACGATCAAACAATTACATGAATCAGAAGAACCCAGATACTAACAAGAAAAATAGATCAGGAAGGATCCTCGGAGGTCGGAGCACATACCAGGAGCAATCTGAAAAAGGGTTTGTGGTGTAGGACAATCACATAAGCAGGGAGGGCAAGAAGATGAAATTCCTTTTAATTTGAGGCCCTTCTTGAATTTCCAATACAAAGCCGGCCCAGATACGCAGAGTGAGGATACTACTGCGAATATCACCAAACAACACCTCAAGCAAGTCGCAGATCTCCTACTCATCTCTCTCTACTATCTCTCTGAAGAAAGAGATCTAACAGCGGCGCATTAGACGGGAGATTGGGATCTGTTTTATGTGTTGGAATTCTGAACTGGAAAATCAAGTGTTTCAGTTAAAATGTGATTTTTTGTCATGATTGGTGGGAAACGAAGGAGGAAATTGGTGTAAATGACCTTGAGAAAAGTAGTTATTTTCAGAATGACCTTTGATCGGATGTAATTAAAAAAAAAAAAATTTCGTTTGACGTTAAAAGTTCAAAAATACCCTCCCTTTCATTTTCCTTTACCCCATAGGTGAAAAAGAAAGGAAAAAAGCGAAAGAAAAAAAAATCGACCGCACCGACTGCAATCGATCGATCGACGTCGATGAGATCGTGAAACTTTGGTCAAAGAACAAAACCCTAAACCATTTACTGAAATCGAACAAGGTTAGTGGAACAATATTGAGTTTCCTTTTGATTTCGTGAAAATGGCATGATATTTTATCGTTTTTGTGGATTATTGTTAATTATTTGGTTAGATGATTGAGTATATAGGATTAGATTAAGTGGATTTGACATTTTTTGGCCTTGAAATCGTCGGAAATGGAGTTTTTCCGGCGAACCAGCGTGTGGAGAAGAAGGGACAGTCGGGTAAACAGTCGGGTCTAAGACCCGGCTGTTTCGGATTGGTTTAGTTTTATTCGAATTTGGCCGTCTGTTTTGGGCCGTCTGTTTTGCAAATGGGCCATCTGTTTTGGGTTGGGCCGACTGTTTCGGCCTTATTTTTTTTAAAAAAAATTAACAGTCGGCCCAACTGTTTGAAACAGTTGGGCCGACTGTTATTTTTTTTTAAAAAAAAAGTTTAATTAAAAAAAAAATTGTAATTTCAATTTTTAAAAATTTCATAATTGATAATTTTACCAAAATTAAATTTTATTTTAAAAGAAATTATTAATGTTAAAAATTTACTAACTATAATTAAATAAGAAATATTTTCTTTAATTAATTATAATATTTAGTTATTGTTAAAAATAAAAGAATTAATAATATTTGTAATTAAATATAAAAATATTGTTTTTAAATTTAAAAATTTGTAATGAAATATTAATTAAATAATATTTATACTGGTTAATTAATTTATTTATTAATTCAAATTGATAATTAACAATTAATAAATTAGTAATTATTTATAATTTGTTTATAAATGCGTTATAAGTTTATTTTTTTTAAAAAATTAAAAATAAAATATTAAATAATATATGTAATTAAATATAAAAAATATTATTTTTACATTTAAAAATTTGTAATTAAATAATATTTATACTGGTTAATTAATTAATTTATTAATTCAAAAAAAAATATTTTCTTTATTTAATTATAATATTTACTTATTCTTTAAAATTTTTAATTATGTAGTACTAAATTGATAATTAACAAATAATGAATTAGTAATTATTTATAATTTGTTCGTAAATGCGTTATAAATTTATTTTTAAAAAAAAAATTAAAAAAAATATATTAAATAATATATGTAATTAAATATAACAAATATTGTTTTTACATTTAAAAATTTGTAAATAAATATTAATTAAATAATATTTATACTGGTTAATTAATTAATTTATTAATTCAATAAAAAAAATATTTTCTTTATTTAATTATAATATTTACTTATTCTTTTTTTAATTTTAATTATGTAGTACTAAATTGATAATTAACAAATAATGAATTAGTAATTATTTATAATTTGTTTGTAAATTCGTTATAAGTTTATTTTTTTAAAAAAATTAAAAATAAAAAATTAAATAATATATGTAATTAAATATAAAAAATATTATTTTTACATTTAAAATTTTGTAATTAAATAATATTTATACTGGTTAATTAATTAATTTATTAATTCAAAAAAAAATATTTTCTTTATTTAATTATAATATTTACTTATTCTTTAAAATTTTTAATTATGTAGTACTAAATTGATAATTAACGAATAATGAATTAGTAATTATTTATAATTTGTTTGTAAATGCGTTATAAATTTATTTTTTAAAAAAAATTAAAAAAAATATATTAAATAATATATGTAATTAAATATAACAAATATTGTTTTTACATTTAAAAATTTGTAAATAAATATTAATTAAATAATATTTATACTGGTTAATTAATTAATTTATTAATTCAATAAAAAAAATATTTTCTTTATTTAATTATAATATTTACTTATTCTTTAAAAGTTTTAATTATGTAGTACTAAATTGATAATTAACAAATAATGAATTAGTAATAATTTATAATTTGTTTGTAAATTCGTTATATAAGTTTATTTTTTCAAAAAAATTAAAAATAAAATATTAAAAAATATATGTAATTAAATATAACAAATATTGTTTTTACATTTAAAAATTTGTAAATAAATTGTAATTAAATAATATTTATACTGGTTAATTAATTAATTTATTAATTCAACAAAAAAAATATTTTCTTTATTTAATTATAATATTTACTGATTCTTTAAAATTTTTAATTATGTAGTACTAAATTGATAATTAACAATTAATAAATTAGTAATTATTTATAATTTGTTTGTAATTTTCTTATAAGTTTATTTTTTTAAAAAAATTACAAATAAAATATTAAATAATATTTGTAATTAAATATAAAAATAAAGTTTTTAAATGTAAAAATGTATTTATTCATTTAAATTTATTTATTCATTTAAAATAAGTTTTTCCCAAAAATTTATTTTGGTAATTAAATAAAAATTGTTTATTTAAATTGTAATTTTTTTTTACTGTATTTTTGAAGTTGAAAATCTGCAAGTACAAAGAATTGTAATTAATTATTAAACATGTTCTATGTCTTTGTTGGTAATTAATTTTTTTTTACTGTATTTTTTCAGATTGCTTCATGTGATGTTATTATACGTTATTATATTATATATTGTATAGTGTTGTAACATTGCTCATTTTGAATTTTTGTAGGATGGAATATCATCTGGATGACGAGTTGAGGCGGATGGCGGGTAAAGCTACTTGGAATAGTAGCTTTGACGCATTTTCGATAGTGGAGGGGCTGTTGGATGACCAACACATACAGATGCTGCGACAGTCTTTCATCTGGCCCTTACGTGAGTTGCGAGAGATACAGTTTTCGGGCCAGATGATCGACGCATTATTATGTAGATTGTTGAGTCTTGTCGACGGGGATGCCCTCCACTTCGACCTCGGGGGCAAGGTCGCCAGTTTCGGTCCTGCCGAATTTACACTGATGATTGGGCTACAGTTGACCGGGGATGAGGTTGCTCGACGAAGCAACAGGTTGCTGGATGCCTACTTTCCGGGACAGGGGACGGTGCTTCAGCCGCAGTTGATCGACGCTATCAGGAGATGTGACTACATGCTAGATCGATTGAAGTTAGGGTTGGTCTACATTCTGGAGAACGTTCTGCGGTATCACCATAAGAAGACTGCGATCGATCTCCTCCACTTAGAGATCGTGGATGACCTGGATGGCTTCAACAGCTATCCTTGGGGCCGGAGGTGTTACGATGACACTGTCCACGTCTTCACCCGATCGCACTCGAAGCCCAAGGGGGCAGTGCGTAAGTACGATGTCTATGGATTGCCCCTAGCAGTGCAGGTACATATTTAACATACTAAGCGTTATGGAAAAAAAAATTATGTTGTATATAACATATTTGTATATGTTGCAGATCTGGGCATACGAGATCGTCCCCCTGCTGGGTAGCCGCTATGCAAAGCGGCTGGAGACACGTTGTCCCCGGATGCACCATTGGCGATCATCCCGACAGGATGGCTGCCCATCTGGGAGACAGTTATCGGCTCTCCTCGACGATCCCACTGTGAGTATTGTATGCTTTTCATTTACATTTTATGCAATTTGAAATATCGATGCAGTATGTTGTAATAATTCAAACGGATATATGTCAGCTGGAAGTAATAACAGAGTTGACGGCGTCGATGGAGGAGGGTCCAGGCGACCAGGCGACCGAGAGGGGGACGGACCGAGATAGGGTATGTGATTTGACCGATAAATTATGTATAAACATTTTCTATAAGATTGTAGATAATAATTGTGTATGTTAACATTTTTGTAGGAGCGCGATCCAGTTGATCGACGATCACCTCCGCCATTGGCGTCCCCTCCGGCCAGGTCGCCCCCTCCGCCCATGGTGTCCCCTTCACGGAGGGCGTCCCCGGCACCCAGGTCGCTCCCTCCGCCCATTGTGTCACCTTCGCGGAGGGCATTCCCGGCGCCCATGGCATGGTCGCCCCCTCCGGCTTGACGGTTCCCCCTTGGATCTCCTACACCCGGCCAGAGCCAGAGCGATGATTTATTTGCCCGGTTGACTGTACTTATCACAGGGGAGGTCGGCGAGCTACGACGACAGTTGACCGGCCATATTGCAGATTTGCGCCGAGATTTGATGGATCAGGGTCGTGATCTGACTGGCAGAGTCGACTCTCTGTCACACGATGTGTATCTGCTGCGTGGCCACGTTGCAGATCTTCAGGAGGAGGTCGCGTCGCTTCGGTCGGCTGTTAGTACTGGTGGAGTCAGAGAGGCTGGCCGAGAGGGGGACGGAGGAGGGGACGGAGAGGGAGGTCACCCACAGTACTGGGGAGATGTGGACCTCGCGGATTGGTTGTTCTCGAAGGAGGGGAGGACGGAGGAGGCAGCCCCGACTGGGGAGGAGGGGAGGACGGAGGAGGTGGTGGAGGAGGGGGAGAGGGATGAGGCACCCCCGACGACGGAGTAGGTGGTGGAGGAGGGGTGGAGGGAGGAGGTAGCCCCGACGGCTGAGGAGGAGAGGACAGAGGAGGTGGTGGAGGAGGTAGTTGAGGGGGGGAGAGGACGCCGGCCGTGACTTGGGGTAAGAAGCGTGCTGTTGACGTGGTTGAGCAGGCGGTTGGCAAAAGGCCTAGGATGCCGTCACAGTACATTGTTTCTCCCTTCACGATCGAGGCCAAGAGGAGGACGTTTATTGATGGAGGCGTCCCGAACATGTTTAGGGAGGTGGATAGCGCCAAATGGAAGGCGTTCGAGACGGAGTGGAGACGGTGGAGGCCCGGGTAAGTATTGTATTTAATTGGTTAGTGAATTGCGAAATAATTACTCGTTACATATTGTTTAATTATGTTTTTGGTTGTATACATTCAGGGTTCCCCGCACGATTGCGGGAAAGGCGATCCAGAACGTCTACAGCTGGTTCCATGACGTCACCCAGTCTGGTACTTGGCTCGCTGACGATATAAGTGAAGTTATTTATTATATGTATATAATTTTACAATTAATAGATAAACTGATGAACTGATGTATGTACATTTGAATGTAGCACATCGACATTATTATGGATCTGCTGCGTGACCGAGCTGTGAGACTCCCGAAGTCCTTTTGCATCCCAAGCCGACTCATTATGAATATGGAGTTCTTTCAGGCCATTGGCATTGAGTACGAGTCGTTCAGGCATCAGAGTGGCGACTACGTAGTGCCGGATTATTTGGCCGATTGGATTTTCGGGTTGTCACCGAAGGTCGGGGGGAGACCATGGACTGGTTGTACACATATATACATTCCAGTCTGTGCAAACCATCACTACATTGCACTGGAGATCGTCTTGACCGAGTCGAAGGTGTATGTGTATAACCCCGATCACTCGTGCTTGACACAGATGCAGCTCGAGCAGATCTGCGAGCCGGTGGCTGTGATCGTTCCCCGGATGGCTAGACTAGCGGATATCTGCGTGGAGGACAGACTAGCCATCGTGCGAGACACGACTACGGCGAGACAGACCATATCGTAAGTATTTGTTATTTTTTTAAAATTTTAGACTTTCTTCTTATGTTTATTTATTATTACTAACCAATTATTGTTTAACTGCAGCGGTAATTGCGGCATATACGTTATAAAATATATAGAATTTTTGAGTGTAGCTTAAAAGGTTGATTCTATCAACCAGTCATGGATTCAGAACTGGCGCAATAAGTTAGCAGCCGATTTATGGGAATTTAACTGCGACCCGTAAATTTGTTTATTTTTTAATTCTTTGTAATTTTGTAGATATTGTTTAATTAAAAATTTTGTTATTTATGTATATTGTAATCATGTGTAATTTTTAAACAGATTTATGTTACTAATGTAATTTGAAATTCTTTAAATAATTAAATTTGTTTTCTATTGTAATTTAAATTTTAACTTGGTATAAAAAAATTGACAATTACACCTTATAAATAAAAATTTATTTAGTTATATAAATATATTAACAATTACACCTCATAAATAATTAAATATAAATTAAACTAAAATTAAATACTGAATTTTTAATAACATAAATGAAAAAAAATATTATTCATTTCGTACATAAGCTTACATGTTACTTAGGGGAACATGACTGTTACAATTTTGACGAGTATGGCCTACGGCTCTGCACCTGCCACACCTACGCGGTTGATGAAACTCTCCGGTAGATGGTATTCTAGACGTACGTGGACGTCCTGGACCGTGCGGTTGAACTTCTGGTGGTGAAACAGTATTAAGGTGGCTAATGTTGTCGGGAACTTCCCACTCAACTTCATTAGGTAGATGAAATATAGTCTCTGCATACGCTGCTCTCCAAGAATCATCGGTGTAATAACGAGAGCATAATGTTCTCGCTGCAAAGCCTCGATATATAGCCACCGCGACTGCGTGCTGACATGGAAAACTCTCCAACTGAAATAGATTACAAGTGCATGTGTTATCACTCAAGTCAACCATGTATGCTGTAGTACGTGTACATTTAACAAAGAACCGTGACTCATTTAGTGGTTCCACATTAAATTTTCTCGCAACAGCTGCAACTTTACAGAGTTTCTCCTCTTGAGCTGGCGCTAGCATGGTCGAACAATTACGTGATTCCGCACGCCGATCGTGAAACCACTGCTGCAGCTTGTTACGAATGTTTTCAATCATTGCGAGAATGGGTAACTCTCGATCCTTCTTGAATAACGAATTTAGAGACTCCGCATTGTTCGACGTCATCATGTTGTACCGACGGCCTGGAAAGTATGAGCGAGCCCAATGTTCGATCCCCATTTTTGTTAGATACTCCCAAGCCGGGAATGATTTGCTTCCTATTTCTTCCATGAACCTGTTACACTCTTCAACACTGTATGCTTCGGCCGCTCTTCTAAATAATTTCACGATGCCTTTGCCCCGAAACTTAGTCTTCAGGTTGCCTTGTATATGGTACATGCAATAACCATGATGTGCCTCGGGAAAAACTTCAGCGATACAATTTATCAAAGACTGTCCCCGATCAGTTACAAATGCAAGGTCCCCGACTTCCCCGATTACTTCCCTCAGCTTTGTGAAGAACCAACGCATAGACCGATCATTCTCACTATCGACTATGCCGAATGCAAGAGGGTAAATTTGGATATTGGCATCCTGGCATGTAGCAATAATCAACTTGCCTTCGTATTTAGATTTCAGAGTTGTACCATCGACTAGAATTATGGGTCGCATGACATTTTGAAATCCCCGAATAGACTGTCCAAGAGCCATGAAGAAAAATTTGAAGGAATTATTGCCCTCTGTCTCGATAAAATATGCCGATCCAGGATTAGTTTTCTCCATGTTGTGGCAGTACCTGCCCAATTTAGCATAGCTCTTCTCCGCTGATCCCATTAAATCCTGAAATGCGCATTCTTTGGCCTTCCAGGCCTTCTGGTAGCTCAAGATCACTCCATGATCTCGACGGTAGTCGTTAATGATGTCCGAAGGCCTGTAGATTGTCCGTGGGTCCTCATACCTGTGCATTATCTGTCGACCAATCAACCAAGCACGGGCTTGTCTGTGATCACTTCGACCAATTCCCACTTCACAAGTATGTTCCCGTGTATACTTGCGAACTACAAAGCACGCGTTCGTGTCCATCTTCGCCGCTCGCAAACGTCAATTGCAATTGTCATCGACGCATGCGATCGACAACAACGACTGCGATGATTTTTTCACTTTGAACTTAAAATTGTATTTTATTGCAAGTAGGTGTAGAGATTCCTGCAAATCTTTCTTTGTTTGAAACAGTTGTCCGACAGCCAAATCATCTTCATCGGGTACCACGCGCGAAGAGTTAGAGGACGGTCCACTCATTCCAACCGATGAAGTCCCACCCTGCTCATGTCTCTGACGAGAAGTAAATAAATCCTCATTTGTAAATTCATTTTGATTTTCGTTGTCCTCAACTACAGATGGAATTCTGTGCATAACAACGATATCACGTTGATGAGCATCTGTCTCTGGAATAACCACATTATCATCACGAGCTATCTCCACAGTAGCCCAAAAATCATTACCATTGTGATCCCCTCCATTCAAATTACCTTCGACAACATCCTTCATCACTAAAGTCACGCAAGCGGAGTCGTCTCCTTTTGGTTCAGAAGGAATAAATAATTTACTTCAGCATCAGAATAAATCCTTATAGGTGCCATGACAATTGCTTCGTGCTGGATGAATATAAATTTCAATTCCATATCGTACTGAGAGGTATCAACATTCAGTTTGTTCTGTAAATCACTATACAATTCTTCATATGATGTACTTGACGATAAGGCAATCGCGATAGTACGTATTTCGCTCGTATATTTCCATATCCATCGATTTCTTTCATCTCGTTCAAAATCACCAAAGTAACAGACCGGGACTACATTCATATCTGTATGACGAAATAGAATTTACATTTAGTCATAGGGGGAAAAAAATGGAATTACAAAAAAAAAAAAAAATTGTGAACAGTCGGCTGTTCACACAAACAGCCGGCTGTTAAAGCCGACTGTTTAAACAGCTGGCTTGGACAGCCGGCTTTCTATCTCGTCTATCCCAATTTCTATCAGATCCATTTTCTCAGATGAATTTTTTTAGAAACATATACTAATTTCTGAAAGATACAGATGAATTTTTTTCTTTTTCATGCTTAAAAAATTTATAGATCTATTAACAATTTAATCTACAAACACATTATACATCATAATAAATTTTATCAATAGAAACATATACTGATTTGATGAAAACGAAATTAAATATGCGTAAAATGTACTTACTGAAATTATAGTAATTGATATAAAAAAATTTCGACCTTCAGCATTCATCGATTTCCCAGATTTTATTATTGAGGCTGATGAAAGTTGAGAGAATTTTTTATCTGTGTTGGAATGGACAGATAAGAAAAAAGAACAAGTTTGAAAATTTACGTAGTGATTGGTTTTTATTTGTGAAATAAAGGGTATTATTGTCTTTAAACAAATCAATATTTAGTAATTGTTTTATATACTTAAGGTCATTTTTGTCTTTTTACGATTTGGAGGTCATTGTGGAAAATTTCATGTTTTTTAAGTCAAAGTGAAATTTGAATGATTTGACTGGGTCAAACTTAAAAGTATCCCGGAAAGGAAGATATATGCATCAGGGGTGGACGAGTCGTAGGCCAGCTCGACTCATCTCACTCGGCTCATGGGCTTTTTAATTTCTTTTAACTTTTCTTTTTTACTTATTTTATTATGGGAAGAATTCAAAATTAAGGTATTAACTATTCACACTTCAATTACCATGTTTCAAGTTACCTAAAAGCAAAAATCAGGTTTTTATTTTTTAATTAAAAATATTTTATTAATTAATTATAATAAAGTCAAAATTATATAATTAATGGTCACAGTTACATAATTATAAGTCACAGACTATTTTGAAGTCACAAATTTAAAAATTTATAGGTCACAAATTATTTCAAAATCACAAATCAAAATTTTTATAAGTCACGGATTATGTTGAAGTCACAAATTAACAATTTTATAAATCACAGTTTATCGATTGGTCACATATTTTCAAATTTATTGGTCACGAATTATTTTTTTGTCACATATTATCGAATTTTATGGTCACAGTTTAATAGTTAGTCACATTCACCAAACTCCGACCCCAATCCCAATTCAATATTTGGTCACAAATTATAGGTCACATATTGTCAAATTAATTAGTCACAGATTTTTCGTGGTCACAGATCAAAAATTTTGTAAGTCACATATTATTTTCGACGTCACATATCATTCAATTTATAAGTCGCATGGTCACGTAAGTCACAGTTTGTTGGTCACAGATTAATTTTAGTCACATACACCTAATTATTGGTATAGACGCACCACACCACCACACAATTGTCAACCACCAACCTCACCACTATCACCACCACCACCACCAACCAGATCTGAACCCATACCAGCACTACCGCTACAGCCACAGATGCCACCATCACCACCACACCAACCACTGTCAACACCACACCCACCTCCACAGCACCACCACTGAACCTCCACCACCATCGCCACAGTGAAAAAAAAACCACCAAACCAGATTGCGTCACCCAAACCCCCAACGTTGGTTCAGGCGCACATCACAGCCACCGCCACCCCCACCCCCCACAAACGCGTGCTCCAACAGGACCAACACCAGACACCACATCCACCACAGTTCGTGAGGCAGAGATCATAGTCAGAAAAGCTACAGTTCGCCGTCGATGCAGAGATCGTAGTCGCGAGACCGGCGCCTGCTTCGCCGTGTTCTTCATTACAACAGAATCGGCGACAGCTCCGAACAACAACAATACTTGCAAGAACGCGAGAGTAGCCTCTGCTCGCGGTGCCAGAAAGTATGGAAAGACTTCACATCTTAGACCGCCACCTCCGCCACTGCCATCACCACACCGCACCGCTACCTAGATCCACCGCACCAGAAGGAGGAGTACTCGATGCCCATGATGGAAGATGAGGCATTGCCACCGATGGAGGAAGCCATGAAGAGGAGGCACCGTTGAAGATGAAGAAAGAGAGAGAGGCGCCGTTGAGGGGCTGTAGAGAGAGAGGCGGTGTTGAGATGGAAAGAAATGGATATGTAGGGTTTGGGTGTTGAGATGTGTGGTGTGGGGTTAATTATATAGTACCTGATTTTTGATTAATTAAATTTGGTACTTTATTTTTGAAAATTCATCTTTAAACAACTGGTTTTATGTAATTTTCCCTTTTATTATTATCATTATTTTTTCAAAAATTATCCAACTCGTGAGGCCCACAAGCCTATGGGCCTAATTGAACCCATATTTTGGAGTGAAAATTACACGATAGCCAGCACTTGAAGATTACATTACAAAAATTAGTTTTAAACTTTAATTAATCATAAATTAGATAATAATTATATATTTTAATATTAATAATAATATTATAATTAATCAAAACCTAAAAATCTCTCTCTCTCTATTCACTTTTCCTTCGATTCTCTCTCTCTCTCTCATCGCCCTCCCAATTGCAGGTGCCACCGGAGATTTGCCAATGAAGCGGTAGTGGTGAGCCTTGTTCGGTGGATCTAGGTAGTGGTGCTGTTTGGTATGGTGAGAACGATAGGCGGTAGCGGTGCGGTCGCGGAGGTAGCGATGGTGGTGGTGCATTGATGTCGTTACGCGACCTGCTTTACTGTATTGTTTGATCTGTTTACTACCCTGAAACGCAAGCTCAAAAAACAGACGAAGTGACCAACAGAGTTGTCATCCCATGCTCGAAGATCAGAGGTTTTCAGTAGCGGTGATGTCGGGGGTGTGGTGGTGGTGGTGGTGATGCTGCTTGTAGTTTTAGTTTTGGGGTGATTTTCGAGTCGTCTGGCCTGTTGAAATTTGATTGCCGCTCTCCTCGCTGTGACTAGCGTCAGTGCCGCGACTGTTGTGAAGTCGTTACAGCGTCGATCTAAGCGCTGGCAGGTGGTGGTAGTGTCGATCCGTAGTATGTGTACTGATTTGTGTGGCCGATCTGTGGTATGTGTGCTGATTTGTGTGGTGGTGGCGGCAGCCGATCGATGTTGTGATTGAGTTGTGGCGGTGATGTTATTGTTGGGTGCTGTGGTGGTGTGTAGTGTATGTGACGTCGGTGTGATGATGAGGTATTTTGTGGGGTTTGTGGTGGTGTTGGCAGCGACGGCGGTGGTTGTGGTTGTGTTGTTGGCGGCGACGGTTGTGGTGTTGTGGTGGGGTATTGTAGAGTAGTGTTTGTGACCAATAGTTAGATTGGGGTCAGAGTTTGGTAATGTGACCAACTATTTGGTCTGCTGTGACTAACTAATAAACTGTGACCAATAAATTTGAAAATATGCGATCGATAGATAAATCGTGATCTATAATTTTTTTGATTTGTGACATCGACATAATCTGTGACCTATAAATTTTTTAATTTGTGATCTCGAAATAATTTGTGGCCTATAAATTTTTTGATTTGTGACCTCGAAATAATTTGTGACCTATAAATTTTTTAATTTATGACCTATAAATTTTTTAATTTGTGATCTCGAAATAATTTGTGACCTATAATTATGTAATTGTGACCATTAATTTTATAATTTTGATTTTGTTATAATTAATTAATAAAATATTTTTAATTAAAAAATAAATACATGATTTTTGCGTTTTGAAACTTTAACACATGAAAATTGAATTGTGCATACTTAATGCCTTAAATACAAATTCTTCCCTATTTTGGACACCGTCTCGACCCATTGCCACTTCTAAATGAGACAGAAGGTGTCACATATTTTGGTAGGGCTATTGAGTGGCTGAATCTTGAGTAGAACATGCGGGGGACTTGTGGTCTCATACTCGGTGGAACTCTTCCCCCTTTTGTTCTAGTTTGGCATCTTAAGATATGTTGGGATGTTGTAATTATAGGTTCAGTTACCTCGGCCTGCAAACATGTTCCTGAACGATGCTTTTCATTTATTTTAATAAGAATTTGGGGGCAAATGATGGGATGCTATAGGAGTGCCAACCTATTTAGGATGTTCCGATGCACCCCTTGATCCCTCACACCAATTGGATGTGGTTAAGTAAAACATTAAGCTCATGTTTGACAACCATTAAAACAAATTTTTTTTTTCTCAAACTCATTTTTAACCAAGCATTTACACAATAAAATTATCCGTTGAAGTTTTTTTTTTGAAAAATGCTATTTGTACATTTTCTAGTATACCAAATGCATTACACTCCTCTCACATGGAGGAGGGCCCACGAATATTTTATTGTGTGTGGACCCCTCTCCATATATGAGGGGTGTAATACATTATGTGATGTATTATGTACGTGTAGCACTTCCATTTTTTTTTTTTGGGTCAACTCCCATCATGGTACTCTTTTTATCTAGGGGCAGACTTTGGCTGCTAATTTGTACAACTTTTTGGGATAAATCAATTTCCCTTTTTTTTTAATTTTAATTTTTATTTTTTATACACAGGGATCCACCTTTGACAACTAATCCTGAAGTCTACGTCTTGGCCCCTTAAGACGCAGACCAGGTAAACTGCGAGATATGCCTAAAATTGACCAGGATCCAAGAGGCCCCTCCACTGATCTACCAAAATGTCGAGCGAGTCAACACATGTTGGATCTTGCCTTACAGGAGAACTCCTGCTTTCCAGGATAAATCCTACCTTCCAAGAGAGAGCCTGTTTTCCAAGAGCCCCACGAATTGAACTCGTGACCTCTGAACTGCCAGCAACTAACAGCCCCGTCCTTTGCTAGTTGGGATGTGTCCCCAGAGGCAATCAATTTCCTTTTTAAGTCTATGCAAATATGTATGATGCTTGAAAGTGTTTTCATATTTGGTAGAAAAAAATGTAGTTTTCCGGAACGAAGCTTTTCTTCATGAGTTGCAGATTTTGAAAGAAGATGCTCGAATATTGGTTTCAATAACATCCTCTGCATCATATACATCTCTCCTGGTTTTTCTTTCCAGTGATTTCACTTCTTCATGGATATTGTCGTATGGCTCAAGGGGTATATATGATATTGTGTCTATTTAATTATAGATCACCATAAGTCCATAATTTTTCAAGATATGACGTGCACAGTTCAGTGGTAATTGCCTCTACTATCAGATGGAAAACACAAATAGTCACTCAACTTTGCCTAATTTCATGTAAGTCACTGAACTTTATTTTGGTCCCATCTTACTTAGTTTAGTTGTTTTATCTTCTTCAATCACTGTAATATAGTATTCTCCCAGATTGAATCTAACGGCTTCTTCTTCCATTGTAAAATTCTATTCTCCTATTATGAATCTAAGGTCTTTCTTCCAGATTGAATCTAACTGCTTCTTCTTCCACTGTAAAATTCTATTCTCCTATTATGAATCTAAGGTCTTCTTCTTCTTCCCATTTTCATCATCTTCAACCCCAAATTGTGCAGTAAATACCCAAAATTTTTGATCACGATTTCTTAGCTTGCTTTGCAATAGAGCCTCTGGGAGCGAAAAAAAATTCTACCAAATGAACGCAGCCTGTCCATGATTCTAGAGATTCTATTTGCAATCTTTTTGGTTGATAACCTCGCCACCAGGTTTCCATTCATTATTCTTTTCAAACTTCTTCAGCATTGTGTTGAGATTGAATGGTAGTTCTAACAAAATGATCTTTCTACTTTCATTTTCCCTTTTAAATGTGATTGTGCTTGTATTGGTTTAGATTTTGCTAGATCACTTTTAAAAAAAATCATTTTGAATTGTATCATTTCGACATAATTTGATTATTAACCAGAAGTGATATTAGTTTCACTTATAAATGATAACATCCTTAAGAAAATTAAGTTTTATTAAGACTTCTTGTTGTTGAGTCCATCCAGCTTCACATTTCGACTCTGTATAGTGATACTTTTGCTGCAACAAGTAGAAATTTGATTGTCCTCAACCTCTGGAAATAAAACAAAGACAAAACTTATGAAAGACTAGTATTTCAAATTAAATCAAATGGAAATGAAAATCCTATCCTAGTAAGCAAATTGAATTACACTTGCTTATTTTTCTAATTTAAGAAGCTGACAAATTACCTCGAATTACTAGCTTACTTAAAATTTTCAACAAACAAAGCATGCATAAATTACATATCTTACACAAATTAAGCTTTCCGCTTCACCAAAGCCCTGGTAGATTTGCTGGCTGCAATTCTGTCCATTTATTTTATATGCTATCCAAAATTTTGAATTTTTGAAGTTTTCAATAGCAACAAACTTTGTTCATCCATACAACACATTGCACGGAAACATAAATAATCAAGGTGATAAGAAAGGCTTCAAGCTTTACATTCCTGAGATTTGTCACCATTGAATTGCCATGCTTCCCATTTATATTTTGTTAATTTTATGGTGTATTCCTAAATTTATTGTAATGTGATTTGGTACAATGTAGGCATTTCATCAAGAACCAACATAGTAGCTATCACTATTTGATAATGATCAAATTTTGATTATAAAGAAAGATTTAAAACATTTTCCAAATACTAAGGTTCCAACACAACTTTAAACAAGCAAATTTACAATCACCGCCCTTGGATACTTAGTTTCCATCTATTACTTCCAGGCTTAATGAGGGAATAGTGCCAATTGGCACACTTGCTTAAGTTTCTATGTCAACCTCTTCTTATTAGGGACTACTACAGGAACTTTAAGATGTGATCTTACCCTTTTCCTTATGCTAGCAAATGACCCATATATATAACTTATTGTGTTTGTCTTTTCAGCAAAAGTTTGCCTTGAGCCTCTTAATGATCCAAGATTATGAGACAGTTGAGCTCGACTTAATTAAGGGTACACCTATAGATGTCGAATTGTTTGATTTCCTCTTAATGTTGACTACATCATGTCTCATTTCAACAAATCAATTCCAAAATTGAAGATTGCATTGCTTGTAGTTGGAGATGCTCAGCCCTTTCTAGCTGTAGCAAAGAGACTTCAGTTCACGATATCATTTTAGCACCAACACGTTCCACTTTTTTCTTGTATGCCATTTTCAATCTGAACTTTTTCCTTACAATTATTTTGCAGATCTGTTTGTGGACTCTTCACAGCGAAGTACATTTAATTTTTGCAAGCTCAGTTTAATATAGATTTGGTTCGTCCAGAATATATGTCAGCATAGAGGAAGAAATTAGTTCAAAGATAGTTACATGGCATTTTGATCCATGGATTTAGTTAATTTTTAGGAGTAACTTTTTTTCTTTACTTTCTAGGAGATTGATTTTCCAGTTGTACATGTTTGCTTTAAGTTAAATGTTAATGTGTGTTTTAACAGTGTTGATGCCTTTAAGTTAAATGTTTATCCTTCAGTTGTACATTTTTTCAATTATATTGTTGTTGTTTCATGAGAAGGCACATGTGCTATTAAGTGTCGTTACAAGACTTATAAACCTCCATGAGAACGACACAAGTATTGTTACAGAGATAAAAATGTCCATGAGAATGGCACAAGTGCCATTACTGAGATGAAAATATTTATGATAATGATACAAGTTTCGTTGTAGGACTTATAAGCTTTCATGAAGACAATACAAGTGCCGTTACTAAGATGAAAATATCCACGAAAATAGCACAAGTTCAGTTACAAGACTTAGCTTCCAGGAGAATGACACAAGTTCCATTATTGAGATGAAAATGTCCATGAAAATGATACAAGTTTCATTACTTATAAATGTAATTATCCATGTAGTTTCAACCATTCTTTGTCACATGGTTTGACCTTTTTGTCTTACATACATTAGGGGGTCCATTGCTTGAGGACTTTGCATTGAAAACAAATTGAAATACAGGAGAAAAAAACAGAATGACACAAGTGCCGTTACTGAGATAAAAATGGCCTTTGTGCTGTTATGTTTGTTAACATAAGTATAAGTAATCATGCTTCATCCGTGCCTTAAGAATCAATAAGTTAAACTCATTTATATTGTAAGATGGTCACGACATATTCAAAAGTTTAGAGATATGATTATTCTAATATTTTAATGAATCATTAGAATGGCTACATTTGAAAATAAGCATATAAATATGATCACTTTATTTTAGGAGATGAATTTTTTCTGTTGTACATGTTTGCCTTTAGTTAAATATGTGTATATTTACGGTGTTATGTCTCAAAAAAATGGTACAAGTATCGATACTGGACTTACAAGAGTCCATGAGAATGGTACAAGTGACATTACATGAATTATAAGCTTTCTATGAGAACGACACAAGCGCCATTGTTGGCCTAATATGCGTCCATGAGAACGGAATAAGTGTTATTGCTAGACTAGTAAACGTCCATTAAAATAGAACAAGTGATGTTATAGGACTTATAAACTTCCATAGCAGCACAAGTGCCTTTATTGACTTATAAGCGTGCATTATAATTTATGTCATTTCAACCATTCTTTAGCACATGGTCAACCGTTATGTCTTAAATATGTTAGGGGTCCATCGCTTGAGGTTGTTACGTTGAAAATAAATCAAAATATAATAGGAAATAACAAAATGGCGCAAGTGCCTTTATTGAGATAAAAATGGCCCTTGTGTCCGTGCCACAAGAACCAATAATTTCAACTCATTTATGTTGTAAGATGGACATGACATGTACAAAATTTGAGAGATGCTTATTACTTAATGGACATGAATCAGTAGGACGATTTGTGCTTTCACCAACTCGATAACATATAATTTATGTCATTTCAACCATTATTTATCACATGGTCAACATTTATGTCTTACATACATTAGGGTGTCCATTCCTTGAGGTCGTTGCATTGAAAATAAATCAAAATACGGGAGAAAACAATAGAACGACACAAATGTCATTATTGAGATGAAAACGACCCTTGCGTCGTTATGTTTGTATACAAGAATATAAGCAACCACATCTTATTCGTGCCTTGAGAAACCATAAATTAAACTCATTTATGTTGTAATATGGACATGACATGTACATAAGTTGAGAGATATACTCATTACTTAATCGACATGAATCAGTAAGATGACTTCTGCTTTCACAAACTTGATAACATATAATTTATATCATTTCAACTGTTATTTATCCACATGGTCAACCTTTATGTCTTACATACATTAGGGAATCCATTCTTTGAAGTCGTTGCTTTGAAAACAAATCAAAATATATGAGAAGACAACAGAACGACACAAGTGTCATTGCTGAGATGAAAATGGCCTTTGTATCATTACATTTGTTAATACGAGTAAAGTAGCCACATTTTATTTGTGTCCTAAGAACTAATAAGTGGAATTCATTTACGTTGTAAGATGAACATGATACGCAAAAAGTAGAGAAATGTGCTCATTACTTAATGTACACGAATCAATAGGAAGATTTATGCTTTCACCAATTCGATAATATATAATTTATGTCATTTTGACAATTCTTTATCATGTAGTCAACCTTTATGTCTTATACACGTTAGGGGGTCCATAGTTGACGGTCGTTGCATTGAAAAAAATTAAAATATAGGAAAAATCAACATAAAGACACAAGTGTCATTGTTGAGATGAAAATGGTTTTTATGTCGTTATGTGTGTAAACATGAGTATAAGTAGCTACGTTTTATTTGTGTCATGAGAATCAATAAGTTAAACTCATTTACCTTGTAAGATGGCCATGATACGTACAAAAGTAAAAATATATGCTCATTATTTAATTGACATGAATCAGTAGGATGGCTTGTGCTTTCATTAATTCTATAACATATAATCTATGTTATTTCGATCGTTTTGTCACATGGTCAACCTTTTATGTCTTACATATTTTAGGGTATCCATTGTTGGAGGTTGTTGCATCAAAAATAAAAACACACTAAATACGAAAACATCACCAACTAAATATTATTCAATAAAAAATGTAAAATGTAAATGAGATTTCTAAAAGTGTATTTCTTCTTTCTTCAAACGTAAATGCGATTTTTCAATGTAGATGATATGATAACCAAACTATTGTTCAATTGCTCAAAATATACCAAAAATAGGTAAACAATATGATAAAGAATAGAATTTTATGTAGCAAGCACGATAGTTGAAGAAAAGAAAATGAGCAATTGTGATTTTGGGACATAAAATTAATCTAGGGAATTTAATTGAATTAATGAGGGTGTAAGGGACTTTTCCAATTGTAAAGGTATATATGACATTTGACATTGTTTGTTTATTGTGTTTTATAATTGAAGGTCTTTCGGCCAAGAAATATTGGGAGGAGGTTATTTAATCAAATACATTGTTTGATTAGACTATTTAACAAATTCTCCCTTTGTTTACTTTTTCTTTTTCACCCAGAGATACCCTCGCTACTTTTCTTTCAATAAGCAAAACATTTCAAAATTTGCAAAATAAACAACCAGCCCTTTTACAGGTTCACAATAGCTACCCACTTATTATCAACATATTTCGTGGAACCCATTACTTCTCTCAGTATAATCTCCTTAGAATGAAACCCAAACCCGCACTAAATTTGACATGACATTATGAAAAATAAAGAGTAGCAGCATTCAACTTTTATGGAAAGTAACGGATCACAAGAAATGAAGGAAACATAAGTCATCATCTGTGATAATTTTACATGGTCTTTGTAGGATAAAGAAAATAAATAGTTTTCCAAACACGAAAAGTATTTATAACAGAGAACAAGAGAACATCTGATACATTTATACAGTACATGCTATCCTAAGAACTAGATTCTGCATCCCTTGTAAAATCTTCTCAGCATAGATGCCTGCATGAGGATTGTCAACAGTTGAGACACCAACCTAAAACCATAAACGAGGAAACCTCAATTAGTTCTGAAGCACATCAGAAATTAAAAGAAACTCGGTAAACTAAAGAGATAACTATATGTAGTAAAAGTGCTCAGATTGAATTGATATTCCAGTGATGAACAGAAAAGAAATGCAATGGCAAAGTCACATACAACTTTTGGATGAAAGCACAAAAATGTAAACACAGCCACAATGTCACCAAAAGCCCCCGTTGCTAATATGGACGAGACACTCAATGAAGAGTTCAAGTTGAAAGATCCGAAGATCAAACATCATTCCTAGCAATTAAGCTATACGGTGACTAGCAATTGGAGCATAATTTTTACAACTAAGAGAGAATACTCCAGCGAAAAACAGAGAGGCTTGCTTAAACAGAACAATTCATTATTGCTCTACCGTATCACCTCAAATAAGATGAAGCAGATCACAGAATCTGTATGTTCTACATAGTCCATACCATATAAATGTTCTTTGGTGGACAATTCATTTTGCAGGTGTACAAATAAGTAGGCCACTCTTCTCCTGTCCCAATCTTGCGTCCTTACAAAGCAACAAGCAGCTCCATGATATAGGGATCGACAGTAAAACTTTGATGTCCGTTCTAGCCTATGGCGTACAAATCAAAACATTTTTCGAAAAGAGACGTGTATAAACAAATTTGGCACTCCCTTAAGCGAACAATAGCTCATGAATTCTATATCAGAAAAAATGAAGCAAAATGTAAACTAATCATTGTAGGGGATGCATTTTCTGAAAAACATTTTGATTTCAAATCTCATAAATGAGTGATAAATAAATGACAAGATAAACTCCAAATTCTATAACATAGCACTTGTGACAAACAAATGGAAATTATTTCAAACTTAATTCAGTCAAGTTGTCTCTCCACTATATATAGCTGTAATGCTATGCAAATTAGATTTCATCAGAAATAGAAATAGTGAACTCATCAATGAAACCATTTGTAGTCAATTTGAGTAGTGCTGTTGTAAAACTAAAATTTGGTCAGTCTTCCCCTTTGAAGCTCAATAATTAGATTCCCGGCAACATATCTAAAGCCAGCTGCCTACAAATGGACTTGGAGAATGTCGCCAGCAAGAACTAATGCAGGTGACTGTCACAAATTTGTGTCGTCATTTATTACATTTTCTTTTTGTTCTTTTCTCCTGTGTTTTCTAGTGTTAATTCTTTTAGCTCCCTACTAAACTTCAAAGGGAGTAGTCTAGCGATGAACCACTAGGCTCAAAAATTGAAGCCTCAATTTTTGCTGGTGTCACTCGTTTTTATTTATTTATTATTGAAATGATAACCGCTTGTCACTGATTAAACTGAATCTCTGTGCAGGCCATAACGTTGGAAGAACGCCTTAATTAGGGTGGTGTGTCCAACACGTATCGGATATGGACACTCTACCATGGTAATTTTATTTTCTTTCCCAAAAATATTATATATTTTTATTTCAAAGTAATTATTAAATAAAAAATAGGTATTCATATTTAAAAGATTTTAATGAGAAATAACAAGTATAAAACTAAATTAATCCTTTAGAAATGAAGAATTTTAAAGAATTTAATCAACGTATCGGCGACGTGTCAATATTTGTTGAAAAATCAAATGTCAACTTGTGTGACATTTATCATATCTGACACACGTGTCTATGTCAGTGCATCATAGGTAGACCATACCCTATTCATTTAATGTACTTGCAAATAAAGGAAAATAATCCAACTTTGAAAGAGAAGATTTATACTGTAGCGACTCATTTAAGTAGAGTAAACAAACAATTGATTACCTCACATAACTAAGATTTCTGTAAGAAGAACAGACAAGAAAAAAAGAATGAAATTAAACTCTTGTATTTGTCTTGTGGGATATTGTCCAATACAGCCCTAAAGACCTATCAATTTTTATTCTTGCTTATAGAATTTCAAGCTTTATGGCGTACATAACAAAACAATTTTAGCAAAGACGATGTGCATAATCAAATATTAGGACTTTCTCAAGCCGATGAGAGAACTCGTTAAATTATTCCAAACTGGCAAATAAATGATGCAAAAATGTAAACTAACCATTGTAGGAAAGATAAGCTCTTCAAACTAAAAGATTGTAATAAATGACAAAATAAACCTTAACATGAGAAATATTAAAATTCTACTGCAATGCATGAGGGACAAATAGAGAGTGAAATGCTCTCTAAATTTGAGATGCCACTTCAAATTTCATCTCACACAGTTTCTGCAGAAAAGATGGCACAAAGCCACAAACAAGTAAAAACTGGTGAAGGAGACTGGACAATAAAAACAAATTAAACATTCTGGCAAATGACACGTGTACCTCAACTTTCAGCAGGAGCTTCAGCATCTGAAGTAGAGTTCCGTTCCCCACCAAAGTGCAAGTCTCTACTCTGGTCTGGAGGAATCCATGATATGGGCGTGGCAGCAACTAACATAAAGCTAATCCAATCAGTCCTAACTATCATTTGACTATGTAGAAACGAAAATGTGGCATAAAATAATTAAGGAAATATGTTAACACAAAAACCCAATATCAAGCAAAAATGGATCTAATTAGAAATCGTAGCCTCCTTTTGTACAGAATTTATGGACAATTTAATTTATAAATGGATAGAAAGAATGGCGGATAAGTCAATAGTACTAGTGGTTCATTGACATGTATGGTTGAAAATGAAGTTTGACTAAATTGTAAATGATTTATAAATTAACCAAATAGAGGCTTAGTAAGTCAACATCAATTGTCAAACCTGGCACCACAGCGCCACTCTCAGCATTCAAAGTAGCAGATGGAGCATGACGTTTTCGTACATAATTTTCCTCTAACGGTTCAGGAATTTGAAACGAGAACTGTGACAACGTTACACCCGGCTCTGAATGCTCATACATGTAACTGGAAAGAGAGAACATCATAAAAGACTCAAAACAAATAGAGCAAATATAAGATTCTGAAACTAAACAAAAGTAAATATAAGATTCTGGTAGTTAAAATACAGATCCTCCAGCAATTATATATTCATTTGTTAATGACAATAGAAAGAAGTTACCTCTGAACTTCCTGCATTGATCGTAATCGTTTCCCCGATGGTGCATCATAGTAACTGGTAAGAAACATGTTACCGCACAATTGAAGTCAGAATGAATTTTTCACTTCTCAAACCGTTAAAATAAATTATAAATGAACTAGCGAATTAAATGGAATGGCAGACGTACAGATCAGCAAATTTTGTGCCTCCTCTAGCCCTAATTCGTAAAATTCGTTGCCAACCAGAAGGAGGTTGAGGAATACGGGGTTTGTCTATTGCCCAATTCCAGCTGCCATCTCTTACAAGATCTGGTTCCTCTTCACAGGTAATGTCAGGTCGCCATTCACGAGCTGTTTCACAAAGGAAAGGCAGCTCTGCTATCTTTTCTCGTATCTTCTCGTACTTCTCTTTTGTTGGAATGAACCTCCATTTGGAGCATTTGGCACACTGAACAGTATAAGCAGATACATTATCCGATACTCTTTTTGATTTCTTGTTTGAAGAGGAGGGACAAGGGATGTTTCCGGTTCCGGTGGCAGCATTTAATGCACTTCCTTCCATTTCCTTAAACAACTGCATGATCAAAAGGAACACTTTTTCTCAATGTTATTTATTTTCTCGAGGATTCATGCCAAATATTTACCAAAATTAAGCCAAAAAAAAAAAAACCTCAAATCACAAGCCAAAAGAGACAGCTAATCTGATAATCCTATCTAAAAGACCTACAAAATTTTAGCAAGATGAAGCAAAAGCATATAACTTAATATCAAAACTTGTTATAAGCTAGTGTCAATGTAGAAAGAACCCAACACACGAACAGCCCAAAGAGGACTATTGATTGCAACCACATGTCATCGGAATTTATATTTCAAAAGAGATGAAATTGTAAAGTTTTATTCTATAGTAAGTGAATTGGACTATAAGTAGCTTTATTTTTTTAAATTTTCTTCATCGAGTTATAAACAAATAAAAAATACCAACATTAAAGGATCTCATAAATAAAAGTCGAGTCAAGATTAATGAGTGTTCTATTTCATATCTTTGTCTCATAAAGGTAGCTATGTCAACGCACATAAGACGAAACAGGAAAACGGAACTCAGCATTTCTAGAAAAACATTAGACACGTGTCGGCTAGGTCCTATCAATTAATATATTAACCGAAATATATATTTGATAGGCTTGTAGCAACAACAAATGAATAAAATCCTGAAGCAAATATCTAATAAAGTCTCCAAAAGTATAATCTATATATTTCAAAGTGAATCATAAAGACGAATCTAACAAGTCTAATCAATGAAAAATCATAAGCTAAGCTCATCAACTTGGCAGTGTCACAATGCACAACTTTGACATGTTAGTTATGGGTTTGGATTGTCGAATGTGTGATGTCATATAAGATTGTTAGACAAGGAAAGGATACATTTCTACAAGTTACGTTGGTTCATATATTTAGACAGAAAGAACAATGGCATATACTATAAGTTTCTATATCATGAAAACCAAATAAAAACACTTACATGATACAATAGATATTATATTGAGAAGACTTGCAATATCATTTATTCTAAATTTGGTAACATGCAAATTTAAAAAACTGTATGGTTGCCAAAAAAAAAAAAGAAAAAAAAAATGCATATACTTCGGTGGCACAAAATAAAATTGCTTTATTACATAGAATTATGAAGTCTACATTAAAGTTGACGAAGGCTTTCGACAACATAGTACAAGACTTGGTCAGCGTTGTCTAACAAATGCTGATTTCACCCTCACATGCTACATGGTCTCACCTTCCAATAAAAAAGTCAGAAAAATATAAAAGTTTCCATTAGTTTCTAACCCTCTTTTATTGATGCCATGTTTTCCATTTTTCCACCAAATCAACCCAACATTCAATACATTGCACAGTGGTAAAAGACCCAAATTTATTTTTGCAAAAGGCTGAACATTTATTTGTTGTCCTACCTTCGCAAAGAATTTCATTATTTATCTCTTAGCACAGTTTTAGCATCATTCCAATTGACGAAAGAGCGAAAAGGACAAAGATGAACATTGGGAACTTCATGATTTTTTAGATGAAAGTCACTTTTTAGATGAAATTATAAGTGAATTTCTAGATTCTTAAACCAACCCCAAACATAAAGCTGCTTTCAAGACAAAAAAGGGTCACAGTTCACTGCCATGCAGTACTTGGCCCAAAAGGCAAATTTGTGACAAATAAGATCCACTCAGATTTGAGCCTAGACATGGAAGTGTCGCGAAGATCACAAGGATGACACAGAATATACAAATACAGACGAAAGGAAATGGAAAAACTTGCAGGCAAATAACTCATATCAGGTGGATAAAGCACAAAAATGAAAAATAAAAATTCAGCTGTCTGAAGAAAAAAAAATTATTAAGAAAAACTAAAGGAAAATCAAAAGAGAAGTTCAGAATTTTCAATTCCTTTTCTTTTTAATGCCGAAAGAAGAGCATGCAAATTAATTAAAACCATGTTTAAAATCGTCAAGAAAATCACAATCATTGACCCAACACAAAAAATCACCGTCATGCATATCTATGTTTGAATGTTCTGTAATTTATAAAGAATTCAATTGAATAAAATCTTGATTCGCTGATCCACTTAACAAATTCAATTAAAACAAGTTAGAACACCTACACAAGAACTATACATGCATATATAGAACTGTGAATGCGTATGAGAGAGGGAACAATTACCGATGAATCTACCGTCGAATATTTGTTCCGGTACAGTGGCTGAGTGAGAGTGAAGCAAAACGAGGGCTTGGGGGAGAATACAGATTAAGGTGACTGATACACTGAATGATGCACCGGGTATAATAACGATTATATATGGATTTCCCAAATCGGATAAAAATATAGACAAAGAACAAAATGGTTATTTACTAGATAATAAATGTTAAGAGTAAAAGTTACACAAATAATTTTGTTGTAAGAACAGGTTATTTTCCTTATTGTTGGAATAATTGGTCCTAACATTGGCCAAACAAAAAGTAAAAGTTCAAACGAAAGACAAACGAGGACTAAAATAAATATATAAAAGCAATTTTTAATTTTTTTTTTCCAGAATTGAATCAATCGATTTCGGTTGTGAATTCGTTGATTTTTGACTGAAGTAGTTCTTGAATGATTTTATTGAATTATAATATTTCACTTGTTTGGTTTTCGATTTTTCTTGATTGAACTAGCTATCATCCTTTTATTATTGTAAATAGTTTTTTGCTAATCCTCATAAATATTGTCAATAGATGTAAAAAGTTAATCTCTATTATGAGTTTTAAAAACGAATAATAAAAAGTGTAGACAATTAATAGTTCATAAAAAAAATATTTCCAAATATATATTAAATCTTCAAATTTCATCCCGGCCACCAAAATTGATTCTGATTCACCCTGGCCACTGTATTTTATATTTAGTGTCACCATCACCCAAATTGATTTTGATTCACCATAATCACCCAACTTCATATAACGTTTCAATCAAGTCATCGGTTATTATCACAATATATATATATATATATATATATATATATGAAAAGTAGAAGCAATTTTTTTTTCTTGATTTATATTATATAATATTTTAATTTGGGTTAGTGATTTTTTTTTATGCTGTATTTTTTTTCTTCTTATTTTTGTTTTTGATTCTCATCATTTTTTGTTGTTGTGGTAATAATTATGTGTGGATTTTTTAGTGTGTGTGATATTTTTTTTTTTGGTAATAATCGGACGGTTTGACTGAAATTTTATATGAAGTTGAATGACCATAGTGAATAAAAAAACATTTTGAATAACTACGATGACACTAAGTATAAAGTACAGTGATCATGAATGTATTTAATCCATATATAAAAGATTTTTTTTTTTTTTTCAGAATTGAATCGATCGAATTTGGTTGTAAATTCGTTGATTTTTGGATTGAAGTCATTCTTAAATGATTTTATTGAAGAATAATGTTTCACTTTTTTGGTTTTTCGATTTTGTGAGTACAAATAAATTTATTTGATGGGCAAACACTTATTAAACAAATCTACCACTATCAGTAGAGCAAATGAGACATTTTAAGTAAACCCATGTTAGCAATATGCCCCTGAAAGCTCATAACAGGTAAGCTATTGATAAATCGGTTAGTAAAATTTTTCATAGATGCTATATGCATACCATCACATTTCCTTGTTGAATGATTTCACTAACGATTTGATATTTTCATTCAATGTGCTTTCCATTTTGATGGCTTTTTGGTTACTTTGCATTTGTTACGGGTCCATTGTGCTATCACAGTACAAAGTAATGGGACGTGATGCTGAAGGAATCGACTTAAGGTCTAGAAAAAACTTTCTTAGTCATACTGCTCCCTTTTCCGTCAAAAGTAATTGAGACATACTTTGGCTCCATATCAGAATTATTAATACAGGGTTGTTTGACGCTCCTTGAAAAAATGGCTCTACCCAATGTGAACAGTGAACACCAAGCTTGAAATGGGCTTGCAAGAGTCCATATTAGTTTGAAAATCAGAATCAATATAACCTATAGGGACCAAATCTAGAGTCGAATAAACCAGCACATGATTTCTAGTTCTACGATGAAACTTGAGTAGATGCATGACATCTGTCTAGTGCTTAAGTCCTGAGCTTATGTTCTGGATTGGACTAATATCTGGTGACAATCCTAACAACATAGTAAATATTTGTTTGTGCACATGACATTGTGTACACGAGGGCTTTCTACTATTGCGAAAGTTTGTTCCAAGAGTCATCGAAACGATATTTTCTGGCTCAGTATAATTTTTCTACCAAACAACCAATCCAATCGGCTCCGATCTACAACCAATATATTCACCTCGGTTGCTTCTCAATTTCATCCACAAATGACAAGATAATGATGATGATTTGTAGCCACAAAGACAAAGAGAAAGCACCACAAAGGAAGACAAGGAAGAAACCAAAATCTACAAAGGAATCCACAAGTTTTGGACACACAAAGACCAGCCCTTTTTCTCTCAATGGGATAGCCGAATTCTCTCATTTTTACACACAAATCATAGCTGGCTAGGGTTTAAACCATATAAATAGGGTTAGGTTAGGCTTTTAATTGGACCAATAACAAGCTAAATGGGCTAAGATTCAAAGCCATCCAAGAGGTAATATAATTGGACTGGGTAGAGTCTTTGGACTTAGTTATCGATACTTATTTCACTCATCGGCCGATGCCTATAAATTATATTCTCACATTAATATCATAGTCCGGGATTTATTGGGTATCAAAACCCAACAAATCTCCACCTTGATTCCCAATAAATCTGCAAGCAATCAAAACACATAGTTAGTACTTGCATAATTAAGGTAACCAATAAAATTGGGATCAGAGACCTTACCTCGTGTTTTCAACCTGAAACACATATCATACCTGCTCCATATACTCACCAGGGCTAAGGTCAATAACTCCCAATTAGAAGCAAATATTCATAGTAATCAATCAAAAACAAATAAACTTTCGATGAAGATGACACACAGATCTTTCCAAAATCACATTCACATAGAACAACGGATTAACACCAAGTTAATCAATCAAATGGTCAGAACACATGCAACAAATGCATAAATGACCCCACGAAAAAATCTCACCACACTTATCATATCCCATTCTGTATTGCTCCCACTTCGAGAGCACATATCTATTCTCATCGCCCACCATACTCACTAAATTGATCACTCAACTCATGTCTAATTGGTAAATCACAATAGATCCTAAGTTCTCGAGATCATCCTTTATCCCCACATCATTTCACCTAACCTACGTGGATAATGGGTCTCCACCTAACAAAAGTGATAGAAGTGTCACTCTCACACTCCACCTGATCAGGGTCTCTTCATATATAAATGATTCCAACATTTAATCAGCTCTCTACTCGTGATCTAAATGTCACACTTCATATCCCCGGTACCAAAGAACAATGTACCCCTAGACATCTATACTCCACCTCACCAATAGACACACAATGCACTGCTAATGCATCACAACCCACTATGCATGTAAACAATTACACCAAGTAATCAGATTACTTCAAATTCATGCAAATGTACATATCAAACACATTGAAATGAAGCATATAATTATGCAACATAATTAAGAAATCACGCACATGCAGAAAGGATTAATACAGATGCAATGTAGCAACTAGATTTACTCTCGATAAACCTCACTAGGGTCATCACTCAACCCTATGGCCACATTCGTCTCACCTCTAATCTTACCATTCTACCTATCCTTCTTCTTGAGATAGTCCTTAATAAAGTGTCCAATTTTACCACAACTGTAATATCGTCTACCACTAGACTTGTCCCGTCCTTTGCCCTTCTTCTTATCGCCATCATCACTCGAGTCATTACTTGAATCGTTACTGTCTTGAGTTCTACCCAAATCCATTCTACTCCTCATTATATGTAATTCACCACTCCTCTTATCTTTTTTTTTTTCAGCTTTAATCTCAATTTCCTTACTTTTAAGGGAATCTATGACAATCTTGTGTATTAAATTATCTCTACCACACTTAATTGCATTCTTAGCTTCTCTATATGAATAAAGAATTGAATTAAGCAAAATAATGGCCTCATCACAATTAACAATATCTTGAACAAGTTTGTTAAAAACATCCAAATTATCATCATGATCCTTTAAAGGATCCATTTTAAAATTGAAAAATCGTTCAAGCAAGTATAACTTATTAGGAGTGGATTTAAGCAAATATAAGTCCTCCAACTTTTGTCAAAGTTTTGTTGTAGAATCAAGTTTTCCAATTTTTCTCAAAACAGTGTCAGATAAGTCTAACAAAATTGAAGTGTAAGCAAGTTCATCATATTTCTCCTGTTGTGTTTCTGTCAGAATTTCCAGAAAAATTGCCATCTATAGATTTTGAAATTTTTTATTGAACCAAATCCTGTTCATCTTTTGTTGCAAAATTTAAAAATTCCCTTTCTCATTGAAAATTTTAACTTCGAAATGTGAAGACATTTTGAAAAACAGAACAATCAGAGTGCACAAATATGTCACACAAAATAATCCTAAAGTCGCAATATACACCATTCTAAATTCGTAAGGTTTCATAAGATTCGTGATCTTAAATCAAGGAAATGTTCAAACGGGTCAAATCCAGGTGTTTTAACAAAATAATCAATGCAACACAAATGTATGTTAACAAAAAATTCAAAACTTCACACAATGCAGTCTCATACAGTGACTAGATGACAATTAGAGTAAAAAATCAATTACTAATTTGCGATCAATTTCAATACTTTAAATAGAGCAAATAATTCCTAAATTTCTAGCACAAGTAATGATTACCCCTTCACAGTCTCCTCAATCCTAATGTCACTCACACAATGACGAGCTAATGCTGATATTTAAATTGAGATAAGCCAATATACCATAGCGGACCAATTTGAGTTCGTAGATTACGAGAGATGTGAATTTATCACTTTAAGACCATCACTATTCGTCCTAAAGTTTCCAACAATCGCAGGAATCAATTAACCACGATCGAATCTTGAACGCGCGAAGAACATAATCGTCTGGACTTCGCTGTACAACCTGAAATAGAAAACTAACAACACCAAAATGTCAGAAATAATGTTAGGAATAACCTGTCAAAAGAAAACTTCTCCAGATTAGAGCCACACGCCCTTGAGTGCCGTTTGGACTCTTTGCGTGTGGGTCTAGGTGCCTCCACACACGTCAGTGTAGACCACCACCTGTCGAGACCACCTCTGCCTGCACGTCACTCTAGTGGTCTCTGTTTCACCAAACGCTTTATGGATTGGCCGAAAATTGCAAAAATAGAGGCTGTTTTTGGGCAGCTTTCTGGACTATTTTTCGATCTATTTTCTGCCTCGTTTCTGCCATTTTTCTGGACGGTTTTCAGTTTCACAAGCTAAATCCGTCACCTTGAAGATTTGATACCAATTGTCACGGAAGCTTGCTTCAAGGGTCGTCAAAACGGTATTTTTTGGGCTTAGTATCATGTTACCTTTCTCTACCAAACAACCAATCAAACGGGCTCCGGTCCACAACCAATATATTCACCTCTGTTGCTTCTCAATCTCACCCACAAAGGACAAGATAACGGTGATGATTTGTACACCGGCTTTGGACACACAAAGACCACTCATTTTTTCTCGCAATGGGGTAGCCGAATTCTCTCCTTTTTACACAAAATCATGCACAAAAATTTCTAAGGTTTAAACCATATAAATAGGGTTAGGTTAGACTTTTAATTGGACCAATAACAAAACTAAGTGGGCCAAGATTCAAAGTCATCCAAGGGACAATATATTTGGACCAGGTAGAGCATTTGGACTTGGTTATTGGTACTTATTTCACTCATCGGCCGAAGCCTATGAAATATATTTCCCTGTTAATATCATAGCCTGAGATTTATTGGATCCAACACTTAAAACTGAGGACTAAGGAACCTATTTCATATATTCAGCTTCACTAGGTGTTTTAGGACAATGTTCCAGTGATAACTGAATTACATATCTGAAAGGCATTTGACCTTTCTTGTAATTTTACACAGCAAAACTTGACCGGTACTTTGTCTATGTATGAAGTTCGGGAAACTGCAATTTTGTGTTCTTCCTATCCCGAAAAATTTGGACTCCTAGAATATAATTAGCATTTCCCTAAGTCCTCATTTCTAACTGTTGTTCCAACCAATTTTTTAACTTAATGTCAATGCTCCACATCATTCCCAATGAGCAAAATAACATCAGCATAGAGCAGAGAAAAATAACCTTGTCATCTAGGTTCTAATCCAAACCGTAAAGCGTAGTCGTTGATCAAGAATGCAAGACTAGATGCATGCTTCAGTCCATAAATGAACCTCTTTAGTTTGCATATTTTATGCTCGGGACCCTTCTAAATAAAATCATCTGGTTGCATCATATATATTCTTTTGTCAAGATTCTCATTAAAGAATGCAGTCTTACTATCGATTTGCTTCACTTTATAGTCAAAATGAGTTACAATGGATATGGAAATTATATAGACTTAAAAATTGCAACGTGAGAAGATTTACTCATAATCAATGCCTTCTCATTGGTAGAACTTTAATGACCAATCTAATTTTTTCGTCTACACCTCTTTTTCTCTAGTAGACCCATTTACATCCTATGAGTTTTAACCCATTTGATGAATCTACTAGATCCCAGAATGAGTTAGTGTACTTGGAAATCATTTATGAATATATGATACTCCTCCAATGGTCAGAGTCTATATCCTCAGCTTTCTTAAAAAAAGTGGGATCATCCTTGTGCTCAGCAGAGACTACCTCGAAAGACTCTTCATAGAGTAAGTATTTTAAAGGTAATCGAGTGGTTCTCACACTATGTTGAAGCAGTAGAAGTTTTTGATTGAATGAAATTTATGATTGTTCTCTCACTCATCTTGGATCATATCCCTCTACTTTAGTCTCCACCATGTGGGGATTGAACATAGTCACCTCTTATGCCGACAAGTCAATGGGATGGCAGGTGAGACCTGCATTCGTCTTCCATTATGCCTAGGCACCATTGGTGAATGAGGCGTGTAGAGGTGGCAATGACACAGCTTGGCCCTTGGACGCACGAGCTTGACTTGGCCCACGAGCTCGTGGCTCTTGGGCTTGGGATGAGCCGAGCTGAGCACCGGCTCGCAAGCTCGCCCATTTTTTTTTAAATAGATAAATTGAAAAAAAAGTAATTTTAAATCGTGAATTTTGTGTTTATAAAAAAAGATAAAAAAATGATTTTAAACAATTCTTTTCTAAAACAACGCTGCACGTACTTTGCATACAATTGAAAGGGTAATCATTTCATTACCTTTCAATTTTCAGAAGGTATCTACTTCGAAGATTATACGCGAAGGTACGCGCAGCGTTGCTTGAAAAAAGAATTTAAAATGTAAACATGTTGTACCAACTTTCTTTTCTAAAAGAATTTATGAATTGGATAAGTTGGTGGAAAGAAAGTTGTTGAGAAAAATTTAAACAATTTAAGTATTTAACACTCCTCCTTTATCCTGGTTTGTGACCGGTTACTTAAATTTTAAGCAGGCGGAGTTAAAAATTGTACACGAACAACTTGTAACGTGTATAACTTTTTAAAGAAAATTAAAAATGGTATTATAAAATAGAAAAATTTGATTAATATGATCCAATTAAATATCACTTACATGATGACATGCAATTTAAACATATTTATCTTGTATTCGAAAAATGAGCATCCTACCAATTCTTCATGCACATTAATGCTTCCAAAATATCTTCTTTTAGTCGGCTCCTGATCTTGGACAAAACCCTCTTACTTGCACTAAAAGCAGATTCCGAAGCTACAGTGCTAATCAGAGGTGTTAGTAGGTCTTTTGCAATTGCAGAAACCACTATCCATCGTCGTTCATGCCTTTGCCAAAATTCGATAACTTCGTTGAACCTTTTTTAATTGTTTTGTTCTCAAGCATATTATGATTAAAGTAATCAATTAATTCAGTAGGCAATGAATTTGAAGTTGTTTGATTAGATGTAGAAGCAGGAGACAAAGTAGTAAATGAACTTATTGCATTTGCATCATATTTATATGTGTTAATACCTTCGAACAAATTCATTATTTTAGTGTCATCTTCTTCTAGAGGTGTGTGACGGGTTTGTGAAGAGGGTACTCGACAAACATTTGTACCCATTAGTTCTGCATATATTTCATACATTTCACTTAAAGTTTATTCTAAATTTCTATACATGATAGATGTATCAAAAGTTAAAGCTTTTGAAAGTTGTTCAATTACAAATTTAGTCCCTGATAAATTATATCGAGAGTCCATGATGTATGCTAAAGAAAATAATATTGGCAAATCTCGTCAATATTTTCTGAACTTTAATTCCATAGAATATATAATTGCAGTAAAGTCGGGGTCATTTCTATATTTATGAAATGTTCTCGCAATTATATAAAGACGTTCAATTACCATACAATTAGTTGGATAATAAACTTTAGATAAAATATTTATAGTTTCATAAAAACTATTCATTTTTTTTTTTAACTTTTAAGGCTAACATCCAATCGGATTCATTTAAAATAATGTCATTTTCGTCTATAATAAGTGACACACCCAAAAGGGGGTTAAAATAATATTCGTTACTTTTCTAAAATTTGTCGTTCAAGTAGTAATGTGGTAAGCAAGGGTTATTCCCGCAGAGGATTGTTTTCAATTACGCCAATTACAATAAGAAAGTAAAAATGTACAAATAAGTAAATTGGGGGGGGGGGTTTGGTTGTTTAACTAATGAGGCAATAAACTAAAAATATAAAAGAATTAAAAGACAAATAACACAAGAAAATGAAAATGTGATCGAGGGATATTTCTTCGCCGCTAGAATGAATTTCTAATCGATATTCGCAAATGATTTTTGTTCAAAAGATCAACAACAATTCGAGAATAATCACAAGCTCGATTACCTCAAACTCTCCTTACATTTTAATTGAATAAAACAAGCTCTTTACCCAACCCTATTCATTAAACAACCTAGGATAAGCTCCCTAAATTTAATTTAACAAAAGCATTCACACGAGAGAGTCGAATTGAATTAAGCACAAACACACAAGCTCGGTTTGTTAACTTAAGTGATAATCCACCTACATTTAATAGAAAATTCCTCATAATCCATCAAAGTGTAGTTGCTACTAGGTTTTGGTTAAATTAGCGATTACGTACTAAAATTTCCAAAATAGCAAATATTGTAAACAACTCAATCATCTAGTTGGCCCGCTAAATAACCGAGAAGAACAATAAAAACAATGAGCACAATGAATTAAACACATCAATCTCAAGAATTATGAAATACAAATTGATTTAAAATCATTCTAGGGTTAGAAAACACTCCCAAATCACAATAGTTTTAGTTACACATGGATGATTCAAAAATAACTAACAAAATACTACAACACATAGATGAAAACGAAATTAAAGGAAAAAGAAAGGCTTATTGATGAAAGGATGAATGGATGGAAGCTTCTCTATCAATGGAGTCCTTCTTCTTCTTTCCCATAATCATCAATGTTGAAGGAGAGCTCCCATATCTTTTCTCTTCATTTGGTCGGCTCCCCCTCTCCTTTCTTCTCCTAAAAATGGTCCCAAAAGGTAGTATTTAAAGTAGGTTAAGGGCAGGAGGCGGGTTGGAGTTGAAAACGGGTCGAAAAAGGGTTAAAAAACGCGTTTTTGCGCTACCCGGGAAGGCTGGGCGCCGTGGCGCCCAGATCCCGCGCCATGGCACCCGTCATTCTGCAATTTTCTATTTTATGGGCGACATGGCGCCCATTTACGGCGCCGTGGCGCCCGGCTTGCTGAAATCTTCCGGTTGACATCATTTTTCACCTCTGTCAAGCCACAATTTCTTCCTCCCAAATGTGATGACATTGTTTGCCAATCTTGAGATTAATACATTTCCAATACTTCATGCTCTTTTCACGCCTAAAAACCTTCCTAATCTTCAATCAACTTGGGATACCACCTATAGAACAAAAGGAACAAAATAAGAAACAACTTACTAATAAAAATCTAACAACTATCGAAATTTAAAGGTCTAAATAAGTGCAAAACCCGCACTTATCACACCCCCAATCTTCAATCAACTTGGGATACCATTCCCGTTCGTTGATTCTCCTTCGAATACATCCACGTGATGAGAGACGAAGTTGTAGAACCGTTGTCTGGACTACCAAAGGAAGTTGTGTTTGACCGGATGGAAGAAGTCCATGTTTGGCCGCACATATTTTGTAGTGACGGTTGAGGTGGGTGGTACCAATCCCCTTTTATCATGCCAATCATTGCTTGCAGTATTTACATACTGCTTTGGACTCTGGGATTCCATCGACTTCACGATCCGTCGAGATCAATTTAAAGTGATCCCAAAATTTTTCCTTTTTTTCCCCTTCTGTTTCTCTCTTGCATCGGAAATGTTTAATTCAGGTTTCTCCTCCTCCTGTTTCGCTTCTGGATCGACATCTTCCAAGTTAATTGGATAATTTGGATCATTAATGCCATGATGAATACCCAAATTTTGAATATCGTCTGGAATAGGTACTTCATTAAGACCGACAAATTCATTCGAAAATTGACTTTGCGGCATAGCAGGTGATTCGTATCTGTGACCGCCGAACAAGCCTTCAACAAATGAGCGTGGATCTATTTGTGTGATGAAATTAAAATGTAGTGCTAACTAAATTGAATTGGATATTGAATAATTGAAAATTGAAGATAAAATTGTAAAATTGAACGTATAATATAACGACTATAACTTGAATATTGAGAAAGAGTTGAGACTTGAGAGATTTGTAACTTGTTGTGTGGAAAAAAACGAAATTGAATGCCCCTATTTATAGAGGAAAATGAAAAAAAATAAAATTCAGTGGCCATTTTGGCCACATTTTAAGTCCAGTGGCCGTTTTGGCCACATTTTAAGTCCAGTGGCCATTTTGGCCACCAAAAAAGTGATCGTTTTGGTCACTATCACTTACAAGCCACGAGCCTGGACTCGTGGCCCAGGCTTGTTGCTCGTATTTTCAAGAGCAGCCTGCTCGGCTCAAGCTCGGGCTCGTCTTTTGACGAGTCCGAGTGACTAGTGACTCATTTTTTACGAGCCGAGTTGCCGAGCCTATAAGCCGCTCGGTCCGTTTGCCACCACTACAGGCGTGAATACCTCTGGAGTAGGTTCAGTGTGGATTGTTTTCCCTCATTTCATCCAAAAGTACCTTGCTATCATTCTTCTATATACTTGTCCTTTAGGAGGATTACATTTTTACTTACAAATATCTTCTCATCCTAGGACTATAGAAGTAATATCATCTTGTTACTCTTAAGATATCCAACAAAGTTGCATACTTGTGATCTTGATTCCATCTTATCCATGTTTGCCTTCAACAGATGCACCGAACATCCCATATTCGGATGTCTTGGACGAGACTTACGCCCATTCTACAACTTCATGGGTACCTTAGGGACAAACTTATATGGAGCTATGTTAAATAAGTATATTGTAGCTTGTAGAGCATATCCACAATAGGAAATCGTGAGAGTTGAGAAGCCTAGCATGGACCTAATCATGACCAATCTAAGACATCCTTTTGTTGGGGGTGTACCTAGCATACTCAGTTGAGATAGAATCTCATTCTCTAATAAGTGTTCTAATGTCATTCCGTTGGGGTGTACCTGGCATACTCAGTAGTCGATACCCCTTCCTCGATGAAAAGGTAAAAGGACAACTTCTTTGTCCATGAAGGCTGGTAGTTTGACCGAAGAAAAATAAGTAGAGAATATGTAGTCCCCACCCATTACCACTAAATTCGTAAGCATTTTAGTATTTGGAATGTATTGTTCTTTGACTGACATGTTATTTATGTGTCTTGCCTTTGCCTTGCAAGTTACCACGATCTCGACGGATAATCTTACATCTACCAAGGGTCGTCTTACTCTCGTGTACTAGTTGAAGTTGATGTGTCAAAAGACTTGGTTCATTCCGTTTAGATAAAATTGCCAACCGGCAAATTGAGGGAACAATCTGTGTATTATGGGCATGAGCCTAAATTTTTCTCAAATTGCAAGATCTTTGGACACAAAATTGCTGCATGGAAGGTGGAAAATCAGGCTGCAAAACAGGTCCAGTCCAGTTCCAGTAAACTAGACGCAGCAGCCAGCAACGAAGCAACTACAGGTAGTAAAGAACACGTACAGCTCGTTCAGGCTGCTGCCAAGGAACAACTACCTGATTCTACACACGGGGAACATATGGTGCAACAACATAGACCTGACTTGCAAACTTGGGTTGCAGAAATTGAAGCGCCCAGGTTGGATGATGAATTGAGTAAGAAACTTAAAGGGAAAATGGTAGAGCAACCACCGACCATAGCAATGAAGAAAAATAGGAAGAAGGGATCCCGAGGTTATAATGTTTGTTTCACTTTTGAATCTCTTGCTAGGGATCTTTAGATCCTTCGTAATGCTTGTTTCATAAGCCCAGGTATGCCCGGAGTAGTTGTCTCGATTTTTGATCAATTCAATTTATTTACTCGATAAAAAAAAGAAAAAACAGAAAAAGAAAAATGGAAAAGAGTTAGACGCTGTAAGGTCCCTAAGGAGAGTTCATGTCCTGCAGCTTCCTCATATTACAATCAAATAATAATGCGAGACTATTCTAAACGATCACTTAAATAGTAATGTTCTAAAAAGCGTAAAGCGTAGCTAGGCGTGGAGCCGAAGTTTCAAACTTTACGAGCTTAAGCGAGCCTAGGCGAGGTTTAGGCATAAAAAAGTGTTTTCTTATTTATAATATTATTTTAAATTTTTAATCGTTTAAAAAATTATTTAATAATTAAATAATACATATTAAACATCTAGAAATTATAAAATACAATATTTACTTGATAACTCCTACTATTAGTTAATTATACAATTTTCAAATTTTGGAAATGCAAAAATTAGAATATTTCTCGTAGTTTCAATTTTCAACTAGATAAGTCTTACTTAATAGATTTATAGGAATTTTATACATGTTTTTGAAGTTTGTATTAAAATGAATCTCAAGATTATAATTACATAATGTATTTAACACCAAAACTTAAATCTTATTTAACTATTTAGATAAAGTCATTTTTAACTTTTGTACAGATAAAATTTTTTAAAAACTTGAAATTAAAGTCAAATGAAAAGTTTTTTTTTTTTAAAATAATAATAAGCTAAAGTTAAATAAAAGATTTTTAAAAAAACTAATAAAGTGTGTCTACGGAAGACCAAAATAATGAAGGAAAAAGCTCAGTCATTTAGGAATTGGAAAAAAAAAGCGTCTAAGCGCGAAGCGGGGCGTTTTGCCCGAGTTTTGAGCTTAGGCAGTGCCTAGGTGTTGCCTATGCGAGCTTTTTAGAATACTAATAAATACTACTTGTCTTGTGGTTTTGGAGGCAAAAATATCAATCAATTTTGCATAGTCGAGTTGTTCAACCATTTATTTTTCAATGGATAGCATGACCAATCTATTCAATCTTTAAGGTGACATAGTTGATCAGAGATAAGTCTTGATCAATTTCAACTTGAAGAAACTTCATGCAAGTAAATCGATATGGTTAACAAAATATTGTAAGCAATGTAAGCATTTGCAAAACACCCATTCATTTTTTAAATAATGTAACACATCACTTGCTCTTTTTGTTTCTCTGGGTAAATAGCACTTCAAGATTGTTAACTACAAATATAAGTGATAATCAATAATGTCTGAATGTCCATTATATTTGAAATACTTCTCAAGATTCTCATAAGATTTCAACAAACTTTCAACGCGCGTACTCTTTAATTTCTCCAAATTAAACAAAAATCAAAACGTCTCTTCATAATGTCTAAATTGTTCAAAATGAGTTTGAAGTGAAGACCGAGCTCGATCAATTATAAAGACAAAATAATCAATTCTTAAAGATTATTCAGCTAACTGTGTTACCTCAGAACCTTTTTACAGCAGCTGAAATTGCCAAACAAGTAAAACCAGCAATATTTTAGATTTAACCTAAATTTAATTTACTTGATTAATGGTTTAGTCACAAAATCAAAGTGAATGTAAAGAATTCAATCATTTAGTACTATTTTATGTCATTTTTGTATACCAATGAAAAGGAAAAGGAAAACCTAACCCTACACATATTAAACTGCATTTACGAAATTGACACTTAATTTGGGCTAAAACTGAGTGGAGAACCCATGCATGAGACAAACTAAGACTGAGTGGAGAGACTTTAACTTGGGCTAAAAAGTGGCTTAAAAAAATAATAATTTCGGGCCCCCTACATAGCTGGGCCTGAGGTGGTGGCCTTTTTATTTTCGACCTCCCACTTCAGGTAGCTTCCTCCCTCTGGGCTGGGCACGACCCTGTTCGGTTCTAACAAGAATCGATCTGAACCCAAAATTTTCGAGTTACGTAAGTAGAACCGTCAGATCCAAATTTCATTATGGAATAGTTCGAGTTCGATTCCATTCGGTTCGGTTTGGTTCCATTTGATTCCCAAGTTCCGTACTATAATTAATTTTTTTAATATTTACAAAACTATATTAATTCAACTAATGACATGTACAATCTTAGCTCTTACAAAATAACGTAGTCCAATCTTTTGTGTCTTTTACGTCCCTCTTTATTGAGTTCTTTGTAGATTTGATTGTGAAAATCATGTGAAGAGGACGATAAAGAACTTATAATAATTAAGAGAGGTGTTGTCGAGAATCAATTCAATTTCTTCAAAAGAAACGGTACTACCATGAAATAACAGATTTGGA
This sequence comes from Osmanthus fragrans, assembly GCA_019395295.1. Classification (NCBI taxonomy): domain Eukaryota; kingdom Viridiplantae; phylum Streptophyta; class Magnoliopsida; order Lamiales; family Oleaceae; genus Osmanthus; species Osmanthus fragrans. The sequence continues at coordinate 832,441 of CM033343.1, forward strand.
TAAAACTTAGGTCAAATTGATTAAATTGAACTTGGACTGAAAATTAGAATTAGGAAAATTATATTTTTGGGTTAGCAAATTAATTTAGAAAATAATAAAATAACTTGGCTTATTTAAAATAAATAAATGAAAAAAATTAGGAAGATTCAGTTTATTTGGTTCTTCGATTCTTGACTAGAATCGAGAACCGAACCGAATCCGTCGGTTCTTGATTCAGATTTCCGTTCGGGTATTTAACTTAAGAAGAACCGCTCGGTTCGGGTCCGTTTCGGTCCGGTTCAGCTCTGGAGTTTTGCCCAGCCCTATTTTTATCTTTGTTATGTTTACCTGTTACCTCATCTTCCTTTTTTATTGTCGTGTTGTTTTAAATTGTTTCTTTGTCAGGCCCAAGCGCCAAGATGAGCTCGTTCAGGAATGTGAGAGCTCGGCATGCACAGATGGGCTCTAAGAGGAAGGCTCCTATTAAAGTGGTTAGGATGAGATTCCCCTAGTAAGGCAGTCTAGCAATTATGATTTCTTCAGCTAGAGACTTTAGCAGCTCCGGCATCAGCCGCCGATGTAGGAGGAGAAGACTCGTCACGTGGAGGATAAGAGAAAGTGAGATGAGAGAGTGAATGAATTGGAAGCTTGTTTTCTGGCTAAGCTGGAGGCCAAGGCTCAGGCTGAACAAAGGGCTGTAGAGGCCTAAGCCGGGCTTGAGGCTGAGAAAGCCTTCACAGTGAGGGCAGTTGAAGACTGGAAGGCCTCAGCTGCCTTTGACGCATTAGGGGAGAAGAGGCCTGAGCTTGATGTCGAGTCCCTCCATCAAGCTGTGAATGAACAGGATGATGCTGTCGCTCAGAGGTCGAACCTTCTTGCAAGGTCCCTGATGATGCTCCAGCAGTTTATCCCACACTTGTAACTTTTTATTGGTTAAATTTTGATCGTTTCTTTTGTTGGTTAGAAAGGAATGCTTATCTAGTTTGAGTTTTTCTAAATCAGAGTTGAAAGAATGAAGTTAAAATTTTACCACGTAAGCACTGGCGATTCATTACTTTGCATTTCAAGAATGATAGAAGAGTTCGTCAACAAATAACTGAACATGCATTTCTGGAACTTGATTGTGTTTGGTTATATTAGACTGTTTACATGAATTTGATTTTTCCAATACTTTCAGAATCTCGTAGATATGATGAGTCAAAATCCATGGCTCAATGTGACTTCTTTATGTCCACTAAGTCATATTAGCTTCCACTTTCCAAGGTCAATCTCTTTTCAATTTTTGCTTAATTTCTTAATTTTTTCCCCCTATGTTATTGTACCCATCCTTAAAACAAATAAATAAGGACTTTCTTTTTCATATTAATATATCTATTTTCAGGAATGACAGAAGAGTTCATTAATAAATATCTCAATATTCCTTTGTGGCACTTAATTGTGTTTAATTGTATCTGATTAGCTGTATCTGATTTCTAGAATCTCATGAAAATGATGAATCAAAATCCAAGAATCATGTAAATCTCTTAAACACAAGCATGCGCACACACACAACACACATAAGCATATTACACACACACACACACACAATACAAACACACACATACAAGCACCTAAACCTAATCTGGCTGGTATTGAATGGGCATATATTAATTGTGTGACATATTTATCACATCTTTCAGAGTTCAAGCTATCCCTAGTGAAGTTCCTCCCTCGGTTCCATCGACACCATCAACCACCAGTGTTATTGCTGACATTGCCTATCAAGTTCTCAAAGGTTCATTCTATATTTAGCATGTTAAATTTTTCCTTCAATTTATTATACATTTCATGTGTATGTTATATTTAAAGACTTGCTATTTTTTCCCCTTTTTCTTCATCATGTGAATCGTCGTGATTTGATTTTCTAATTGTTCTGATTTAAATGGTACATTTCTATAGGAATCAATAGAAAAGAACATAAATATAATTTATCAGATGAAAGGCAAGCAATTGAATGTATGCAACACTATTTTCAATGAACATCTTTGGCTAAAATTTCACTTTTTCCTTCAATTTATTCTATATTTTGGTATATCGTCAGTTTTTGCCCATTCAACACATGGACGCTTGTAAATTGCCTTTATGATGGTAGGGATTGCAAAAATATAATTATAATTTGAATAAATTGGTAAATTAGGTGGATGCATTCTAAATATATGTATCAAATAAAAGGTACTTGACAATGAATGAATATCTGGTAGGAAGGAATGATCTGTGGAACAATAGAAAAAACCTGTAAAAGGAAAAGAATTCATGACAAGATCACATATATATTCATCTCATTTATAATGCATGAAATACAATTAATTTGATGCCTATAAAGATTAAATAGAGAAAAAAAATGCTATTAAATATAATTATCTTTTAAGTGGTTAAATCTTGGACATATTACTTGAATTTTTTGCTTGGAAAGCTGTCATCGAAAATGTTAGATGGCCTCATATTTTTTATACTTTTGCACTGTCCGTTATTTCTTTTCCTTAACAAGATCAAAGGTTGCTTCTTTTTGTTTGCTTTAAAAGAAGAGTTATCAATTTCAAGATCTTTCAAAGTGAAGCAAAGAAACACAAAGCATTTTATTGTGCCAGTTATGAGTAGTGACGACAAATGTAAGTTATCAAAATTATGTAATATTTCAAGTGAAAAGAATAATGTCTAGAAATGGTGTTAAATTTTAAATCATCGAGGAAAACAGTCGATCATAAAAGAGAAAAGATGGGGGTTGTGACACGGTCAGCGGTACCAAGCCTCTTTAGTTAATTTAATAAATAGTTTGTCACGTTGTTACTCATCTTTTAGTGAAATACTAAAATCTTTTATAGCTGAAAGTGATAGATATAGACCTGTTTATCCAAATTAGCTTTCAAATTAGTTGGACCCATAATATTTTAATTGCAGCAACAGATGCTAAGAGTTTATAACTTAAATGTTCCACAGTGCAAATTCCATAACAAATTCAAGTAAATAAAACAAATTAGACATGCAAGCCATTGTGTTATCCACCAGCATGCTTCCGTTAGTCTTGCTTCTCAGTTTGGAATCACATAAACAAGGGTTCTTTGAGAAGTTAGATTAGCTACGTACAAGAAATAAGAGCCTGATATTGTAAAGAAAAAAAGAGGCAACAAGGTGAAGATAGAACAGACTGCGAAAGACATTTTGTGAGTGCGCCAAGTAACATGTCAACTTATCTTTCGCTTCTTCTTTTTTCCTAGGATGTGAACAAGTTTATTACTTGACAAATGTATAAGATTATTAGACATTGACTTTTATATGTCCCATACATACTGAATATTCTTCAATATGTTTCAAGTAGCATTTTATATTATTGTTCATAAGGAATAATTATATATTTGTGCTTAGTTATGACACAATATTGTTAAATAAGGTTAATCCCCAATAAGTTATTCTATTATCATAATCTGACGACGAAGTAAATATTTCAGCAAATAGGAAGCTGTTAATTCCCGTGTCTAGGTCCCTACTTCCTTGCAAGTGTTTGTTGTGATGCAAGTGTTTTTTAACTCCATTGTTTGAGTTTGCATTAGTTTTTATGAGAGATGTTGGGAGATAAAAATGACTTGTACAAGCAAAATATAGGTTTTCACTTAGTGAAGGGGTCTCAATCAATGAAACGCTATAATAAGAACAAGGGAAAGATGGGCTATGCGTTAGAGAAAATTACCATCAAGCCATGTGCTAACATTTGACAAACTGGCTGACTAGATCTTCAATTTGTTATGTTAGTCCTTCTCAAATCACTCATGACCTTACTACAGGGAGGGATGATTGCGGACTGTGTTGAAGACTATGAAAATGATATAAAAACGGAGCCTTATCTTTAGTTTAAGTTTTGGAATCTAGAATAACATACAAAGGTCTTGAGTTTTGGTTTCATCTGTCAGCTAATAAATGAAATTGTGAAATTGTACCCATGATAGCTAGACTTTTGCCAAAAACTGAATCTCGCCTACACATTATGTGGCATGTTAAAAATAATATTTAAATGATATAAATGTGGCCCTCTCATTAAGTGCTTCAACAAATTTTATGTTTTTAACCAAAGCAAGAGAAGGAAATGTTGCTTCTATATATGCCGTAGATACTGGAGTTAATTATTTCAAAAATCACTCGACTTATACCGTGGTCACAGACTACTTCCCACTGCTCACTGAATTTTTGCCATTTGCACTCCATCCATCACCCAAAAAAACAGTTACCATTTTGGCTAATGTGGCAAAATTTTGATGTGACAACTAACGCACGGTTAAATTCTCGCCAAGTCAGCGAAGTCTTCGAAGTCAGCATAAATCATGTGACACGTGTTTTTCAAAATGCGTTTTTGGCTAATCTTTAAATAAATAAATAAAAGTAAAAACCAAAGTCCTTCCTGAGCCTTGAGATGGCCCTCATTGCCCTCTCAAAAGCCTCCTTGTTGACAGTGACCTCATCATCCACAGCCCCAAAGTCCGTCAAGTTAAACTCCATAGGGCAAAGCTTGGGTAGCGATCAGGACAGAAATGTCCTCATGAAAAGTAAGAGTCCGCTGGTTGTGACGTCCCGCTGCCAGTAAAACACAGTGAAGAAGAACACCAACCAAAGGGCAATCAGGAAGGTCTTATGGATAGATAAAAAAAATTGGTAATTGTAGTGATCCAATGGCAATGGTAATGATTATGAATGAATGGGGCCCACCATCTCTGATGCAATATGATGAACTCGATGTTGGCGTTAAGGTTTCCAACATCTTTTCTTATTTTTTTTCACTGTTAATCCTTTTTGCTATTGAACTTGGGGGATTGGACTGGAGTATCGATGGCGTTAACACGATATGAGAACGCAAACAGAGTTTTCAATAAATTTGCGAATTGGAAATTAGTTAGGTAGTATTAGAGAATGGAGGGTGAAGCGTAGCAATCTGAATCAGTGAGAATTTGGTAATGGCGAAGGAGGATATGAAGTAAAATTCTCATTCTGTAAATTGAGTCATTTTAAGATGTAGGCAGTAGTCTGTATTTGAATTTTCAGCACAAAGTTTATTAGAGCTTGTTTATGACGTAGCAGCAGATTATAGGTAAGATGAATAAATATCACAAAAGTGAAAATAACTTCACGAAAATTTTTATTTCATTCAATGACTACGCCTTAAAGGGCTTACAATGCATTTAAATAGTAAAACCCTAGGAAAATAAATAATAAAATATAAAAAATGATATTTTTCCAAAAATGGAAAAAATTGAGATAACAGCTGAAATTAATACTCCTAATATTCAGGATCGTCCTCCAACAAACGGAATGCAAATCCGAATTTACTTGAGTGAAATGCTGTCAAAATAAAAATTACAAAAAAGGGGAAAAACACCTAAACGAAGGCCTAAATGACGGAACCTATCCAAACTTACCCCTGCATCATCAGGGGTAGAGCCCCTGAATTGTCATTGTTGGCCTGTTTTCAATCGAATTTGACTAGAGGTCCGTCAAAAAGGGACAAACCCGAAACTTATATGAAATCATGAAATTTACTTATTTTGCTTGCGTCGATCCCATTTCAACATAAACTCTAATTCCTTCTGCACTTCATCAGTTTGTAAAGTCAAATTTTCCGGAGGTGGGTGCTAGAGTGTGGCGGCGAGATGGGAGTGGCGGTAGAGGGGTGATGGATTCTGAAGAAGATGACCGGAGATGTCTTTTTTTTTTTTTTTTTTTTCTTTTTTCTTTTAAGTTATGCTGATTAGGACGCCAAAGGTGACTTGGCATGTTTTAACAGGCATCAATTGCCACGTCAAAAATTTCGTCAGTCACATCAGTGAGCCCCTATTTGATGGCCAATATTTTGGAAAAAATAAAGTTATTACTAGTGATTTTTTTTAGAATGCGTGATCAAAAACTAAAAAAAGTTTTGGGTTTACGTGCAATATATTTTATTGTGTAAATGTATGGTTGAAATTGAGTATGAGAATTATAGAGTTTTGTTTTAAATGGAGACAAACAGGAGCTGAGTAGTATGAAGCATATTAAAGTTCAGTGAGTAATCTGTCATCGTGGTATAAATTGAGTGATTTTTGAAACAATTAACTCGTAGAGACTGTCATCCTAACTTTTTGTCCGTAAAACTCTTGTACCTAAACTTGTGCTCAGATGTTGATTTTTATGATCTTAGTTCTGAACTTTACGAGGATTGATAAACCTTATATTTCCAAAATTATATATTTAATATTCCTTTCTATATGATATCACAATAAGGGTGATAGGTTTTTGGCGCACAACGGAGGCTCGAGCTGCGCGTGCCTGAGCGAGTTCAAGTTTGTCATTGTTGGAGCCCAAGAAGAAAGGGCTTGAAGGAGAGAAGGGTCCCCTCTGCTTTGGGTTTGGGCTCAGGGTTTCAGCCATTTCTTTGATGTAGAAAGTTGTTAGCACGGTGTGTGAGAATAGAGATGAAACGAAGATGGAAATGGAAAAAGAGGAAGTCAGGCCATTCCCCGTGCTTTGGTTTTTTAGGCTTGTTTTGTATTGAAAATGCTCAAAACGACAAAATGTCGTTTTGAGTTTCCTTTGCAATTTTTTTTTTTTTTTTTTTCGAAAATACATTTTCGAAATGGGGAAGAGAACGCGTTTTCACCGTTTTGAAAAATCGAAAACAAAAAATGGCTTGAAAACGGCAAAGAGAATGGGGCCTAAGCTTTTTCAATCCACAATGTGTACTACAGTTATGTTCTAGAATAATACATAAATTTAATAATCATATACGAAAACTTGAAGAAATTTTTTTACTAGTTTTTCAAATATTAAATAACTACTTTATGAATTTATTAATATGTATTAATGTATAAACTTAATTTCTAGCCAAGATGAATGTAATTCATTTATATAGAAAAGTGTTTTGTTGATTATGAGACGTTTGTACATTAAAAAATGGACGTATATTATGTACAACAATATTATTTATCAAAACACTTGTATCAACTCCCTTTAATAAAATGATGTAGCAGAACGAACATACGGTCACCTTCTTGAAGTTACTCGTCCTCTCACGTTCTCTAGAAACGGTCCTAAGTGCCTTTGGGGAGACGTGGTCGTCAAAACTGCTTATAAGATTTCTCTTGATGGTAGTCGCAAATGTAGTTGGGTTGTTGCATATTTAATATGCCTTTATACTTGACGGCTTCTAAGAGGAAGACTATATGGATCTACGTCATGGGTTTATTATAATGATTGCAAGGAAGAAGTTGCAAAGTAAATAAGTCTTTATCTAGTACATTTCGAGAGGTTCTCTAAGGTGCTCAACCAAGGCGATCATTCTCTCTTTGTGGAGCATACATCACAAAGAAACTTATGGTACTTATAGACCATGTGGAAGAGATAGTAGTTACTAGTTATAACAAGAAATGGCCAGATTACGAGGCATCTTGGCTAAAGAGTTAGAAAATACAGTTTGATAATTTATAAATGATTAGTAAATGCCAAATGGAGGCTTAATTTATTCAAGTAATGGGTGTTATTTTGAAGGTTGAAGCCCATAGAGAGGTAGATTGGATAGATTCAGTAATAAATATATGTCAACAACCGTAGTGTTGCACCTTTTGATGGAGGTAATTTGGTAATGAGGAGAAGTTCTGGTGGTTTGGCTGATCTTAGTACATCATGATCGGACTAAACATGTTGAAATAGACAAACATTCAGAAAAGGCAGTAAGGAAAGGATTGGCACTGGTCAAATAAGGTGCCATTCGTACCTTCTAAAGGTCGACTTCCACATATATCTTTGTGATTCGTGAAACGTGAAAATGGAGCTAAATTTCGAAATTTTAAATGCAAATTGGGCCTTATGTCTCTGAACCAACTTGACGAGAAGTGTCAAATTTTTTATTTATTTATTTTTCTATTTTAGGGAGATCATGGATTGACTAATCCCTGATTTTTAGAGTCGATATTAGAAAGTTATTTTCTAGTTTTGGTAGGTATGATGATAGAATTTAACTATAGTGTTTTTTTTTTTTTTGGTTTTTTTTTTTTGGGGGGGGGGGGGGGGTGGTTCCTAATTTCTTTCCTTTGTGTCGATGCCTATAGATGTTTTAATACTCCTGTGATACGAAATACAAAATTGTGATCTTCCATTCTCACATAACATAACTTAGGTCGTGCACAAAAGGCTCCTTTCATGAGCGTATGACAAAAAAGTAAATTGTCAATGTTAGAAAAAAATAAAATAGAGATTTCAAATATTTGAGGCACTACTATATTATTTTGGAGGGAAACAAGGGACTTTAACAGCAAAAACCTTACAATTTCATGGTTTCCATAATATAGATGTTGTTTACCTTATGTACTAGTTGCTTAGTATATACTTATGTATTAGAGGTTTTATCTTTACAAAAATGCTACTTGTACAAATGTATTTAATGGATTGGTTTACAGCTGTTGAGTTGGCAACATTTCACGGGCTGATTTAACTTTGTTTTTTGTCCAACATGCCTGTGAAATGTTGCCAACTCTGCACCTGTAAACCAATCTGTTAAAAAATCGTTTTTAGTTTTGTCAATTTCCAAAGGAGATAAATATAGCCGACTCTTCACATAGTTATTTTCCTCAGCTTCTTTGATTTCTAGAATTTAATTTGAAATAATAGATGTAGCTTAGTTACCTTTGAGAATGTATATCTATCGTCATACTTTATATTTTTCCATCACCAGGTATTGGTTTTCTCTAAACCTGGGAAACAATGGCTGGCCACTATGATACTTCCAATAAGAATCTAAAAATGGAAAGTGCTGACCGTCTGAGTAGGTTGCCCGAAGAAATTCAAAGGCACATTCTCACCTTCCTTCCAACAATTGATGCTACACGAACTAGCATTTTGTCTAGAACCTGGAGGACAACATGTTATTCCCTTCAAAAACTTTGTTTTGACTACAATCAGTTTCCAGAAACGGAAAGGAAGAGGGATGATTTTGCGAATTTCATCAATCAAGTACTTGCACGTCATGATGAGTCGGATATTCACGTGTTTGAATTCTGCCTTTCTACTTCAAATCACTATAATTTTCTGATCAAGAATGATTGGATTGTATTTTCTGTACTGCACAATGTTAAGAAGCTTGTCCTCTATGGAAGCATTAATGAAGTCCAAAAGCTTCCAGATTGCTTATTTTCATGCAAGTCCCTTGTCAAACTGGAATTGGCATTAGTAGATGATGTTCTGGTGTGGCCTAGAAACTTTGAACTTCCCAACCTCCGAAAACTAAGCCTCAAGTTTTTGGTACTGTCTGAGCAGGGTTTAAGACAGGATATTTTCTCAAGTTTGCCCGCACTAGAAAAGCTGTCAATTTTCTTTTGCAATGTCAATAGTTTTACAGTTCTTTCTGTTTCTGATGCCAGCAGATTAAAAACTTTTATCATGTGTAGCTGTCCAGGGATGGATGGATGCTCCATCAGCATTCAAGCTCCAAATCTCATGCAATTTATATATGTGGGTGGTATTAGAAGATGTTATGATTTCGACATACCTCCACATACTTCAAAATTTGTTGCTAATGCTGAAGTTCCTTGTGTAATGAAAATCAGAAGCATTGATGAATTTAGTCAATCTGTGATCAAAATTACCAGGGAGCTTTTTAAGGCTACTCGTGTAGAATTCAATCATCGGCTTATTCAGGTAAATGTGTTTGCATGTGTATAATTAAACTCATATTCAGAGTGTGACTCTCGATATGTTTCTTGATTGGCTTCAGGCTCTTTCCATGACTCGTGATCTGCGAAGACGCTTTGCTTCTAATGTATTTTATAATACGAAGTCCTTGACAATTAATTTGTGGCCAAAAAAGTACTACATTGAGACAGCAATGGTTGTTGCCTGTAGATGTCCAAACCTTTCTGTGCTTCGGCTTAACATTATGGTAAAAAGCTATGCAAGATAAATAAGCCTTTTGTATTTTAGTGCTCTTTCCCACTCTCTTTCCGCTACTGTCCTTTTCTTTTATCAGAGATCAGAAGGAGAAATTCTCGTAAATCCAGATTTGGAGCTGAATTTGGTAAATGATGATGCTGCTGGAGCTTTTTATAAATTAATCTATGTTATGATAGAGAATTTTGGAGGAAATGAAAGAGAACTGGGGTTGGTGAAGTACTTGCTTGCCAATGCACATTCATTATTTAGGATGAGGTTTGTGATGGACATGTCTATGATTAAAAATGAGTTGAAGTTGATATCCAAGATAGGTGAATTTGAGAAAGCTTCTCCACACGTTGTTGTCAGATATGAGTAATTTCCTTGTTGGCATAGTAGGTAAGTTCTCTCTCTTTTCCCAAGGTTATTTTTCTTTGACATCAGCCTAAGCCATAAAATTCCCTTCAATCTCTCGATCTCATGAAAATACTCTTCTCCTTAATTTCTTCATATCTCCATAGTGTGTGTGAACAATATGCTGTAACCTTCTGCGAATAAGCTATATTGTGCATAAATAGAAGAAAAACGTATGAGCACGAGATAGAAACATGAACGCTCCTCTGAATCTTTGTGAACTGATGCCAGTGTCAACTGTAGGTGCAGCATGGTTGAAGATTATGGAGGCTATTTCATTGTTCGAGACTTGCTTAATTTGGCGTTCAAAATGCTTTCGTCTTTTTGATAAAGTTGGGATACTTCTTTTTTATTTGTTCAGCGGGTTTGAATCCGTTAAAATTGATTTCTAATGTTTTGACTTCTGTCCAATTCAGTGTATGGGGTTGTTTTGATGCGTATTTGGAGTATTAGCCTGTACTGTAGCACTGCAGTTTACTATTACTGTTATTGCTTTTATATCCTTTTCTAGGCATCAGTTTCTATAGCAAACTCTTTATCTATGAAGCTTTTCCGGCATACAAACGCTCGTCCATAAATTCCTATCACCCAAATGTAACCAATAGACTCAGTGGATGGGTTTGGTCCAAGTTGGGTTAACGAGTTTTGTCATGCCCAAAATTAATGATGGGATAATAGAAACATATGACTGTTTTATCTCTGGTATAGATGATCTTCTGGACATTAATTTCATTTTTATCGTCTGACTCTAGATTGAGATAATTATCTACTCTCAGATTGTGTTTTTAATACTTACAACATCCTAGGACTGTTCATTTATAGATTAGACATCCGTTTGTAAGTGATATTGTACAAAAAGGACATGTTAGAATGATTCTGGGTGCAATGAGGAAGTTAGAGTGTAGTGATATGTTTGTTAACTATCTGCTATATTTTTCAAGTAAAAAGTTGTCTATCTTTCCATTTTGAGACTTTATGGATCATACGTGTGCTCCTTAGCGGCCCCTCCCCCCACCCCCCCCCAAAAAAAAAAAAAAAAAAAAATTCTTTTTATTTTATTTCACCTTTTAGTTAGAAAACTTATAATTTTGTGGAAAGACATGGCTCATGGACAAATGCCTACGTGTAAGGGTATATAAATAGCGGTTGTGCTACATGTACATAATGATTTGCATAATAGTTTATATACACATGATATGATAAGATATAATTGGATCAGAATTTTTTTAACCAAATAAAAAAAAAAAAAAAAAAAAAAACTTTCACATTCTCCTTTTGACACTTCATCCGTATTATGTAACTTCATTATGTACAAGTAGCACTATTCTATGAATAGAACTTTTTAGATCGTAATTTACCGTCGCAAATAAATTTCATTGCTTCATCTCTCTTTTGTGCATTTCCGCAATTCTTAAAGGGGGTCACAAGTCACAATTGCTATGATTATTAGCCTGCCGCCCTCGCGGTGCGTTGGACTTGCAGAGAATTTGAGCTGCCGCTTAGGGTTGTCAATGGTGGTTCAAAGCTGCAGGAAGAACTTAGCTACCTTATTGAAATTTCTTGATTCTTGCTTTGGTTTTCCTTGTTCGTTTTTGGAGTGTGCTGTAACTTTTGAGAAAATCCAGTTTTCAGAAATATCAGTACCTGTTGATTCCCAGATTTTTAGTACATAATTCCAAGCTTAGTGTTTGTCTATTTACTTTGAATTCATCAATGTTGAGTTTTGATACCCAATAAATTCGGGCGATGATATAAAAACGATGTCGGATATTTTATTGACACCAAAAGTTATGGCTCGACTTGAAAACAATTAATACACATTGAAATGGAGGGCCTAAGTTTGGTTGGGTTGGTAGTTTGGTTAATATATGGATTTGGTTATCGTTAACCCATTACCTTGGCCCATTATGAGTGAGTCTTGGCCCAAATCTAAACCTAATGACAATATACATACAGCCATGTGTTTTGTTAAGTGTGGTGTGTGTGTGTGTATTGTGGCAAGAGAGAGGTAGCTGAGAGAGGTGAATTGAGAGAGATTCAACCATTGTTTTCTTCGTCTCCTTCCTCCATTTGTAGCTTACAAATACCACCACCAAGTGTCTCCTTTGTGGGGGTAAAACTAAGGCAACTAAGGTGTTAAGGGTTGTTGGGTGGAGCCGGTTGATTGGGGTTCGTTTGATTGGTTTTTCTGAACCCGGATCAATATTTCTTGAAGATTTCTGTGACAATCAAGATTTATTTTGGTATAGAATGGTGGTTTTGGATTAATTTTGAGGGCAATTTCTCAGATTTTGGTGCTGCATAAACTCCAATCAATTACAAGACAAGCAAAATAAAGCATCAACCTATCTAATTCCATTGTTCAACAATTGAACAAGTTAATAAAGATTAAAAAGCTGGCATAAATGAAACTTATTTACATTGTAATATGCACACAATATGTACAAAAGTTGAGAGATATAACTTAATCTACACCTATGATTTATGAGCAGGATGACTGGTGCTTTAACCATCTTGATAATATAAAAGCTATGTCATTTCAATCGTTTTTTTTTTTATGACATGATCAACATTTCTAAGTTACACACATTAGGAAGTCCATTATTAGAGGTTATAATTTCGTTGAAAAAAAAAATCAAATATAGGTGAAAACTCAAAATGACACAAGTGTCGTTATTGGATATGAAAATGGTACTTGTGTTGTTACGTGTATAAACAACCAAGATCAATTCATACCCTGAAAAATAATAAGTGAAACTTAATTACATTTTAATATACACATGACATGTACAACAATTGAGAGATATGCTTATTAACTTAATCGACACATGAGTAGGATGACTCACGCTTTCACTACCTCAATGATATAAAAGCTATGTCATTTTAACTGTTCTTTGTGATATGGTCAATCTTTATGTGTTGTATACGTTAGAGAGTCCATTATCGGAAGTCATTTCTTTGGGAAAAAAAAAATACAGTAGATAACAATTGTAGTGTCGTTTTACGTAGTAGATAACGGTTGGAGTGACATTCTACATTTTAGATTACAGTTGGAATGTCATTATCATCCAATAGTTGCCAACAACACAAAGAAAACACTAAATACGAAAACATCACCAACTAAATATTATTCAATACTATATTCAATAATAAAAGTAAAATGTAAATGATATTTCGAAAAGTGTCTTTTTTCTTTCTTCAAATGTAAATGCGATTTTTCAATGTAGATGGTATGATAACCAAACTCTTGTTCAATTGCTCAAAAGATACCAAAAATAGGTAAAGAATATGATAAAGAATAAAGTTTTACGTAGCAAGCACGATAGTTGAAGAAAAGAAAATGAGCAATTGTGATTTTGGGACCTAAAATTAATCTAGGGAATTTAATTGAATTAATGAGGGTGGAAGGGTCTTTTCCAATTGTAAAGGTATATATGACATTTGACATTGTTTGTTTATTGTGTTTTATAATTGAAGGTCATTCGACCAAGAAATATTGGGAGGAGGTTATTTAACCAAATACATTGTTTGATTAGACTATTTAACAAATTCTCCCTTTGTTTACTTTTTCTTTTTCACCCAGACATACCCTCACTATTTTTCTTTCAATAAGCAAAACATTTCAAAATTTGGAAAATAAATAATCAGCCCTTTTGCAGGTTCACAATAGATACCCACTTATTATCAACATATTTTGTGGAACCCATTACTCCTCTCAGTATAAGGAGATAAGAATGAAACCCAAACCCGCACTAAATTAGACATGACATTATGGAAAAGAAAGAGTAGCAGCATTCAACTTTTATGGAAAGTAACGGATCACAAGAAATGAAGGAAACATAAGTCATCATCTGTGATAATTTTACATGGTCTTTGTAGGATAAAGAAAATAAATAGTTTTCCAAACACGAAAAGTATTTATAACAGAGAACAAGAGAACATCTGATACATTTATACAGTACATGCTATCCTAAGAACTAGATTCTGCATCCCTTGTAAAATCTTCTCAGCATAGATGCCTGCATGAGGATTGTCAACAGTTGAGACACCAACCTAAAACCATAAACGAGGAAACCTCAATTAGTTCTGAAGCACATCAGAAATTAAAAGAAACTCGGTAAAACTGAAGAGTTTACTATATGTAGTAAAAGTGCTCAGATTGAATTGATATTCCAGTGATGAACAGAAAAGAAATGCAATGGCAAAGTCACATACAACTTTTGGATGAAAGCACAAAAATGTAAACACAGCCACAATGTCACCAAAAGTCCGGTGCTAATATGGACGAGACACTCAATGAAGAGTTCAAGTTGAAAGATCCAAAGATCAAACATCATTCCTAGCAATTAAGCTATACGGTGACTAGCAATTGGAGCATAATTTTTACAACTAAGAGAGAATACTCCAGCGAAAAACAGAGAGGCTTGCTTAAACAGAACAATTCATTATTGCTGTACCGTATCACCTCAAATAAGATGAAGCAGATCACAGAATCTGTATGTTCTACATAGTCCATACCATATAAAAGTTCTTTGGTGGACAATTCATTTTGCAGGTGTACAAATAAGTAGGCCACTCTTCTCCTGTCCCAATCTTGCGTCCTTACAAAGCAACAAGCAGCTCCATGATATAGGGATCGACAGTAAAAATTTGATGTCTGTTCTAGCCTATGGCATACAAATCAAAACATTTTTCGAAAAGAGACGTGTATAAACAAATTTGGCACTTCCTTAAGCGAATGATAGCTCATGAATTCTATATTAGAAAAAATGAAGCAAAATGTAAACTAATCATTGTAGGGGATGCATTTTCTGAAAGACATTCTGATTTCAAATCTCATAAATGAGTGATAAATAAATGACAAGATAAACTCCAAATTCTATAACATAGCACTTGTGACAAACAAATGGCAATTATTTCAAACTTAATTCAGTCGAGTTGTCTCTCCACTATATATAGCTGTAATGCTATGCAAATTAGATTTCATCAGAAATAGAAATAGTGAACTCATCAATGAAACCATTTGGAGTCAATTCGAGTAGTTCTGTTGTAAAACTAAAATTTGGTCAGTCTTCCCCTTTGAAGCTCAATAATTAGATTCCCGGCAACATATCTAAAGCCACCTGCCTACAGATGGACTTGGAGAATGTCGCCAGCAAGAACTAATGCAGGTGACTGTCACAAATTTGTGTCGTCATTTATTACATTTTCTTTTTGTTCTTTTCTCCTGTGTTTGCTAGTGTTAATTCTTTTAGCTCCCTACTAAACTTCAAAGGGAGTAGTCTAGCGATAAACCACTAGGCTCAAAAATTGAAGCCTCAATTTTTACTGGTGTCACTCGTTTTTATTTTATTTATTTATTTTTATTATTGAAATGATAACCGCTCCTCACTGATTAAACTGAATCTCTGTGTAGGCCATAACGTTGGAAGAACACCTTAATTAGGGTGGTGTGTCCGACACGTGTTGGATATGGACACTCTACCATGGTAATTTTATTTTCTTTCCCAAAAATATTTTATATTTTTATTTCAAAGTAATTATTAAATAAAAAATAGGTATTCATATTTAAAAGATTTTAATGAGAAATAATAAGTATAAAACTAAATTAATCCTTTATAAATGAAGAATTTTAAAGAATTTAATCAACGTATCGGCGACGTGTCAATATTTTTTGAAAAATCAAATGTCAGCTTGTGTGACATTTATCATGACGGACATACGTGTCTATGTCAGTGCATCATAGGTAGACCATACCCTATTCATTTAATGTACTGGCAAATAAAGGAAAATAATCCAACTTTGAAAGAGAAGATTTATACTGTAGCAACTCATTTAAGTAGAGTAAAGAAACAATTGATTACCTCACATAACTAAGATTTCTGTAAGAAGAACAGACAACGAAAAAAGAATGAAATTAAACTCTTGTATTTGTCTTGTGGGATATTGTCCAATACAGCCCTAAAGACCTATCAATTTTTATTCTTGCTTATAGAATTTCAAGCTTTATGGCGTACATAACAAAACAATTTTAGCAAAGATGATGTGCATAATCAAATATTAGGACTTTCTCAAGCCGATGAGAGAACCCGTTAAATTATTCCAAACTGGCAAATAAATGATGCAAAAATGTAAACTAACCATTGTAGGAAAGATAAGCCTTCAAACTAAAAGATTGTAATAAATGACAAAATAAACCTTAACATGAAAAGTATCAAAATTGTACTGCAATGCATGAGTGACAAATAGAGATTGAAATGCTCTCTACATTTGAGATGCCACTTCAAATTCCATCTCACACAGTTTCTCCAGAAAAGATGGCACAAAGCCAAAAACAAGTAAAAACTGGTGAAGGAGACCGGACAATAAAAACAAATTAAACATTCTGGCAAATGACACGTGTACCTCAACTTTCAGCAGGAGCTTCAGCATCTGAAGTAGAGTTCCGTTCCCCACCAAAGTGCAAGGCTCTACTCTGGTCTGGAGGAATCCATGATATGGGCGTGGCAGCAACTAACATAAAGCTAATCCAATCAGTCCTAACTATCATTTGACTATGTAGAAACGAAAATGTGGCATAAAATAATCAAGGAAATATGTTAACACAAAAACCCAATATCAAGCAAAAATTGATCTAATTAGAAATCTTAGTCTCCTTTTGTAAAGAATTTATGGACAATTTAATTTATAAATGGATAGACAAGAATAGCGGATAAGTCAATAGTACTAGTGGTTCATTGACATGTATGGTTGAAAATGAAGTTTGACTAAATTGTAAATGATTTATAAATTAACCAAATAGAGGCTTAGTAAGTCAACATCAATTGTCAAACCTGGCACCAAAGCGCCACTCTTAGCATTCAAAGTAGCAGATGGAGCACGACGTTTTCGTACATAATTTTCCTCTAAAGGTTCAGGAATTTGAAACGAGAACTGTGACAACGTTACACCCGGCTCTGAATGCTCATACATGTAACTGGAAAGAGAGAACATCATAAAAGACTCAAAACAAACAGAGCAAAAATAAGATTCTGAAACTAAACAAAAGTAAATATAAGATTCTGGTAGTTAAAATACAGATCCTCCAGCAATTATATATTCATTTGTTAATGACTATAGAAAGAAGTTACCTCTGAACTTCCTGCATTGATCACAATCGTTTCCCTGATGGTGCATCATAGTAACTGGTAAGAAACATGTTACCGTACAATTGAAGTCAGAATGATTTTTTCACATCTCAAACCCTTAAAATAAATTATAAATGAACTAGCGAATTAAATGGAATGGCAGACGTACAGATCAGCAAATCTTGTGCCTCCTCTAGCCCTAATTCGTAAAATTCGTTGCCAACCAGAAGGAGGTTGAGGAATACAGGGTTTGTCTATTGCCCAATTCCAGCTGCCATCTCTTACAAGATCTGGTTCCTCTTCACAGGTAATGTCAGGTCGCCATTCATGAGCTGTTTCACAAAGGAAAGGCAGCTCTGCTATCTTTTCTCGTATCTTCTCGTACTTCTCTTTTGTTGGAATGAACCTCCATTTGGAGCATTTGGCACACTGAACAGTATAAGCAGATACATTATCCGACACTCTTTTTGATTTCTTGTTTGAAGAGGAGGGACAAGGGATGTTTCCGGTTCCGGTGGCAGCATTTAATGCACTTCCTTCCATTTCCTTAAACAACTGCATGATCAAAAGGAACACTTTTTCTCAATGTTATTTATTTTCTCGAGGATTCATGCCAAATATTTACCAAAATTAAGCAAAAAAAAAAAAAAAAAAAAAAAAAAAACCTCAAATCACAAGCCAAAAGAGACAGCTAATCTGATAATCCTATCTAAATGACCTATAAAATCTTAGCAAGATGAAGCAAAAGCATATAACTTAATATCAAAACTTGTTATAAGCTAGTGTCAATGTAGAAAGAACCCAACACACGAACAGCCCAAAGAGGACTATTGATTGCAACCACATGTCATAGAAATTTATATTTCAAAAGAGATGAAATTGTAAAGTTTTATTCTATAGTAAGTGAATTGGACTATAAGTAGCTTTATTGTTATTATTTTTTAAAATTTTTTTCATCGAGTTATAAATAAAAAAAATACCAACATTAAATAATCTCATAAATAAAAGTCGTGTCAAGATTAATGAGTGTTCTATTTCATATCTATGCCGCATAAAGGCAGATATGTCAACGCACATACGACGAAACAGGAAAACGGAACTCAGCATTTCTAGAAAAACATTAGACACGTGTCGGCTAGGTCCTATCAATTAATATATTAACCGAAATATATATTTGATAGGCTTGTAGCAACAACAAATGAATAAAATCCTGAAGCAAATATCTAATAAAGTCTCCAATAGTATAATCTATATATTTCAAAGTGAATCATAAAGGCGAATCTAACAAGTCTAATCAATGAAAAATCATAAGCTAAGCTCATCAACTTGGCAGTGTCACAATGCACAACTTTGACATGTTAGTTATGGGTTTGGATTGTCCAATGTGTAATGTCATATAAGATTGTTAGACAAGGAAAGGATACATTTCTACAAGTTACGTTGGTTCATATATTTAGACAGAAAGAACAATGGCATAGACTATAAGTTTCTATATCATGAAAGCCAAATAAAAACACTTACATGATACAATAGATATTATATTGAGAAGACTTGCAATATCATTTATTCTAAATTTGGTAACATGCAAATTCAAAAAACTGTATGGTTGCAAAAAAATATAAAAAAATAAAAAATAATAAATGCATATACTTCGGTGGCACAAAATAAAATCGCTCTATTACATAGAATTATGAAGTCTACATTAAAGTTGACGAAGGCTTTCGACCAACATAGTACAAGACTTGGTCAGCGTTGTCTAACAAATGTTTGTTTCACCCTCACATGCTACATGGTCTCACCTTCCGATAAAAAAGTCAGAAAAATATAAAAGTTTCCATTAGTTTCTAACCCTCTTTTATTGATGCCACGTTTTCCATTTTTCCACCAAATCAACCCCACATTCAGTACATTGCACAGTGGTAAAAGACCCAAATTTATTTTTGCAAAAGGCTGAACATTTCTTTGTTGTCCCACCTTCACAAAGAATTTCATTATTATCTCGTAGCACAGTTTTAGCATGATTCGAATTGATGAAAGAGCAAAAAGGACAAAGATGAACGTTGGGAACTTCTTGATTTTTTAGATGAAAGTCACTTTTTAGATGAAATTATAAGTGAATTTCTAGATTCTTAAACCAACCCCAAACGTAAAGCTGCTTTCAAGACAAAAAAGGGTCACAGTTCACTGCCATGCAGCAGGGGCGGATCCAGCACATGGCGAGCCCCCGCGGCCGTCGTGCTGGATCCGCCTTGGAGAATTTTTTTTGCTGAAAATAGATAACATATATACATTATATATTTGATAATTCTCCTTAGTGACAAATGTTTGAGGTAGCTGAGATGGTCATTCCTTACACTTTTGAATTAAAGGTCCTGGGGTTCGAAACTTTGAATTGCATGTTTTATGATTTTTGTATTTCAACAATTTTTACCAAAACAAATATGTAAGGAAGATGATTCGAACCTAGCACCACTCTTAAACATATTCACTACTTTACCATCAGGGCACTTATTGAACTCTAAAAGTCAATGTAACAAATTAATATATCTTCAATTTTACCAATTTTAATGTAAGTAAAAACATTTTCACCCGTGCTTTGTCCCTCTTTTTTGATTTTTTTTTTCTTTCCGTCTCTCTAATCAATTGATTTGAGAGTTTGATTCAATTAATGGTGGATGAATTTTTAGAAAAATTGGCCTTAGTGTTAATAAGGAGTCTTTCAATAAAACTTATTTAATTTATAAAAGATTCCAATTTTCGTTCATAAAAAATCAATTGCGAAAAAGTGGAATCGTACAAGCAAATAAAATTGATATAAGCACATAAATAATTTCAACTTTGTTAATATAATGATGCTTGTTTAATTAACTTTAATTGTAAACTGAATATTGGTATTTTGTTAATATATATTGTCTGTTTAATTGAAAAATAATTTAGGGTATTTTGTAGATTATAGAACGATTTTTTCATCTGAAATGAAAGTTCGTACCTAATTCTAGTGGTGTATTTAATTTTTCTAGTTCTAGTCCGTACGATTTTTTGAATGTTGTCTAAGTAAATATTAATAAACAATTCCCCAATCACGGACGCTGGCCATTGACAGTAAACTTTGAACGCTCATGATCCGCTCTAGCTGAACTTGACCCCTGATGCCATGCCGTACTTGGCCCAAAAGGCAAATTTGTGACAAATAAGATACACTCAGATTTGAGCCTGGACATGGAAGTGTCGCGAAGATCACAAGGATGACACAGAATATACAAATACAGACAAAAGGAAATGGAAAAACTTGCAGGCAAATAACTCATATCAGGAGGATAAAGCACAAAAATGAAAAAAAAAAATTCAGCTGTCTGAAGATAAAAAAAATTATTAAGAAAAACTAAAGGAAAATCAAAAGAGAAGTTCAGAATTTTCAATTCCTTTTCTTTTTAATGCCGAAAGAAGAGCATGCAAATTAATTAAAACCATGTTTAAAATCGTCAAGAAAATCACAATCATTGACCCAACACAAAAAATCACCGTCATGCATATCTATGTTTGAATGTTCTGAAATTTATAAACAATTCAATTGAATAAAATCTTGTTTCGCTGATCAACTTACCAAATTCAATTAAAACAAGTTAGAGCACCTACACAAGAACAATACATGCATATATAGAACTGTGAATGTGTATGAGAGAGGGAACAATTACCGATGAATCTACCGTCGAATATTTGTTCCGGTACGGTGGCTGAGTGAGAGTGAAGCAAAGCGAGGGCTTGGGGGAGAACAAAGAGTAAGGTGACTGATGCACTGAATGATGCACTGGGTCTAATAACGATTATATATGGATTTCCCAAATCGGATAAAAAAATAGACAGAACAAAATGGTTATTTACAAGATAATAAATGTTAGAGAGTAAAAGTTACACGTAAATAATTTTGTTGTCAGAACAAGTTATTTTTCTTATTGTTGGAATAATCGGTCCTAACATTGGCTTGGATCTGGTCGATCCCTGGATTCCATCTCACCAACCTGAGACTTAGAACCCCCTACAGCTTCAACACCACTGGGCACCGTAGCTTTTGACCAAGCTACCTTGGAGTTCTCCTCAAAAGTAATATTCCTTCTGATAATGAACTTCCCCAAGTCTCCACCACTTCCTCTTGTTTCAACCGCTACATCATCTGTAACTGTAGTACCCTGAAGAGCATATAGGTTGCTTTGGCGAATTTCTTTCATCACTACCAGAGAGCCCTGAACAACCTTCTTGACTCCATCCCACGTCACAATCTTGCAACCATCGGAGTCCAATACACCAACAGAAATAAGGTTCTTCCGCAAATCAGGAACATGTCTCACATCCATCAATGTTCTCACTACTCCATCATGCATCTTGATTCTAATGGAACCAACCCCCACCGTTTTACAAGCATGGTTATTACCCATCAACATGGTTCCACCATTAGTGCAAGTATAGGTAGTAAACCACTTCCTATTCGGACACATATGGTAAGAGGAACCAGAATCAAGAATCCACTTACCGGAGATTTTTTCATCACAAGTGATGGTGTAGCACTCATCGATGCCCCCTTCTTCTGAGGCATAACTAACCTCTTGATTGCCATGAACCCCCTCCTCTCTGTTGTTGTTGTTGTTGTTCTTCCTTCCCGCTCTTTTATTTTGACAATTTGCCTTGAAGTGCCCGAACTTGCCGCACTTGAAACACGACCTTTCCGCAAGAGGTCTAGAACTCCATCTAGACTTTCCTCGGATGCCCTTTGCCCGTTCGTTGCTCCTCTCTCTTACAAACAACCATTGAGCTTGATCCTTGTTACCAATGGTAGACATGCCACTAGTTGCAATCTTTCGAAGATCATCCGCTAGAAGAGACATTCTAGTGTCCTCCATCACAAGTTTATCACCCACAAGCATCAATGTTTGAACAAGGTTTTCATAAGACTTTGGCAAAGAAAGAAGCAGTAGAAGTGCTTGATCCTCATCATCTACCTTCACATCGATGTCCTTCAAGTCCGATATGCACCTATTTTACTTGTTGACGTACTCCCGGATTGGTGTTCCTTCATCCATCTTGCAAGTATACAATTTGGACTTCAAATAGATCCAATTAGTTAGAGTCTTCGTCATGAAGTTTCCCTCCAACTTTGACTACACTTTCGCCGCCGTTTCCTCACCATCTACCAAGAAAGCAACATCCCTTTCAAGGCATAGAATGATAGATGCCCGTGCCTCAAGATCTAGCTCTTCCCAATCCTCGTCAGACATATCTTTGTGCTTCTTCTCCTTACCCGCCAAAGTTTTGTGCAACTTTAGAGAAATCAACAAATTTTTCATTTGCATTCTCCAATAGGAAAAATCATTCTTCCCATTGAACTTCTCTATCTCATACCTCCCAATCTTCACCGTTCCACTAGTAGACGTCATTTGCCCACTCGTTTTAGTGAAATCCGACAACCAAGTTCTCACAGGAATTTTATCAAACACCTTGTCTACACACTTGATTCAAGCCTACCTTCCTCAAATCGAAGCTTGACCACCTTGATTTGATATGTAGCTCTGATACCAATTGTTAGGAAATGAAGCCCAATCACTTCCTTGAATCAATGTAGAACCAACCACAAGTTATGACAAAATTTCAACAAACTTGATATTTTGGGTGAAATGGAGATTTTCAATATATATGAATGAATTTGATTACTTGAACAATCCTCAAGTTAATCCCAAGAAAGAAAAGGAGCTTAAGATTTGTGACCCAAAATAGAGCAAACCTCTAATCTTGTAAAAATCTCTCCAAAGCTCTCAATTCTCTCTATTTCCCTCCTCTAAAACCGGGCATTATGAATGGGGGAAAAATCGGGCTTAAATAGGTACTGGGGCGCCGCGGCGCCGGATGAGTGGCGCCGCGGATACCCCCTTTTCCCACACATTAAAAAAATCCTTTGAGGTCATGATTGTTCCTAAATAGGTTATGGATTCAATTTTGTAAATGTACGTTTTTCGTCTATTTCTCTTTCATTCTCAAGGCAGTGAGATATTTACCTTGATCTTACTTATTATTACGTCAAAGAACTTCAAATTCGTGATTAAAGTTCATTATTTACTCAGAATTAAATATATTACATAAATAGTCAAGAGAAATTAAATTGTGCGATCAATTTCACAAATTAAATTTCTTGTGATTCAGTCAATGCATTCCAAAATATATGTTAAATCTTATTACAAAAGGTAAAGATGAACATCTAATAAAATTGAGACAATCTTATCAAGATAAAGTGGTCGTTTTTATTTATCGATCGTGGACAGTTAAACTTAAATTAAATTATAAATCGAATATTTCTGTACTTTATAATTTTAGCACTTTTTTATAATATCAAATCAATTCATGAACACAATGTGAGCTAAAATAAATACAAACAATTTATGGAAAAAAACTAATATTTTATTTAAAAAACTTGTGAGAACAAATAAATATATTTGACTGGCAAACATTTATTAAACGAATCTTCCACTAGCAGTAGAGCAAATGAGACATTTTAAGTACACCCATGTTAGCAATATGCCCCCTCAAAGCTCATAATAGGTAAGCTCTTGATAAATGGGTCAGTAAAATTTTTCATAGATGCTATCGTGCACACCATCACATTTCCTTGTTGAATGATTTCACTAACAAGGTGATATTTTCATTCAATGCGCTTTCCATGTTGATGGCTTTTTGGTTCCTTTGCATTTGTTACGGCTCCATTGAGCTATCACAGTACAAAGTAATGGTGATGGAATATTGGCTCAAAGAGAATGAAAATGATCTTACCGGATATCAATTCATCAACTGGATTTGAAAGAGGCTTACCGGATTTGAATGCACATACCGGATTTGGGTTTAATTGAAAATCGGATTTGGAAGGCACATACCAGATATCAACAATTTTGGGAACTTACCGTAAATGGAGTTTTACACTTACCGGATATTAACAACCAATACCGTATTTGCACAAAGCATACCTTATATGGTTTAACTTACCAGTTTTTGGTATAAACTCACTGGAATCCGGTATTATACATAGAAATGAGAATTAAGCAAAGAAATGGGTATATACGCAATGAGAAGAGGAAGAAACTGATATATTCGACTGCTTAACATATGAAGATACATGACTAATGTATATATAGCCAAACTACAAAAATAGAAAGTACATTTTAATCATGCTACCTACTACTAGACAATACTTAACAAAAACTTAACTTGTAATATGTTCAAACTAGCCTAACTTTACATCATTACATAGAGTTAGACTTTAAAAAAAAAATGTGACAATTACAAAGCCAAAACACTTGTTTGGCTAACAACAAAAGTGTCACTCGACTAACTTCAACAAATGGGATGTGATGCTGAAGGAATCAACTTAAGGTCTAGCAAAAACTTTCTTAGTCAGACTGCTCCCCTTGCCGTTTCACAAGTAATTGAGACATACTTTGGCTCCATAGTGGAATTAGTAATACAGGGTTGTTTGACACTCCTTGAAAAAATGGCTCCACCCAATGTGAACACCAAGCTTGAAATGGACTTGCAGGAGTCCATATTAGTTTGAAAATCAGAATCAATATAACTTATAGGGACCAGATATAGAGTCGAATAAGCCAGCACATGATTTGTAGTTATACGATGACACTTGAGTAGATGCATGACATCCGTCTAGTGCTTAAGTCCTGAACTTAAGTTCTGGATTGGACTAATATCTAGTGACGATCCTAGCAACATAGTAAATATTTGTTTGTGCACATAACTTCGTGTACATGAGGGCTTTCTACAACTGAGGAATAAGGAACCTACTTCATATATTCAACTTCACTAGGTGTTTTAGGTAAATTTTCCAGGGATAACTGAATTACATATCTGAAAGGCATTTGACCTTTCTTTTAATTTTGCACAGCAAACTTGACCGGTACTTTGTCTATATATGAAGTTCGGGAAATTGCAAGTTTTTTGTTCTTCCGATCCTGAAAAATTTGGACTCCTAGAATATAATTAGCATCTCCCTATGTCCTCATTTTTAACTGTTGTTCCAACCAATTTTTTAACTTAATGTCAATGCTCCACAACATTCCCAGTGAGCAAAATAACATCAACATAGAGCAGAGAAAAATAACCTTGTCATCTAGGTTCTAATCCAAACCATAAATCGTAGTAGTTCGATCAAGACTGTAAGACTAGACGCATGCTTCAGTGCATAAATGGACCTCTTTAGTTTGCATATTTTATACTGTTGGCCCTTCTAAATAAAATCCTCTGGTTGCATCATATATATTCTTTCTTCAAGATTCTCATCAAGGAATGTAGTCTTAATATCAATTTGCCTCACTTTATATTCAAAATGAGCTGCAATGGATATGGAAATTATATAGACTTAAAAATTGCCACATGTGAGAAGATTTACTCATAATCAATGCCTTCTCATTGGTAGAACATTAATGACCAATCTAATTTTAAAGGTTTCCCCTTTTCGTCTACACCTCTTTTTCTCTTGTAGACCCATTTGCATCCTATGAGTTTTAACCCAATTGATGCATCTACAAGATCCCAAAATGAGTCAGTGTACTTAGATTTCATTTATGAATATATGACACTCCTCCAATGGTCAGAGTCTATATCCTCCATACCTTTCTTAAACAATGCGGGATCCTCCTCGTGCTCAGTAGAGACTACCTCGAAAGACTCTCCATTGAGTAAGTATTTTAAAGGTAATAGAGTGGTTCTCATGCTATGTCGAAACATAAGAAGTTCTTGATTGATTGAAATTTATGATTGTTCTCTCACTCCTTATCTTGGATCATATCTCTCTACTTTGGTCTCCACCATATGCGGATTGAACAGAGTCACCACTTGTGCCGACAAATCAATGGGATAGCACATGAGACTTGCATTCGACCTCCATTATGCCAAGGCACCATTGGTGAAGGAGGCGTGAATTCCTCTGGAGTAGGTTTAGTGTGGATTGTTTTCCCTTATTTCATCCAAAAGTACCTTTGCTATCGCTCTTCTTGTGGGGAAATGAAGGGGGGGCGTCGCGGTGCCCCATCCATGGTGTCGCGGCGCCGGTGGCTGAAGAGGTGGCGCCGCGGCGTCCCGGCACCTATTTATGCCCCTTGTTTCCCCCCATTCATAAAGCCCGATTTTGCCCGATTTTGAGAGGAAAAATAGAGAGAATTGAGAGCTTTGGAGAGATTTTTACAAGATTAGAGGTTTGTTCTATCTTGGGTCACAAATCTTAAGCTCTTTTTCTTTCTTGGGATTAACTTGAGGATTGTTCAAGTAATCAAATTCATTCATATATATTGAAAATCTCCATTTCACCCAAAATATCGAGTTAGTTGGAATTTTGTCAAAACTCTTGGTTGGTTCAACATTGATTCAAGGTTGTGATTGGGCTTCATTTCCTAACAATTGGTATCAGAGCTACATATCAAATCAAGGTGGTCAAGCTTCGATTTGAGGAAGGTAGGCTTGAATCAAGTGTGTAGACAAGGTGTTTGATAAAATTCCTGTGAGAACTTGATTGTCGGATTTCACTGAAACGAGTGGGCAAATGACGTCTACTAGTGGAGCGGTGAAGATTGGGAGGTATGAGATAGAGAAGTTCAATGGGAAGAATGATTTTTCCTATTGGAGAATGTAAATGAAAAATTTGTTGATTTCTCTAAAGTTGCACAAGGCTTTAGGGGGCAAGGAGAAGAAGCACAAAGATATGTCCGACGAGGATTGGGAGGAGCTAGATCTCGAAGCACAGGCGTCTATCATTCTATGCCTTGAAAGGGATGTTGCTTTCTTGGTAGATGGTGAGGTAACGGCGGCGGAAGTGTGGTTGAAGTTAGAGAAGAACTTCATGACGAAGACTCTAACAAATCGGATCTACTTGAGATCCAAATTGTATACTTGCAAGATGGATGAAGGAACACCAATCCGGGAGTACGTCAACAAGTAAAATAGGTGCATATCGGACTTGAAGGACATCGATGTGAAGGTAGATGATGAGGATCAAGCACTTCTACTGCTTCTTTCTTTGCCAAAGTCTTATGAAAACCTTGTTCAAACATTGATGCTTGTGGGTGATAAACTTGTGATAGAGGACACTAGAATGTCTCTTCTAGCGGATGATCTTCGAAAGATTGCAACTAGTGGCATGTCTACCATTGGTAACAAGGATCAAGCTCAAGGGTTGTTTGTGAGAGGGAGGAGCAACGAACGGGCAAAGGGCATGCGAGGAAAGTCTAGATGGAGTTCTAGACCTCTTGCGGAAAGGTCGTGTTTCAAATGCGGCGAGCTCGGGCACTTCAAGGCTAATTGTCAAAATAAAAGAGTGGGAAGGATGAACAACAACAACAGAGAGGAGGGGGTTCATGACAATCAAGAGGTTAGCTATGCCTCGGAAGAAGGGGGCATCGATGAGTGCTACACCATCACTTGTGATGCAAAAATCTCCGAATCAAGATGCATGATGGAGTGGTGAGAACATTGATGGATGTGAGACATGTTCCTGATTTGCAGAAGAACCTTATTTCTGTTGGTGTGTTTAGACTCCGGTGGTTGCAAGATTGTGACGCGGGATGGAGTCAAGAAGGTTGTTCAGGGCTCTTTGGTAGTGATGAAGGGTATTCGTCAAGGCAACCTATATGCACTTCAGGGTACTATAGTTACAGATGATGTAGCGGTTGAGACAAGTGGAAGTGGTGAAGACTTGGGGAAGTTCATTATCAGAAGGAATGTTACTTTTGAGGAGAACTCCAAGGTAGCTTGGTCAAAAGCTATGGTGCCCAGTGGTGTTGAAACTGTAGGGGGTTCTAGGTCTCAGGTTGATGAGATAGAATCCAGGGATCGACCAGGTTTAAGTCATGTTCGAGAGGTGTATCATGGAGACACTCAAGAGGAGAGTGATGATGTGCTTGAACATGAGGAGGTTCAACAGAAGAATGTACAGGCTCTACAACAACAACAACTCAAAAAAAGTTTGGCGTCCTGTAAGCCAAGGCGAGCATTCAAGCTAGTTCAGAAGTTGGGGTCAGACCAGCCTCTGAGGCACTATGGGCAATCAAATATGGTTGAATATGCACTCTCATTGGGGGTTGATGTGCCCAAGTGGGCTTGGGCCCTTCGGGGCGGTGTTGGAGTTAGGTGGAGATGATATGTACATGGGTAGTGCGAGTACTACGATGGCTTGATCCCGGTGGAGGGTACGTAGGCAACCACGGTAAAGTGGTGCAGCTGGGTAAGACCTACGGTGGCTTGATCCCGGTATAGGGGTTACGTAGGCAACCAAGGTAAAGTGGTGCAGCCGGGTAAGACCTATGGTGGCTTGATCCCGGTGTAGGGGTTACGTAGGCAACCATGGTATAATGGTGCAGCCGGAATGAACTACGGGATGGCTTGATCCTGGTGAAGGGTACATAGGAAACCATTGTTTAATGGTGCAGTCGGTTTGGGTGTTGGAGATGGATTTTATGGAGAGGTATGAACTACGGTGTGGCTTGATCCTGGTTCAGGGTACGTAGGCAACCATGGTTGAATGGTGCAGCCGAGTTTGTGATCGTCCAAAATTTGAGGTCTATCAAATGATGGACGAGGTGGAGAATTGTGGGAAAATGAATGGGGGGCGCCGCGGTGCCCCATCCATGGCGCCGTGGCTGAAGAGGTGGCGCCGCGGCGCCACTCAGCCGGTGCCGCGACGCCCCGGCACCTATTTATGCCCCTTGTTTCCCCCATTCATAAAGCCCAGTTTTGAGAGGAAAAATAGAGAGAATTGGGAGCTTTGGAGAGATTTTTACAAGATTAGAGGTTTGTTCTATCTTGGGTCACAAATCTTAAGCTCTTTTTCTTTCTTGGGATTAACTTGAGGATTGTTCAAGTAATCAAATTCATTCATATATATTGAAAATCTCAATTTCACCCAAAATATCGAGTTAGTTGGAATTTTGTCAAAACTCTTGGTTGGTTCAACATTGATTCAAGGTTGTGATTGGGCTTCATTTCGTAACACTTCTATATACTTGTCCTTTAAGAGGATTACATTCGTACTTACAAATATCTTCTCGTCCTAGGATTATAGAGGTAATAACATCTTGTTACTCTTAAGATATCCAACAAAGTTGCATACTTGTGATCTTTATTCCCACTTATCCATGTTTCCCTTCAACAGATGCACCGAACATCCCCATATTCGGATGTCTTGGACGAGACTTACGCCCATTCCACAACTTCATGGGTACCTTAGGGACAAACTTAGATGGAACTATGTTAAATAAGTATATTGTAGCTTGTAGAGCATAACCTCAAAAGGAAATCATGAGAGTTGAGAAGCCTAGCATGGACCTGATCATGACCAATCTAAGACATCATTTTGTTGGGGTGTATCTAACATACTCAGTTGAGATAGAATCCCATTCTCTAATAAGTGTACTCAAGTCATTCTGTTGGGGTGTATCTGGCATACTCAGTTGTAGATACCCCTTCCTCGATGAAAAGGTAAAAGGACAACTTCTTCATCCGTGAAGGCTGGTAGTTCAACCGAAGCGAGATAAGTAGGTAATATGTAGTCCCTACCCATTACCACAAAATTCGAAAGCATTTTAGTATTTGGAATTTATTGTTCTTTGGTTGACATGTTATTTATGTGTCTTGCCTTGCAAGTTACCACAATCTCGATGGATAAGCTTACATCTACCAAGGGTCGTCTTACTCTCGTGTACTAGTTGAAGTCGATGAGTCAAAAGACTTGGTTCATTCCGTTTCGATAAAATTGCCAACCGGCAAATTGAGGGACCAATCTGTGTATTATGGGCATGAGCCTAAATTTTGCTCAAATTACAAGATCTTTGGACACAAAATTGCTTCATACAAGGTGGAAAATCAGGCTGCAAAACAGGCTCAGTCCAGTTCCAAATAGAATGTGGCTGGGAAAAAAAACAGGCAGCTCCTAACGATCAAAACTAGGGGTGAACACAGTTCGGTTTGGATGATTATGCTATATTTTCAACTCAAACCATTTCAAGCAGTTTAGAATTTTTTCAAACCAAACAAAACCATTTTATTTTTCAAACCAAACCAAACCATTATTTGCGATTTGGTTCGATTTTAATCTGCGGTTTACCTATCAACATTATAATAATATATTTAAAACAAGTTAACATATAAATTTAAACGAACACTAATAATGTTAAATGTTAAATTACATTCATATTTTTCTGAAATTCGATATATAACAAAAAGACAAAAAAAAAAAAAAAATAGTATTAAGCTAGAACCACTCAAACTTTTACAAGCAACAATATCAGAATAAATACAAAAGTACTAACATCTCATTTGATAAAAAAAAATGGATTAATATCCCCTGTTGTAACACATGATTCGGCCTCTGTATAATATGCAAATATCAAAACATTTATTAGTCATTATTAATGATATTAACAAGTAACTAAGAAACAATACTCATAAAAATATTAAAATTGATAATCGAAAACAAATGTCACCTTCTAATCTTTCTTTGAGTCATCCAATGCCTCAACCTCATCCAATTATTGACGAAGCACTATAGGTTCATTGCTGCTATGCAACCAATTCTTCGAGCATATTAAGGCATCAACCATCTTTACACTCAATAAACTCCTAAAAGAGTCAAGAACTCAACCACTCGTGGAAAAATGCTGACTATGAAACGACTATATTAATATTATACCAGTTTAGCTAGACTATATTAATCCAATTCTAAGATCATTTTATTTCATTTACAATGTCATATATTTTTCTGAACACCAAGTAGACTATTGTTCATTATCACTGTTGGCAAATGAAATTAGAACGTCATCAACAAAATTTCTATATTTTAAAAGGTCAATGATTAAAATAAAATTCAATGAATTTTTTATTTTAACTTTTTAAAACAGAGTAAATTTAGATCTCTAAATTTAAAAAGTCAAACACACTATTTGTTTTTACTTTATAATAGTTGCATTTAATAAGGGTTTCAATACTAAATCTTAAATTATTTAAATTATGTTTCAATTAATTGACCCAGTACATGTACAAAAAAAAAAGTTTAAATGAAAGATGATAAGAAATTAATAAATGTTTCTTGAAAGAAGTAAAATAAAAAGCCAAAATAGACAACATTAGTAAAGTATACGAAGAAGTTTAAAACATCTAAATTTAAATATGCTCTTTATATTATACATAAAATATTCTTTATAAGTAGAGAGTCTTTTAAATATGCTCTTACTCTATTTTGTTTAACCAAAAACAATAATGCTATTATGATTAAGATAAATTTCCACGAACAATGAACGATAAAAAAAGGAAATCAATCTAACCCAACTAAGCAAATCTTCAACCAAAGAGGCAACGACGTAACATCACCTTATTACCCTCTCGAAAATAAAACAACAAAAACTACAACTTACAATCAGTAACAATTCAACAATATGAAACAACCTCATTTGGAAGGAAAATTTTCTATTCCCAATATACAAAATGTCATTGTGTACATGAATGAATAATGCATGTATCAATTAAATAATAATAGGGATACTGAATCTCATATTTTGAAAATAGCGGAAAAATTTCCATTGGGGGACAAAAGCAAAATAAGAGGCTAAAATCTATTATGCACATAAATATAAGTATTCATTATGTACAAAAATTTCAATTGCACAAGAAACTTCTTCCCTCTCTTGTCAGTGGCATATTAAGATAAGTATTTCATTATTACAATGAAATATTAAAATATTGAACTTCTGGATCTACTTTGAATGTATCATTTCTAATTGATTTACATTTTAAATTCTAAAAATTATACTTTAATAAAATTATATATGAAATAATGATAATTTATAATTTCATAAAAAAAAATTAATTAAAAAGTGCGGTTCGATTTTTTGCGGTTTTTGAAAATCAAAATCTAAACTAAACCATTTTGAAACGGTTTGGTTCGGTTTGAGGAAAAAACCACGGGTCCACGTGGACCCGAACCAACGGTTACTGTTCGGTTTACGATTTCGCGATTTTTTTGTACAGCCCTAGTCAAAACAGTGCTGGAACATCTGTGCAGGCAGTTATGACCAGACAGAACAGTTTGGAGCACGTCGCTGCAGGCAGCAAAGAAGCTTCCAGCAAACTAGCTGCTACAGGCAGCAAAGAAAACTCCAGTAAACTAGACACAGCAGCCAGCAACGAAGCAACTGCAGGCAGTAAAGAACACGTACAGCTCGTTCAGGCTGCTGCCAAGGAACAACTACCAGACTCTGCACACGGCGAACATATGGTGCAACAATATAGACCTGACTTGCAAACTGGGGTTGCAGAAATTGAAGCACCCAGGTTGGATGATGAATCAAGTAAGAAACTCAAAGGGAAAATGGTAGAGCAGCCGACCATAACAATGGAGAAAAATAGGAAGAAGGGATCCCAAGGTTATAATGTTTGTTTCACTTTTGAATCTCTTGCTAGGGATCTTTAGATCCTTCGTGATGCTTGTTTCGTAATTCCGGGTATGCCCGGAGTATTTGTCTCGATTTTTGATCAATTCAATTTATTTACTCGATCAAAAAATAAATAAAAATGGAAAACAGGTAGACGCTGTGAGGTCCCTAATGAGAGATCAAATCCAACAACTTCCTCATATTACAATCAAATAATAATGCGAGATTGTTCTAAACGATCACTTAAATACTACATGTCTTGTGGTTTTAGAGGCAAAAATATCAATCAATTTTTCATAGTCGAGTTGTTCAACCATTTCTTTTTCAATGGATAGCATGACCAATCTATTCAATCTTTGAGGTGACATAGTTGATCAGAGACAAGTTTTGATCAATTTTAACTTGAAGAAACTTCTTTCTGCTGATGCAAGTAAACCAATATGGTTAGCAAAATATTGTAAGCAATGTAAGCATTTGGGAAACACCCATTCATTTTTTTTTTTAAAAAATAATGTAACATATCAATTGCTCTTTTTATTTCTCTAGGTAAATAGCACATCAAGATTGTTAACTACAAACATAAGTCATAATCAATAATGTTTGAATGTCCATTATGTTTCAAATATTGCTCAAGATTCTCATAAGATTTCAACAAACTTTCAACATGCGTGCTCTTTAACTTCTCCAAATTAAACAAAATCCAAATGTCTCTTCATAATGTTTAAATTGTTCAAAATGAGTTTGAGGTGAAGACCGAGCTTGATCAATTATAAAGAGAAAATAATCAACTCTAAAGATTTTTCAGCTAACTGTGTTACCTCAGAACCTTTTCATAGCAGTTGAAATTGCCAAACAAGTAAAACCAGTAATATTTTAGATTTAACCTAAATTTAATTTACTTGATTAATGGTTTAATCACAAAATCAAAATGAATGTAAAGAATTCTATCATTTAGTACTATTTTATGTCATTTTTGTATAACAATTATTATGGCCCAACCTCAATTAATTTTTAAGTCTTAACATATGCATGCAGTATGCCCAATGAGAAGAGAAAAAAAACTGAAAGAAAAGGAGAAGGAAAACCTAACCCTACACATATTAAGTTGCATTTACCAAATTGACACTTCCTTTAAAGTCGAAGGGCAAACCTTCACTACAGTTTCGCCGCTGCACTCTACTTCTCGCCTCCACTGGTAATTTTCTCAATGGCTTAGCTGTTCTTATGGCTGTAACAAAACACACAGAGAATTGAATAATTTCTTGAATCATAAGACTCTTTTCTTGCTCATGGTTTTCGTGATTTGAGAAACAAGGAATATATTTTTCCTGTGGGTTACTTAAATTTAATAGAAATAAGAAATCATACCAATTTTTTGATGAAGAAATTTCTGAGAGAGAGACCACGCTGAAGAAATGTTTCAATTCTCAACAATGAAGTACTTTTCAAGGGTTTTCGACTAGAGAGAAGATGAAAGATTGAGAACCCATGCATGAGACACAATTGAGCCTAAGTGGAGAGACTTTAGTTTGGGCTATAAAGTGCCTTAAAAAAGGGAAAAATTCATAACTTAGGTGTATAGTTTACACCAATTCACAAGTTAGGTACATAGTTTAAAAATTCAAAATTCAGGTATGTATATAATTAATTAAAAATATTTATAAATAAATATAATAAAATCACAGTTATAAAATGAATGGTCACAGATACATAATTAAGGTCACAATTTATTTATTGGTCACATATTATCAAATTAATTAGTCACAGACTATTTCGAGGTCACAAATTAAAAAATTTACAAGTCACAATTTATTTCGAAGTCACAAATTACAGGTCACAATTTATTTGAAGGTCATAGATTTTCAAATTAATGTGTTACAATTTTTTTTTAGTTCACAATTGAGTATTTGGTCACAGATAACTAAATAATTGGTCGCATACACCCAAACACAAGACCCCGATCCACCAATACTTGATCACAAATCGATCAAATAGTTGGCCACAAACACTATTCATCCTATCCTATCGCTGTCACCGCCACCTCCACTGTCACAACCACCACCAACAATAACAGACAACACAACACCACGACCATCGCCAACATCAACAACAAAAACAACCACCACCACACAATCGCCGCCTATACCACACCACTACACTATCGTCGCCTGCACATCAGATAACCAACACCAACATATCAGCCCCCTCCACAACACCACCACAACCACCACCAACAACAACAAAAATGATACCACCACACAACTGTCGCCTGCACATCAGATAACCACCCACAAATCAGAATACTTACACCACCACCAACTTATCAAGCACTGAAATCCCATACATGGGTTGACCCACAGGCACATCGGAGTACGTCGTCACCGTCACCACATCGATGCAAAAGGCGACGAAACTGGAATTACGTGAAATAGCAGTTGCTCAGAACGGCGAGCTTTGCTGTGGTCTTCAACGATGGAGGCCATGTGTGTGTGTGTGAGAGAGAGAGAGAGAGAGGATGGGAAGAAGAGGGGAGGGATGACGGCATCGTAGATGGAGAGAGGGAAAAGAGAGGGGAAATGGTTTTTAGGGTTTAGGAATTAAATATTAAATTGGAACCAGATTTTTGTACTATAAATTTGAAATGCCTAGAACCTTGTAATTTCCTCCTTAAAAAAACATAATTTTTTTGGGCCCCCTACATAGCTGGGCGTGAGGCGGTGGCCTCTTGGGCCTCACCTCAGGTTTGGCTCTGGCCGGACTCTTTATTTCCGACCTCCCACTTCAGGTAGCTTCCTCCCTCTTGTTATTTTTATCTTTGTTATGTTTACCTGTTACCTCGTTTTCCTTTTTTATTTTCTTGTTGTTTTAAATTGTTTCTTTGTCAGGCCCAAGCGCCAAGATGAGGTCGTTCAGGAATGTGAGAGCTTGGCATGCACAGATGGGCTCTAAGAGGAAGTCTCCAATTAATTAAAGTGGTTGGGATGAGATTCCCCTAGTAAGGCAGTCTAGCACTTATGATTTCTTCAGCTAGAGACTTTAGCAGCTCAGGCATCAGCCACCGATGTAGGAGGAGAAGACTCGTCACGTCGAGGATAAGAGAAAGTGAGATGAGAGAGTGAATTTATTGGAAGCTCGTTTTCTGGCTAGGCTGGAGGCCAAGGCTCAGGCTGAACAAAGGGCTGTAGAGGCCTAAGACGGGCTTGAGGCTGAGAAAGCCTTCACAGTGAGGGCAGTTGAAGACTGGAAGGCCTCACCTGCCTTTGATGCATTAGGGGAGAAGAGGCCTGAGCTTGATGTCGAGTCCCTCCGTCAAGCTGTGAATGAACAGGACGCTGCTGTCTCTCCAGAGGTCGAATCTTCTTGCAAGGTCCCTGATGATGCTCCAGCAGTTTATCCCGCACTTGTAACTTTTTATTGGTTAAATTTTGATATTATAAGGTCGTTTCTTTTGTGTTGGTTTAGAAAGGAATGATCACTAGTTTTAGTTTTTCTAAATCAGAGTTGGAAGAATGAAGTTAAAATTTTACCACATAAGCACTGGCGATTAATTACCTTGCATTTTAAGAATGATAGAAGAGTTCGTCAACAAATAACTGAACATGCATTTCTGGAACTTGCTTGTGTTTGGTTATATTAGACTGTTTACATGAATTTGATTTTTCCAGTACTTTCAGAATCTCATAGATATGATGAGTCAAAATCCATGGCTCAGTGTGACTACTTTATGTCCACTAAGTCATATTAGCTTCCACTTTCCAAGGTCAATCTCTTTTCATTTTTTACTTAATTTCTTAATTTTTTCCCGTGTTATTGTACCCATCCTTAAAACAAATAAATAAGGACTTTCTTTTTCATATTAATGTATATCTATTTTTATCTGAAAAATGAGATTTCTGAAATCTGCGAGTTAAATTTTATTATTTGACTAGTAATTAATTGCTTCGCATTTCAGGAATGACAGGAGAGTTCATTAATAAATATCTTAACATTCCTTTGTGGCACTTAATTGTGTTTAATTTTATCTTGTTAGTGTTAGATTATTGTAATTGGCGATTCTGTGAACAAAAGGACCAACTCGATCATTTTAGAAGTTTAGAGACTTATTTGCAAAGTTTCATAGTTGATAGGTTAGCTTAGGGTTCGAGGTTCAAGTTTGGAACACAAACGTTTCTCGCCTCATTTTCGCTAGAGTTCACGGGAGTCATGCTTGAGCGTGTGAAGCAGAGCATTCCTCGCTCAACCTTCGCCCCCTGTTGCTCGTGCGACAGGCCCTTCACTCGAGCGACAATGCTCCTCACTCGAGCGACATTCTTACTGTCAGACCTAATTTGCGATTTTGCGAGATTTTAGTTGGCCCATGTTTCCATATTCGTCCAACATATAAAAGGTGCCGCTACGCATTCGAGAAAAATAGATTCAACATTATACGTTCAAGAGAAAACACTTATTCTCTCAAGAGCTAAACCTTCATCCAGTTCAATCACTTCATTATATGCGTCATTTGGATTGAAAACATCAACCTTCAATCAAATACACTGGTGCGATTCTTTACTTGGATCTGTCAGGAAGATTGTGTCGTCAACTTGGCTTGCTACGAAGATCAAGGAAGAAACTCAAGAATAAGGAGTTCTTGGAGGATCTACAGGAGATAAACTGCGTGAAGAGCTAGGATTGGTGTTCGTGTGTATATTCCAGGAGAGCTGCTTCAAACTTTAGATAGGAGATCAGAAAACTTGTATCGTCAACTTTGCTGGTGGTCTGTAAGTTTATAATACAGTTTATAGTGGATCTATCACTGGCAAAGCGCCCGGAGTTTTTCCCACGTTGGGTTTCTTCATGAACAATTCTTGTATTGTTTACTGCTTTAGTTATTGCTTTAATTATTATGGTAGTTTAAGTTAGGTTAAACTGAATTGATTGATTAATCACCTAAACATAATTAACTTGTGATTTGTTGTATGTTAATTAATTTTTAATTCCGCATTGTCACCTAATCACTCCCCTCTAGGTGTAGTTGGGTCAGATCTCTGATTTTTCATATCTAATTAGCTGTATCTGATTTCTAGAATCTCATGAAAGTGATGAATCAAAATCCAAGTGTCATGTAAATCCTTGGCGAAGTTCACCGCTCTAATCATACACAAGCATGCGCGCACACACAACACACACATAAGCACATTATACACACACACAAACTTATGCACACACAATACAAACACACACATACAAGCACCTAAACCTAATCTGGCTGGTATTGAATGGGCATATACTAATTGTGTGACATATTTATCACATCTTTCAGAGTTCAAGCTATCCCTGGTGAAGTTCCTCCCTCGTTTCTATCGACGCCATCAACCACCAGTGTTTTTGCTGACATTGCCTATCAAATTCTCAAAGGTTCATTCTATGTTTAACATGTTAATTTTTTCCTTCAATTTATTATACATTTCATGTGTATGTTATATTTAAAAGACTTGCTATTTTTCCCCTTTTTCTTCATCACGTGAATCGTCGTGATTTGATTTTCCAATTGTTCTGATTTAAATAGTACATTTCTATAAGAATCAATAGAAAAGAACATAAATATAATTTACCAGATGAAAGGCAAGCAATTGAATGTATGCAACACTATTTTCAATGAACATCTTTGGCTAAAATTTCACTTTTTCCTTCAATTTATTCTATATTTTGGTATATCGTTAGTTTTTGCCCATTTCTTCAACACATGGACGCTTGTAAATTATCTTTACGATGGTAGGGATTGCAAAAATGTAATTATAATTTGAATAAATTGGTAAATTAGGTGGATGCATTCTAAATATATGTATCAAATAAAAGGTACTTGACAATGAATGAATATCTGGAAGGAAGGAATGATCTGTAGAACAGTAGAAAAAAACTGTAAGAGGAAAAGAATTCATGACAAGATCACATATATATTAATCTCATTTATAATGCATGAAATACAATTAATTTGATGCCTTTAAAGATTAAATAGAAAAAAAATGCTTTTGAATATAATTATCTTTTAATTGGTTAATTGAATTTTCGCTTGGAAAGCTGTGTCGAAAATGTTAGATGACCTCATATTTTTTATACTTTTGCACTGTCCATTATTTCTTTTCCTTAACAAGATCAAAGGTTTCTTCTTTTCGTTTGCTTTAAAAAGAAGAGTTATCAATTTTAAGATCTTTCAAAGTGAAAAGAAAAGAAACACGAAGCATTTTATTGTGCCAGTTATGAGTAGTGATGAAAAATGTAAGTAATCAAAATTATGTAATATTTCAAGTGAAAAGAATCATGTCTAGAAATGGTGACAGCTAATAGGTGTTAAAATTTAAATCATCGAGGAAAACAGTCGGTCATAAAAGAGAAATGGTGGGGGTTGTGACACAGTCAGTGGTACCAAGCCTCTTTAGTTAATTTAATAAATAGTTTGTCACGTTGTTACTCATCTTTTAGTGAAATACTAAAATCTTTTATAGCTGAAAGTGATAGATATAGACCTGTGTATCCAAATTAGCTTTCAAATTAGTTGGACCGACAATATTTTAATTGCAGCAACAGATGCTAAAAGTTTATAACTTAAATGTCCACAGTGCAAATTCCATAACAAATTCAAGTAAATAAAACAAATATAGACATGCAATTTCAGCCATTGTGTCATCTACCAGCATGCTTCCATTAGTCTTTCTTCTCAGTTTGGAATCACATAAACAAGGGTTCTTTGAGATGTTAGATTAGCTACGTACAAGAAATAAGAGCCTGATATTGTAAAGAAAAAAGAGGCAACAAGGTGAAGATAGAACAGACTGCGAAAGACATTTTGTGAGCGCGCCAAGTAACATGTCAACTTATCTTTCGCTTGTTCTTTTTTCGTAGGATGTAATTAAACAAGTTTATTACTTGACAAATGTATGAGATTATTAGACATTGACTTTAATATGTCCCATACATACTGAATATTCTTCAATATGTTTCAATTAGCATTTTATATTATTGTTCATAAGGAATAATTATATATTTGTGCTTAGTTATGACACGATATTGTTAAATAAGGTTAGTCCCCAATAATTTATTCTATTATCATAATCTGGCGATGAAGTAAATATTTCAGCAAATAGGAAGCTGTTAATTCCCATGTCCAGGTCCCTACTTCCTTGCTAGTGTTTTTTAACTCCATTGTTTGAGTTTGCATTAATTTTTATGAGAGATGTTGGGAGATAAAAATGACTTGTACAAGCAAAATATAGGTTTTCACTTAGTGAAGGGGTCTCAATCAATGAAACGCTATAATAAGAACAAGGGAAAGATGGGCTATGCGTTAGAGAAAATTACCATCAAGCCATGTGCCATCATTTGACAAACTGGCTGACTAGATCTTCAATTTGTTATGTTAGTCCTTCTCAAATCACTCATGACCTTACTACAGGGAGGGATGATTGTGGACTGTGTTGAAGACAATATGAAAATGATATAAAAACGGAGCCTTATCTTATAGTTTAAGTTTTGGAATCTAGAATAACATACAAAGGTCTTGAGTTTTAGTTTCATCTGTCAGCTAATAAATGAAATTGTGAAATTGTACATATGATAGCTAGACTTTTGGCAAAAAATGAATCTCTCCTACACATTATGTGGCTTGTTAAAAATAATATTTAAATGATATAAATGTGGCCCTCTCATTAAGTGCTTCTACAAATTTTATGTTTTTCTTAATCAAAGCAAGAGAAGGAAATGTTGCTGCTATATATGCTGTAGATACTGGAGTTAATTATTTCAATGGTCACGGACTGCTCACTCAACCTTAATATGCTTTCCGCTGCTCACTGATTTTTTTTCCATTTGCACTCCCTCCATCACCCAAAAAAACAGTTACCATTTTCGCTAACGTGGCAAATTTTTGATGTGCCAACTAACGCACGGTTAAATTCTCGCCAAATCAGCTAAGTCCTCGAAGTCAGCATAAATCATGTGACACATTTTTTTCAAAACACGTTTTTGGCTAATCTTTAAATAAATAAATAAAAGTCAAAACCAAAGTCCTTCCTAAGCCTTGAGATGGCCCTCATTGCCCACTTAAATGCCTCCATGTTGACAGTGACCTCATCACCCATAGCCCCAAATTCCGTCAAGTTAAACTCCATAGGGCAAAGCTTGGGTAGCGACCGGGACAGAAATGTCCTCATGAAGAGTAAGAGTCCTCTGGTTGTGGCATCCTGCTGCCAGTAAAACACAGCGAAGAAGAACACCATCCAAAGGGCAATCAGGAAGGTCTTATAGATAGATAAAAAATTGGTAATTGTAGTGATCCAATGGCAATGGTGTTAGGAAATGGAGCCCAATCAATCCCTTGAATCAATATGGAACCACCCACAAGTAAATTGACAATTCAAGAAAAAATGAACAAAGGGACAATTTTGGAAAAGAATGATTCCAATCGAATGAAGAACAAATGTATGATTACTTGTACAAGCCACAAGTTAATCAATCAAGAAAGAAAAATAGCTTTTATATCAACCAAGGAAGAACAAACCTCTTACCTTAGGAAAAATCTCTCAAAAAACTCTTTTTTCTCTCTAAAATTCGGACCAAGTGAGAGGGGGAAACCAAGGGCTTAAATAGGCGTCGGGGCGCCGAGGCGTCGGGGCGCCGCTACGCCGGATGAGTGGCACCGCGGCTCCGGGGCTTCAGTCGGTGGCGCTGCGGTGCCATGATGGTGGGGCCGCGGCGCCACCCTGATTTTTTCACAATCTCTACCTCGTCCATCATTTGATAGGCCTCAAATTTTGGACGAATAATCATCACTCGGCTGCACTATACAAACCATGATTGCCTACGTACCCAAAACATGGGATCAAGCCTCCGTAGTTCACCTTCGTCTTCACATTCACTCCACCTCATTCCAACCCCGCCCCGAAGGGCCATGCCCTCATGGACATATCAACACGAGCTAATATAAAGCAAGTCCAAGCAATATTGGAACTTGCTACCCGTTACCACTTTGGTTAACATGTCTGCTGGGTTCTCATTTGTGTGTACCTTCAGAAGAGAAATATCACCTTCCTCTATGACATCCCGCACAAAATGATACCTGACATCAATATGCTTGGTACGAGCATGATGAACCTGATTCTTAGCCAAGTGAATCGCACTCTGGCTATCACACCACAAGTCCACACAATCCTGCTCAATCCCCAAATCATCTAGAAGACCCCACAGCCACAATGCTTCCTTCACTCTCTCTGCCATAGCCATATACTCGGCCTCTGTAGTAGAAAGTGTCACTGTAGCCTGTAACATCGATCGCCAACTAACTGGAGCACCGTGTATACAGAACACATAACCAGTAGTAGACCGTCGTCTATCTAGATCACCTGCATAATCAGAGTCCACAAAACCACTAATATGACAAGTATCTCCACCAAAGCACAAACCCGTATCCGCGGTACCTTTCAAGTACCTCAGTATCCACTTCACAGCTTCCCAATGTGTCTTCCCCGGATTCGCCATGAACCTACTGACCACACTGACTGCCTGTGAAATATCTGGACGTGTACACACCATGACATACATCAAACTGCCAACTGCACTAGCATAAGGTACACGATCCATGCGTACCTTCTCATCTGCTGTAGTGGGAGATTGTTTATCAGAGAGCCTGAAATGTGGAGCCAATGGCGTCACCACTGACTTAGCACCTTGCAACCCGAACCTAACAATAACCCGCTCAATATAGCCTTTCTGACTCAAGAACATTCGCCGGTTCGACCTCTCTCTTCTAATTTCCATACCTAGTATTTTCCTAGCAGCTCCCATATCCTTCATCTCAAACTCTTTACCAAGTTGAGATTTCAACCTATCTATCTTCACCATGCTCTTCGAAGCGATAAGCATATCATCCACATACAAGAGAAGATAGATAAAATTACCTCCACGAAGTTTTCGAATATAAACACAACAGTCATACTCACTTCTGGAGAAACCCTACTTTAGCATGAAGGAGTCAAATCGCTTGTACCACTGCCGAGGAGATTGCTTCAATCCATATAGTGATTTTCTCAAGCGACATACCTGATGTTTCTTATTCTCAACCTTGTAGCCCTCAGGTTGATGCATATAGATTTCCTAATCCAAGTCCTCGTGCAAGAAGGCCGTTTTGACATCGAGTTGTTCTAGTTCAAAATCACTATGAGCAACAATACTCAATAGCACCCGAATGGAAGTGTATTTGAC
This sequence comes from Osmanthus fragrans, assembly GCA_019395295.1. Taxonomy (NCBI): domain Eukaryota; kingdom Viridiplantae; phylum Streptophyta; class Magnoliopsida; order Lamiales; family Oleaceae; genus Osmanthus; species Osmanthus fragrans. Next base: position 875,582 of record CM033343.1, read on the forward strand.
CACCAGAGAGAAGATCTCATTGTAGTCAACTCCCTCTCTTTGTGCAAACCCCTTAGCTACTAGCCTTGCCTTGTACCTTGTACCACCGAGCTTGGAAGGATCCTCTTTCCTTTTGTACAACCACTTGCAACCAATAGCTTTCTTACCTATGGGCAATGGGACAATCTCCCATGTTTGGTTCTTATGAAGTGATTCCATCTCTTTTTCCATCGCGCCCAACCAACTCTCACTATTGCTATTAAGAATAGCTTCCTTGAAAGTGGCAGGCTCATCATCCTCCACCGAGAGTGCATACTCCACAAAATTTTTCTGCCCATAGTGCCTCAAAGGCACATCTGACCCCAACTTCAAAACTTGCTTGTATGTTCGCCGTGGCCTAGAGGAAGACAAGTTATCAACAAGTTGTTGTTGTTGCTGTGCCTGTACATTCTCTTGCTCAATCGCCTCATGTTCAAGCTCATCATCTCTCTCATCCTGAGTGACTTCATGATGCTCCTCTTGAACCTGACTAGGACCCGATTTATCTGTAGGTTCTATGTCAATAGCACGAGACTTTGAAGTCTCAAATTCATTACCACCGGGCACTATAGCTTTCAACGAAGCTATCATGGAGTTCTCATCAAAAGTAACATCTCTGCTGATTATGAACTTAGAATTTTCTACACACCATAGGCGATAGCCTTTTACACCCGCTCTATAGCCCAAGAATATTGCCTTCTTGGCTCTCGCATCAAGCTTTCCCTCGTTGATGTGGTAGTAGGCTGTGCTTCTAAATATTCTGAGTTTATCATAATCTACATGCTCTCCTGTCAATACCCTGAAAGATACATCTCCATCTAACTTAGAATGTGGGGACCGGTTCACTAGGTAGCAAGCATTAGCAACCGACTCTGCCTACCATTCTCTGCCCAAACCAGCATAGGATCGCATACACATCGATTTCTCTCGAAATGTGCGATTCAGTCTTTCTGCGACCCCATTCTATTGCGGTGTATTCCTAACTGTCCAGTGTCTCGCAATACCTTCCTTATCACAGAACTCCTTGAAAGCACCATATGTATACTCAGTATCGTTATCAGATCGCAGTGTCTTCAACTTCTTTCCTGTTCTGTTTTCGACCATTGCCTTCCACTTCTTGAAAGTGTCGAATACGTCATTCTTATGCTTTAAAAAATAAATCCAAGCATATCTAGAATAATCATCGACAAATGTAACAAAATACCTGGAACCGCCTTTTGAAGTGACAGAGGCCGGACCCCAAATATCTGTATGCACATAGTCTAGTATCCCTCTGCTTCTATGTTTGCTTGACTGGAACTGAACCCGGTGTGCTTTCCCATACACACAATGCTCACAAAAGTCCATGCAAGGCTTCTTCAAGTTCTTCATCAAACCTTCCTTACTGAGCAGATATAGACCCTTTTCTGACATATGCCCAAGCCGCCTATGCCATAGCCGAGTGCACTCACATGGGCCTCCACCACTTCCACTAGTTCCAACTGCCACATCTTCTGTAACTGTAGTACCCTGAAGGACATAGAGATTGCCTTCACGAATACCCTTCATCACAATCAAAGAACACCGAACAACCTTCTTTACTCCATTCCATGTCACAATCTTGCAACCACCGGAGTCTAAGGCACCAACAGAGATAAGGTTCTTCCGCAATTCAGGAACATGCCTAACATCCATCAAAGTTCTAACCACTCCATCATGCATCTTGATCCTAACCGAACCAAGCCCCTTCGTTTTACAAGAATGGTTATTACCCATCAATACGGTTCCACCATCAGTGCTTCTATAGGTAGTAAACCACTCCCTATTTGGACACATATGGTAGGAGCAACCAGAGTCAAGAATCCACTTACCGGAGGATTCTTCATCACAAGAGATGGTGTAGCATTCATCGCTTTCTCCTCCATCCGAGGCATAGCTAACCTCCTGTTTAACTTGCACCTTCCCATTGTAGTTTTTGTTGTTCTTATTGTTCTTCTTCCAACCCACTCTTTTATTGGTACAGTTTGCCTTGAAGTGCCCGAACTCACCACATTTGAAACAAGCCTTTTCTGAAAGAGGTCTAGAACTGGATCTATATTTTTCCCCTTTGCCCCTTGCTCGTTCATTGCTCCTCCCTCTCACAAATAACCCTTGAGCTTGCTCCTTGTTACCAATGGTAGACATGCCACTAGTTGCAATCTTTCGAAGATCATCCGCTAGAAGTGACGTTCTAGTATCCTCCATCACAAGTTTATCACCCACAAGTATCAATGTTTGCACTAGAGATTCTCATAGGACTTTGGCAAAGAGAGTAGAAGTAGGAGTGCTCGATCCTCATCATCAACTTTAACATCAATGTCCTTCAAGTCCGATATGCACCTATCGAACTTGTTGACATACTCCCGAATTGGTGTACCTTCATCCATCTTGCATGTATACAATTTGGACTTCAAGTAGATCCTATTAGTTAGAGTCTTCGTCATGAAGTTTGTCTCTAACTTGGTCCACACTTCCGCCGCCGTTACCTCACCATCTACCAAAAAAGCAACATCCCTTTCAAGGCATAGGATGATCGACGCCCGTGCTTCAAGATCAAGCTCCTCCTAATCCTCGTCCGACATATCCTTGTGCTTCTTCTCCTTTCCCCCCAAAGCCTTGTACAATTTTTGAGAAATGAGCACATTCTTCATTTGCATCCTCCAATAAGAAAAATCATTTTTTCCATTGAATTTTTCGATATCATACTTCCCAACCTTCACCGTTCCACTAGTAGACATGATCTATCCACTTGATTCGATAAAATTCGACAACAAAGTTCACTCAAGAATTTTCACAAACACCTTGTGTGCACAATTGACTCAAGCCTACCTTCCTCAAATCGAAGTTTGACCACCTTGATTTGATATGTAGCTCTAATACCAAATTGTTAGGAAATGGAGCCCAATCAATCCCTTGAATCAATATGGAACCACCCACAAGTAAATTGACAATTCAAGAAAAAATGAACAAAGAGACAATTTTGGGGAAGAATGATTCCAATCGAATGAAGAACAAATGTATGATTACTTGTACAAGCCACAAGTTAATCAATCAAGAAAGAAAAATAGCTTTTATATCAACCAAGGAAGAACAAACCTCTTACCTTAGGAAAAATCTCTCAAAAAACTCTTTTTTCTCTCTAAAATTCGGACCAAGTGAGAGGGGGAAACCAAGGGCTTAAATAGGCGTCGGGACGCTGCGGCGCCGGATGAGTGGCGCCGGGGCTTCAGTCGGTGGCGCCGCGATTTTCCCAAAAATGATAATTAATTAGGTATTATTAGAGAATGGAGGGTGAAGCGTAGCAATCTAAATCGGTGAGAATTTGTTGTAGGATTTGGTAATGGCGAAGGAGGATATGAAGTAAAATTATAATTCTGTAAATTGAGTCATTTTAAGAGATGGGTAGTAGTATGTATTTGAATTTTCAGCACAAAGTTTATTAGAGCTTGTTTGTAAAGTCAAATTTGCCGGAGGTGGGCGCTAGAGTTGTGCTGGCGAGATGGGAGTGGCGGTAGAGGGGTGATGGATTCTGAAGAAGATGACCGGAGATATCTGTTTTTTTTTTTTAAGTTATGCTGATTAGGACGCCAAAGGTGATTTGGCATGTTTTAATGGGCGTCAATTGCCGCGTCAAAACTTCAGCGAAAATGGTAACGGATTTTTGAGGGTGATGGATGGAGTGCAAACAGAGAAAGTTCAGTAAGCCCCTATTTGATGGCCAATATTTTGGAAAAATAGAGTTATTACTAGTGAATTTTTTGGAGAATGTGTGGTTAAAAACTAAGAAAAGTTTTAGGTTTACGTGCAATATATTTTATTGTGTAAATGTATAATTGAAATTGAATATGAGAATCAAAGAGTTTTGTTTTAAATGGAGACAAACAGGGGCCGAGTAGTATGAAGCATATTAAAGTTCAGTGAGCAATCTGTCACCATGGTATAAATTGAGTGATTTTTGAAACAATTAACTCGTAGATACTTTCATCCTAACTTTTTGTCCGTAAAACTCTTGTACCTAAACTTGTGCTCAGATGTTGATTTTTATGGTCTTAGTTCAGAAGTTTACGAGGATTGATGAACCTTATCTTTCCAAAATTATATGTTTGATATTCCTCTCTATTTGATATCACAATAAATTAACTTCTCTGAGCCAATCTAATGGACCAAACAACAATTGAACTTGTCAAGAACCAGTTAAATCTGAATAACTCGATGGGTTTTATTAAACCTCTTTGACAAGGTTAACCAGTTCTTGACCGATTTTCAATTTTTTATTTTTTATTTTTTGAGATGTTGGGATCAAGGGTCGATCCTATAACCACCGGCTTAGACATTTTTAAATACTACCAGTGCGTCAAAGGCCTTTCTGCAATCTATATAACACACACACACACACACACACACACACACACATATATATATATCATTATTACGAAATCTTTAATTTTGTTGTTTCATTAATTTCTAATCTTTTTCAATCTACATGTCTACTACAATTATGTTCTAGTGCCTATTATACATAAATTTATAATCATATATGAAAACTTGAAGAAAATATTTTACTAGTTTTTCAAATATTAAATAACTACTTTATGAATTTATTAATATGTATGAACAAATAATTTCTAGCCAAGATGAATGTAATTCATTTATATAGAAATGTATTTTGTTGATTATGAGACGTTTGTATACATTAAAAAATGAACGTATCTTATGTACAACAATATTATTTATCAAAACACTTGTACCAACTCCCTTTAATAAAATGATGTAGCCGAAAGAACAAACGGTCACCTTCTTGAAGTTACTCGTGCTCTCATGTTCTCTAGAAACGGTCCTAAGTGCTTTTGGGGAGACGTGGTCATTAAAACTGCTTATAAGAGTTCTCTTGACGGTAGTCGCAAATGTAGTTGGGTTGTTGCATATTTAATATGCCTTTATACTTGACGGCTTCGAAGAGGAAGACTATATGGATCTACGTCATGGATTTATTATAATAATTGCAAGGAAGAAGTTGCAAAGTAAATAAGTCTTTATTGAGTGCATTTCGAGAGGTTCTCTAAGGCGCTCAAAGCAAGGTGATCATTCTCTCTTCGTCGAGCATACATCACAAAGAAACTTATGGTATTTATAGACCACGGGGAAGAGATAGTAGTTACTAGTTATAACAAGAAATGGAGAGATTACGAGGCATCTTGGCTAAAGAGTCAGAACATACAGTTTGATAATTTATAAATGATTAATAATTTTTCCAAATGGAGGCTTAATTTATTCAAGTAATGGGTGCTATTTTGAAGGTTGAAGCCTGTAGAGAGGTAGATTGGATAGATTCAGTAATAGATTTGTGGTCAACAACCGTAGTGTTGCACCTTTTGATGGAGGTAATTTGGTAATGTGGAGAAATTCTGGTGGTTTGGCTGATCTTAGTACATCATGATCGGACTAAACATGTTGAAATAGACAAACATTCAAGAAAGGTCAGTAAGGAAAGGATTGGCACTGGTCAAATTAGATGCCATACGTACCTTCTAAAGGTCTACTTGCACATATATCTTCGTGATTCGTGAAACGTGAAAATGGAGCTAAATTTCGAAATTTTAAATGCAAGTTGGGACTTATAAATATCTTTGAACCAACTCGACAAGAAGTGTCGAAATTTTGTTTTTTCTATTTTAGGGAGATCATGGATTGACTGAGAGTTGATATTAGAAAGTTATTTTCTAGTTTTGGTAGGTTTGATGATAGGGTTTATGTTGGAATTTTGGTTCAAAGAGGAGTAGAGATTTTGAATTTAACGGATTCAGTTTCTACTTACCGGATTTCAATAAATTGAACTTATCGGTTTTTGGACAGAAAATACCGTATTTTGATATGCTTACCGAATATTCCTTACACTTACCAGATTTCACTTAAGCAGCTTACCGATTTTCTTTGGTTCTTACCGTATTTCACTCAGAGTCACTGAAATACGGTATTTTAGCTTCTATTTCCGGTAAGTATCAGAAACAAGAAATTTTCACAGAGTTTTTGAACAAACAAGGATGGAAGAAACTTGGATAATTTCATTCACGTTTAATGGACTTACAAGGCTGTATATATAGCCAAAAAAATACATGCAAAAGATGCTTTAAAACTTAATCATATTACCTACTAATTAAACTAGATCATACTTGACACAAGTACTTGACATAAAGTGGGTATAAAAGCTGTTTAACTTACCATCATAGCATCAGCTAGGCTAACCAAAAATACGTAACCAAATGATATACAAAACATTGGTTAGATGACAACAAAAGTGTCACAACTTCAACAGTTTAACTATATTGTTTTCATTTATTTATTAATTTTGGGGGGGGGGGGGGGGGGGTGTTGTTTCCTAATTTCTTTCCCTTGTGTCGATGCCTATAGATGTTTTAATAGTCCTGTGATACGAAATACAAAATTGTGACCTTCCATTCTCACATAACATATCTTAGGTCCGGCACAAAAGGCTCCTTTCATGAGCGTATGACAAAAAAGTAAATTGTCAATGTTAGAAACAAATAAAATAGACATTTCAAATATTTGGGGCACTACTATATTATTTTGGAGGGAAACAAGGGACTTTAACAGCAAAACCTTACAATTTCATGGTTTCCACAATATAGATGTTGTTTACCTTATGTACTAGTCGCTTAGTATATACTTATGTTTTAGAGATTTTATCTTTACAAAAATGCTACTTGTACAGATATATTTAATTGATTGGTTTACAGGTGTTGAGTTGGCAACATTTCACGGGCTGATTTAACTTTGTTTTTTGTCCAACATGCCTGTGAAATGTTGCCAACTCTGCACCTGTAAACCAATCTGTTAAAAAATCGTTTTTAGTTTTGTCAATTTCCAAAGGAGATAAATATAGCCGACTCTTCACATAGTTATTTTCCTCAGCTTTTTTGATTTCTAGAATTTAATTTGAAATAATAGATGTCGCTTAGTTACCTTTGAGAATGTATATCTATCATCACACTTTATATTTTTCCATCACCAGATATTGGTTTTCTCTAAACCTGGGAAACAATGGCTGGCCACTATAATACTTCCAATAAGAATCTAAAAATGGAAAGTGCTGACCGTCTGAGTAGGTTGCCAGAAGAAATTCAAAGGCACATTCTCACCTTCCTTCCAACAATTGATGCTACAAGAACTAGCATTTTGTCTAGAACCTGGAGGACAACATGTTATTCCCTTCAAAAACTTTGTTTTGACTACAATCAGTTTCCAGAAACGGAAAGGAAGAGGGATGATTTTGTGAATTTCATCAATCAAGTACTTGCACGTCATGATGAGTCAGATATTCATGTGTTTGAATTCAGCCTTTCTACTTCAAATCACTATAATTTTCTGATCAAGAATGATTGGATTGTATTTGCTGTTCTGCACAATGTTAAGAAGCTTGTCCTCTATGGAAGCATTGATGAAGTCCAAAAGCTTCCAGATTGTTTATTTACATGCAAGTCCCTTGTCAAACTGGAATTGGCATTAGTAGATGATGTTCTATTGTGGCCTAGAAACTTTCAACTTCCCAACCTCCGAAAACTAAGCCTCAAGTTTTTGGTACTGTCTGAGCAGGGTTTAAGACAGGATCTTTTCTCAAGTTTGCCTGCACTAGAAAAGCTGTCAATTTTCTTTTGCAATGTCGATAGTTTTAAAGTTCTTTCTGTTTCTGATGCCAGCAAATTAAAAACTTTTACCATGTGTAGCTGTCCAGGGATGGATGGATGCTCCATCGGCATTCAAGCTCCAAATCTCATGCAATTTATATATGCGGGTGGTATTAGAAGATTTTATGATTTCGACATACCTCCACATACTTTAAAATTTGTTGCTAATTCTGAAGTTCCTTGCGTAATGAAAATCAGAAGCATTGATGAATTTAGTCAATCTGTGATTAAATTACCAGGGAGCTTTTTAAGGCTACTCGTGTAGAATTCAACCATCGGCTTATTCAGGTAAATGTGTTTACCTGTGTATAATTAAACTCATATTCAGAGTGTGATTCTCGATATGTTTCTCGATTGGCTTCAGGCTCTTTCCATGACTCGTGATCTGAGAAGACGCTTTGCTTCTAATGTATTTTATGATACGAAGTCCTTGACCATTAATTTGTGGCCAAAAAAGTACTACATTGAGACAGCAATGGTTGTCGCCTGTAGATGTCCAAACCTTTCTGTGCTTCGGCTTAACATTGTGGTAAAAAGCTATGCAATTAAATCTATTTATGATAAATAAGCCTTTTGTATTTTAGTGCGCTTCCCCACTCTCTTTTTTCGCTCCTGTCCTTTTCTTTTATCAGAGATCAGAAGGAGAAATTCTCGTAAATCCTGATTTGGAGCTGAATTTGGTAAATGATGATGCTGCTGGAGCTTTTTATAAATTAATCTATGTTATGATAGAGAATTTTGGAGAAAATGAAAGCGAAATGGGGTTGGTGAAGTACTTGCTTGCCAATGCACATTCATTATTTAGGATGAGGTTTGTGATGGACATGTCTATGATTAAAAATGAGTTGAAGTTGATATCCAAGATACGTCAATTGAGAAAGCTTCTCCTCACGTCGTCGTCAGATATGAGTAATTTCCTTGTTGTTATAGTAGGTAAGTTCTCTCTCTTTTCCCAAGGTTATTTTTCTTTGACATCAGCCTAAGCCATAGAATTTCCTACAATCTCTTGATCTCATGAAAATACTCTTCCCCTTAATTTCTCTACATCTCCATAGTGTGTGTGAACAATATGCTGTAACCTTCTGCTAATAAGTTGTATTGTGCATAAATAAAAGAAAAACGTATGAGCACGAGATAGAAACATGAACGCTACTCTGAATCTTTGTGAACTGATGCCAGTGTAAACTGTAGGTGCAGCATGGTTGAAGATTATGGAAGCTAGTTCATTGGTCGGGACTTGCTTAATTTGGTGTTCAAAATGCTTTCGTCTTGTTTGATAAAGTTGGGTTACTTCTTTTTTTTTTTTTGTTCAGCGGGTTTGAATCCTTAAAATTGATTTCTAATGTTTTGACTTCTGTCCAATTCAGTGTATGGGGTTGTTTTGATGCGTATTGCAGTTTACTATTACTGTTATTGCTTTTGTATCCTTTTCCAGGCATCAGTTTCTATAGCAAACTCTTTATCTATGAAGCTTTTCCTGCATACAAATGCTCGTCCATAAATTCCTATCACCCAAATGTAACCAATAGACTCAGTGGATGGGTTTGGTCCAAGTTGGGTTAACGAGTTTTGTCATGCGCGACATTAATGATGGGATAATAGAAAAATATGACTGTTTTATCTCTGGTATAGTTGATCTTCTGGAGATTAATTTCATTTTTATTGTCTGACTCTAGATTGAGATAATTATCTACTCTCAGATTGTGTTCTTAATACTTGCAACATCCTAGGACTGTTCATTTATAGATTAGACATCCGTTTCTAAATGATTTTGTACAAAAATACATGTCGGAATGATTCTGGGTGCAATGAGGAAGTTAGAGTGTAGTGATATGTTTGTCAACTATCTGCTATATTTTTCATGTAAAAAATTGTCTATTTTCCATTTTGAGACTTTACGGATCATACGTGTGCTCCTTAGCCCAAAAAAAAAAAAAAAAAAAAAATTCTTTTCATTTTATTTCACCTTTTATTAAAAAGCTGGCATAAATCACTAGCCGGCAAGTTAGGTTCAAAATGCAAAAATCAACTAAGCTGCTCTCTTATATTAAGAATTCAGCCTTAAAATGATAGAGGACAGAAAAAATCCCTCATAAAATATTAATGGAGTAAACCAGGTCACTTAATTAAAATCAGTAAAATAACGTAGGTAATTAAATAAATCCAGCAATTTCAAGCTAAAAGGCATCAAGTCCATTTCTCTGTTTGTGCTGCTGCTTGCTGGTTCACCAGGCTTCCTTCGGGTAGTCAGATTTGTATATTTAGACCCTGTTTGATCCACGCTCTATTTTTCATTCTATTCTTCTACTCATTTTCAACCACACATTTTTCAATAAAATAATATTTTTCATCACATCAATAACTTTTCCTTCTTTTTCAACTACATATTCATCACATCACCCAAAAAAAATGCATTTTTTCCATTTTAATGTGCATCTAACAGGGGCTTAATGGGGTGTTGATAGCGCTGCATCAGTCTCGCCCAGCAAGAAAAGCCAAGTCCACCCGAATCTCAGGATCTTCACAACCAGTGCCCTTACTGTGTCTAAACCATGAGGATATTGCATAACCTTGCATGACGTGATTGTACCAAACTCTGAAATAGCTTCGTGAGTTTTCATCGCCAAATCTGTCATCCAAATTTTTTATATATAGTTACTCCTTGATTGTTAGAAATCTTGAAGATTGCACTATTATGGGACCTAAAGTTAATCTAGGGAATTTAATTGAATTAATAAGGGTGTAAGGGTCTTTTCCAATTGTAAAGGTATTTATGACATTTGACTTTGTTTGTTTATTGTGTTTTATAATTGAAGGTCATTTGACCAAGAAATATTGGCAGGAGGTTATTTAACCAAATAGAATGTTTGATTAGGCTATTTAAACAAATTCTTCCTCTTTTTTTTTTTTTTTTTTTAATTTTTTTCCACCCAGACACACCCTCGCTATTTTTCTTTCAATAAGCAAAACATTTCAAAATTTGGAAAACAAATAATCAGCCTTTTTTGCAGGTTACTGGTCTATCTACTTATTATCCACATATTCCGCGAAACTCATTACTCCTCTCAATATAATCTCCTTATAAGGATATTAGAATGAAACCCAAACCCGCACTAAATTTGACTTGACATTATGGAAAAGAAAGAGTAGCAGCATTCAACTTTTATGGAAATCAACGGATCACAAGAAATGAAGGAAACATAAGTTATCGTCTGTGATAATTTTACATGGTCTTTGTAGGATAAAGAAAATAAATAGTTTTCCAAACATGAAAAGTATTTATAACAGAAAACAAGAGAACATCTGATACATTTATACAGTACATGCTATCCTAAGAACTAGATTCTGCATCCCTTGTAAAATCTTCTCAGCATAGATGCCTGCATCAGGATTGTCAACAGTTGAGACACCAACCTAAAACCATAAACGAGGAAACCTCATTTAGTTCTGAAGCACGTCAGAAATTAAAAGAAACTCGGTAAAAACTAAAGTGTTAACTATATGTAGTAAAAGTGCTCAGATTGAATTGATATTCCAGTGACGAACAGAAAAGAAATGCAATGGCAGAATCACATACTATTTTGGATGAAAACACAAAAATGTAAACACAGCCACAATGTCACCAAAAGTCCCGTTGCCAATATGGACGAGACACTCAATTAAGAGTTCAAGTTGAAAGATCCAAAGATCAAACATCAATCCTAGCAATTAAGCTATACGGTGACTAGCAATTGGAGCATAATGTTTACAACTAAGCTGCAATAAGTTTCCATTATAAACAACAGTTAGAATACTCAAGTGAAAAACACAGAGGCTTGCTTAAACAGAACAATTCATTATTGCAGTACCGTATCACCTCAAATAAGACGAAGCAGATCACGGAATCTGTATGTCTACATAGTCAATACCAGATAAAAGTTCTTTGGTGGACAATTCATATTGCAGGTGTACAAATAAGTAGGCCACTCTTCTCCTGTCCCAATCTTGTGTCCTTACAAAGCAACAAGCAGCTCCATGATATAGGGATTAACAGTAAGACTTTGATGTCTGTTCTATCCTATGGCATACAAATCAAAACATTTTTCGAAAAGAGACGTGTGTAAACAAATTTTGGCACTTCCTTAAGCGAACGATAGCTCATGAATTCTCTATTACAAAAAATGAAGCAAAATGTAAACTAATCATTGTAGGGGACGCATTTTCTGAAAAACATTTTGATTTCAAATCTTATAAATGAGTGATAAATAAATGACAAGATAAACTCCAAATTTTAAAACATGGAACTTGTGACAAACAAATGGCAATTATTTCAAACTTAATTCAGTTAAGTTGTCTCTCCACTATATATAGCCGTAATGCTATGCAAATTAGATTTCATCAGAAATAGAAATAGTGGAATGCCAATGAAACCGTTTGAAGTCAATTTGAGTAGTGCTGTTGTAAAACTAAAATTTGGTCAGTCTTCCCATTTGAAGCTCAATAATTAGATTCCCGGAAACATATCTAAAGCCAGCTGCCTACAGATGGACTTGGAGAATGTTGCCAGCAAGAACTAATGCAGGTGACTGTCAAAATTTGTGTCGTCATTTATTACATTTTCTTTTTGTTCTTTTTCTCCTGTGTTTGCCAGTGTTAATTCTTTTAGCTCCCTACTGAACTTCAAAGGGAGTAGTCTAGCGATGAACCACTAGGCTCAAAAATTGAAGCCCTAATTTTTGCTGGTGTCACTCATATTTTTTTTTTTATCTATTGAAATGATAACCACTCGTCACTGATTAAACTGAATCACTGTGTAGGCCATTGTGTTGGAAGAAAACCTTAATTAGGGTGGCGTGTCCGACATGGACACTCTACCATGGTAATTTTATTTTCTTTCCCAAAAATATTATATATTTTTATCTCAAAGTAATTATTAAATTAAAAATAGGTATTCATAATTAAAATATTTTAATGAGAAATAACAAGTATAAAACTAAAGTAATCCTTTATAAATGAAGAATTTTAAAGAATTTAATCAACGTGTCAATACTTTTTGAAAAATCAAGTGTCGACATGTTTGGCAATTATGATGTCGGACACACGTGTCGGTGCATCATAAGTAGACCATACTCTATTCATTTAATGTACTTGCAAATAATCCAACTTTGAAAGAGAAGATTTATAATGTAACAACTCATTTAAGTAGAGTAACCAAACAAGAGATTACCTCACATAACTAAGATTTCTGTAAGAAGAACAAACAACAAAAAAAGAATGAAATTAAACTCTTGTATTTGTCTTGTCGGATATTGTCCGATACAGCCCCAAAGACATTTTTTGCCTATCAATTTTTATTCTTGATTATAGAATTTCAAGCTTTATGGCATACATAACAAAACAATTTTAGCAAAGAAGATGTGTATAATCAAATATAAGGACTTTCTGAAGCCGATGAGAGAACTCGTTAAATTTTTCAAAACTGGCAAATAAATGATGCAAAAATGTAAACTAACCATCGTAGGAAAGATAAGCTCTTAAAACTAAAAGATAGTAATAAATGACAAAATAAACCTTGAACATGAAACGTATCAAAATTCTACTGCAATGCATGAGTGACAAATAGAGAGTGAAATGCTCTCTAAATTTGAGAAGCCACTTCAAATTTCATCTCACACAGTTTCTCCAGAAAAGATGGCACAAACAAGTAAAAACTGGTGAAGGAGACTGGACAATAAAAAGAAATTAAACATTCTGGCAAATGACACGTGTACCTCAACTTTCAGCAGGAGCCTCAGCATCTGAAGTAGAGTTCCGTTCCCCACCAAAGTGCAAGTCTCTACTCTGGTCTGGAGGAATCCATGATATGGGCGTGGCAGCAACTAACATAAAGCTAATCCAATCAGTCCTAACTATCATTTGACTATGTAGAAACGAAAACGTGGCATAAAATAATTAAGGAAATATGTTAACACAAAAACCCAATATCAAGCAAAAATGGATCTAATTAGAAATCGTAGCCTCCTTTTGTAAAGAATTTATGGACAATTTAATTTATAAATGGATAGAAAAGAATGGGTTCATTGACATGTATGGTTGAAAATGAAGTTTGACTAAATTGTAAATGATTTATAAATTAACCAAATAGAGGCTTAGTAAGTCAACATCAATTGTCAAACCTGGCACCACAGCGCCACTCTCAGCATTCAAAGTAGCAGATGGAGCACGACGTTTTCGTACATAATTTTCCTCTAACGGATCAGGAATTTGAAACGAGAACTGTGACAACGTTACACCTGGCTCTGAATGCTCATACATGTAACTGGAAAGAGAGAACGTCATAAAAGACTCAAAACAAACAGAGCAAATATAAGATTCTGAAACTAAACAAAAGTAAATATAAGATTCTGGTAGTTAAAATACAGATCCTCCAGCAATTATATATTCATTTGTTAATGACTATAGAAAGAAGTTACCTCTGAACTTCCTGCATTGATCGCAATCGTTTCCCTGATGGTGCATCATAGTAACTGGTAAGAAACATGTTACCGTACAATTGAAGTCAGAAAGAATTTTTCACTTCTCCAACCCTTAAAAAATAAATTATAAATGAACTAGCGAATTAAATGGAATGGCAGACGTACAGATCAGCAAATCTTGTGCCTCCTCTAGCCCTAATTCGTAAAATTCGTTGCCAACCAGAAGGAGGTTGAGGAATACAGGGTTTGTCTATTGCCCAATTCCAGCTGCCATCTCTTACAAGATCTGGTTCCTCTTCACAGGTAATGTCAGGTCGCCATTCACGAGCTGTTTCACAAAGGAAAGGCAGCTCTGCTATCTTTTCTCGTATCTTCTCGTACTTCCCTTTTGTTGGAATGAACCTCCATTTGGAGCATTTGGCACACTGAACAGTATAAGCAGATACATTATCGGACACTCTTTTTGATTTCTTGTTTGAAGAGGAGGGACAAGGGATATTTCCGGTTCCGGTGGCAGTATTTAATGCACTTCCTTCCATTTCCTTAAACAACTGCATGATCAAAAGGAACACTTTTTCTCAATGTTATTTATTTTCTCGAGGATTCATGCCAAATATTTGCTAAAATTAAGCCAAAAAAACCTCAAATCACAAGCCAAAAGAGACAGTTCATCTGATAATCCTATCTAAAAGACTTACAAAATTTTAGCAACATGAAGCAAAAGCATATAACTTAATGTCAAAACTTGTTATAAGCTAGTGTCAATGTAGAAAGAACCCAACACAAGAACAGCCCAAAGAGGACCACTGATTGCAACCACATGTCATCAGAATTTATATTTCAAAAGATATGATAATTATAAACTTTTATTCTATAGTAAGTGAATTGGACTATAAGTAGCTTTATTTTTTTAAATTTTCTTCATCGAGTTATAAATAAATAAAAAATACCAACATTAAATAATCTCATAAATAAAAGTCGAGTCAAGATTAATGAGTGTTCTATTTCATATCTATGCCGCATAAAGGCAGATATGTCAACGCACATACGACGAAACAGGAAAACGGAACTCAGCATTTCTAGAAAAACGTACACGTGTCGGCTAGGTCCTATCAATTAATATATTAACCGAAATATATATTTGATAGGCTTGTAGCAACAAATGAATAAAATCCTGAAGCAAATATCTAATAAAGTCTCCAATAGTATAATCTATATATTTCAAAGTGAATCATAAAGACGAATCTAACAAGTCTAATCAATGAAAAATCATAAGCTAAGCTCATCAACTTGGCAGTGTCACAATGCACAGCTTTGACATGTTAGTTATGGGTTTGGATTGTCGAATGTGTAATGTCATATACGATTGTTATACAAGGAAAGGATACATTTCTACAAGTTGCGTTGGTTCATATATTTAGACAGAAAGAACAATGGCATATACTATAAGTTTCTATATCATGAAAACCAAATAAATACAATAGATATTATATTGAGAAGACTTGCAATATCATTTATTCTAAATTTGGTAACATGCAAATTCAAAAAACTGTATGGTTGCAAAAAAAAAAAAAAAATGCATATGCTTCGGTGGCACAAAATAAAATCACTTTATTACATAGAATTATGAAGTCTACATTAAAGTTGACGAAGGCTTTCGACCAACAAGTACAAAACTTGGTCAGCGTTGTCTAACAAATGTTGATTTCACCCTGACATGCTACATGGTCTCACCTTCCAATAAAAAAGTCAGAAAAATATAAAAGTTTCCATTAGTTTCTAACCCTCTTTTATTGATGCCATGTTTTCCATTTTTCCACCAAATCAACCCAACATTCAATACATTGCACAGTGGTAAAAGACCCAAATTTATTTTTGCAAAAGGCTACCTTTGCAAAGAATTTCATTATTTATCTCGTAGAACAGTTTTAGCATCATTCCAATTGACGAAAGAGCGAAAAGGAAAAAGATGAACGTTGGGAACTTCATGATTTTTTAGATGAAAGTCACTTTTTAGATGAAATTATAAGTGAATTTCTAGATTCTTAAACCAACCCCAAAATAAAGCTGCTTTCAAGACAAAAAAGGGTCACAGTTCACTGCCATGCAGTACTTGGCCCAAAAGGCAAATTTGTGACAAATAAGATACACTCAGATTTGAGCCTAGACATGGAAGTGTCGCGAAGATCACAAGGATGACACAGAATATACAAATACAGACGAAAGGACATAGAAAAACTTGCAGGCAAATAACTCATATCAGGTGGATAAAGCACAAAAATGAAAAATAAAAATTCAGCTGTCTGAAGATAAAAAAAATTATTAAGAAAAACTAAAGGAAAATCAAAAGAGAAGTTCAGAATTTTCAATTCCTTTTCTTTTTAATGCCGAAAGAAGAGCATGCAAATTAATTAAAACCATGTTTAAAATCGTCAAGAAAATCACAATCATTGACCCAACACAAAAAATCACCGTCATGCATATCTATGTTTGAATGTTCTGTAATTTATAAACAATTCAATTGAATAAAATCTTGATTCGCTGATCCACTTACCAAATTCAATTAAAACAAGTTAGAACACCTATACAAGAACTATACATGCATAGAACTGTGTGAATGCGTATGAGAGAGAGAATAATTACCGATGAATCTACCGTCGAATATTTGTTCCGGTACGGTGGCTGAGTGAGAGTGAAGCAAAGCGAGGGCTTGGGGGAGAATAAAGAGTAAGGTGACTGATGCACTGAATGATGCACTGGGTATAATAACGATTATATATGGATTTCCCAAATCGGATAAAAATATAGACAAAGAACAAAATGGTTATTTACAAGATAATAAATGTTAAGAGTAAAAGTTACACGTAAATAATTTTGTTGTAAGAACAAGTTAATTATTTTCCTTATTGTTGGAATAATCGGTCCTAACATTGGCCAAACAAAAAGTAAAAGTTCAAACGAAAGACAAATGAAGACTAAAATAAATATATAAAGCAAATTTTTCAAAATTGAATCGATTGATTTCGGTTGTAAATTAGTTGATTTTTGACTGAAATAGTTCTTACATGATTTTATTGAATCATAATGTTTCACTTGTTTGGTTTTCGATTTTTCTTGATTTAACTAGCCAATTTGGTCTCGTTCTAACTACAACATCCTTTTATTATCGTAAATAGTTTTTTGCTAATCCTTATAAATGTTGTCAATAGATGTAAAAAGTTAATCTCTATTAGGAGTTTTAAAAATGAATAATAAAAAGTGTAGACAATTAATCTTTCTTAAAAAATTATTTCCAAATATACATTAAATCTTCAAATTTCACCATGGCCACCAAAATTGATTCTAATTCACCATGGTCACTGTATTTTATATTTAGTATCACCATAACTACCCAAATTGATTTTGATTCACCATAATCACTCAACTTCATGTAACGTTTCAGTCAAGTCATCCGGTTATTATCACAAAAAAAAAAAAAAAATACATGAAAAGTAGAAGCAAATATTTCTTTTGATTTAATATTGTATTTCCTTTTTATGCAGTAATTTTTTTTTCTTATTATTATTATTTTTTTTTTTTTATTCTCATCCTTTTTTGTTGTTGTGGTAATAATTATGTGTGAATTTTTTAGTGTGTGCGTGTGATTTTTTTTTTTTTGGGGATAATAATCGGGTGGTTTGACTGAAATTTTATATGAAGTTGAATGACCATGATGAATCAAAAGCAATTTGAGTGACCACGGTGACACTAAGTATAAAGTACAATGGTCATGATAATCAAAATCAATTTGGATGGTCGTAATGACACTATGTATAAAGTACAATGGCCATGAGTGAATTTAAGTCATATATAAAAGAAATTTTTTCAGAATTGAATCTATCGATTTTGGTTGTAAATTCGTTGATTTTTGGATTGAAGTAGTTCTTAAATGATTTTTATTGAATTATAATGTTTCACCTTTTTGGTTTTCAATTATTATTATTATTATTTTTTTTTTTTTTATATATAATTGAACTAACCAGTTTGGCCATGTTCTAATTACAACATCCTTTTATTATCGTAAATAGTTTTTTTGCGCAATTTACGGTATCCTTGTAAATATTGTCAATAGATGTAAAAAGTTCATTTCTATTTAGAGTTTTAAAAATGATTAATAAAAAGTGTAAACACTTAGCCCTGTTTGTCATCCTTTAAAGATTTAAATTGTTTGTTATGGGATCATCATCCACTACATATTTACATAATAAAATATTTTACACATAAATCAATAAAGTTTCATTACTTTCAACCACACATTCTCCAAAAAATACAATTCAATAACTCATTATTCCCAAATAAATTCTATCAAACAGGCCCTTAATCATTTATAAAAAAAATTATTTTCAAATATACATTAAATCTTCAAACTTCATTTTTTTTACCCGATAGTTTCATGTGATCACATCACAATATTAATTAATTAATAATTAATATTGAATTTCCGAGTGATATTTAATTGTCCATTAAAAAATCCTTTGAGGTCATGATTGTTCCTAAATAGGTTATGGATTCAATTTTGTAAATGTATGTTTTTCGTCTTTTTCTCTTTCATTGTCAAGGCAGTGAGATATTCACTAGTAATTTGATCTTACTTATTATTACATCAAAGAACTTCAAATTCTTAATTAAAGTTCATTATTTACTCAGAATTAAATATATTACATAAATAGCCAAGAGAAATTAAATCATGTGATCAATTTCACAAATTAAATATCTCAAGATTCATTCCAATGCATTCCAAAATAAATGTTAAATCTTGTTACAAAAGTTAAAGATGAACCTCTAATAAAATTGAGACAGTCTTATCAAGATAAAGTGTTCGTCTTTATTTATCGATCGTTGACAATTAAACTTAAATTATAAATCGAATATTTCTATATAATTTTGGCACTCATTTATAATATCAAATCAATTCATTAGCACAATGTAAGCTCAAATAACCTTCCACCATGTACTCTTGGAAGTATAACCTACAATTTACCTCCTTCACCAAGGCCCAGGGCAGGGTAGGGCAGATGAGGGCGCCAGTAATGAGATGTAATCCAAAAATAAAAAATAAAAAAAATACAAACAATTTATGGAAAATAAACTAATATTTTATTTAAAACTTTCGTGAGTACAAATAAATTTATTTGATGGTCAAACACTTGTTAAAAAAATCTTCCACTAGCAGTAGAGCAATTAAGTGAGACATTTTAAGTACACCCATGTTAGCAATATGCACCTCAAAGCTCATAACTGGTAAGCTCTTGATAAATGGGTCAGTAAAAATTTTCATAGATGCTATCATGCACACCATCACATTTCCTTGTTGAATGATTTCACTAACGAGGTAATATTTTCATTCAATGTGCTTTCCATGTTGATGGCTTTTAACGTAGCGGAAGGTTATAGGAAAGATGAACAACGACACAAATATGAGAAAAACTCGCGAAAATTTTATTCAGTTCAAAAAACTGCTGCCTCAAAGGGCTTACAATGCTTTAAATAGTAAAACTCTAGCAAAATTCGGAAAATAAATAATAAAAAAGAAAAATGATATATTTCCATAAATGGAAAAATTCGAACTTGCAACTAAAATTGAAACTCCTAAGATTCATGGTCGTCCTCCAACAACCGGAATTCGAATTCGAATTTTATTGAATAAGATATTGCGAAAATAGAAATTACTATAAATAGCAAAAAGCTTAATTGAGGGCCTAAACGATAGAATTTGCCCAATCGAATTAGCCCGTTTCCCATCGAATTAGACTAGAAATTCGCCAAAAACGAACAAACTCGAAAATATCATGAAATCATGGAATTGAAACATTTTGCTTGCGCCGATCCCACTTTAACATAACCTTTAACTCCTTTTGCACTTCATCAGCTTTTTGGTTCCTTTGCATTTGTTACAGCTCCATATTTTGCTATCACAATACAAAGTAATGGGACGTGATGTTGAAGGAATCAACTTAAGGTCTAGTAAAATCTTTCTTAGTCATACCGCTCCCTTTGCCGTTTCACAAGTAATTGAGACATACTCTGGCTCCATAGTGAAATTAGTAATACAGGGTTGTTTGACACTCCTTGAAGAAATAGCTCCACCCAATGTGAACACCAAGCTTGAAATGGACTTGCAAGAGTCCATATTAGTTTGAAAATCAGAATCAATATAACCTATAGGGACCAAATCTAGAGTCAAATAAACCAGCACATGATTTCTAGTTCTACGATGACACTTGAGTAGATGTATGACATCTGTCTAGTGCTTAAGTCCTGAGCTTAAGTTCTGGATTGGACTAATATCTAGTGACAATCCTAACAACATAGTAAATATTTGTTTGTGCATATAACTTCGTGTACACGAGGGCTTTCTACAACTGAGGAATAAGGAACCTATTTTATATATTCAACTTCACTAGGTGTTTTAGGATAATGTTCCAGTGATAACTGAATTACATATTTGAAAGGCATTTGACCTTTCTTGTAATTTTGCACAGCAAACTTGACCGGTACTTTGTCTATGTATGAAGTTCGAGAAATTGCAATTTTTTTGTTCTTCCTATCCCAAAAAATCTGGACTCCTAGAATATAATTAGCATCTACCTAAGTCCTCGTTTCTAACTGTTGTTCCAACCAATTTTTTAAACTTAATGTCAATGCTCCACATAATTCCAAATGAGAAAAATAACATCAACATAGAGCAGAGAAAAATAACCTTGTCATCTAGGTTATAATCCAAACCATAAATCATAGTAGTTCGATCAAGACTGCAAGACTGGATGCATGCTTCAATCCATAAATGGATTTCTTTAGTTTGCATATTTTATGCTTCTGACCCTTCTAAATAAAATCATCTGGTTGCATCATATATATGATAGAATACAAGCCTCTGGAATCATGGATCAGATTTCTCCTAGAATTATGAAAGATAAAATCCCTGCAATCATGGAAGAAAGCCAGCAAGACAGATTAGCAAAATTATAGCAGCATTCATCAAGTTATTTTTAGAAACATAGCTGCCATCTCTATGGAATGATTTTATATTTATGCCTTGCGTAACAGCAGGCATGATAACAGGAATTTGCATGTTTATAGGAATTTGTCTCTATAACTTTCCTTTGTAAATAGATTGAAAGTTATATGAATATATACTCACACAACCAGTAAAAAGGGTGGTGAGATTTCTCCAAATTCCTCTGTCTTTCAATTTCCTTTATATATTCTTTTGTCAAGATTCTCATTAAGAAATGCAGTCTTACTATCAATTTGCCTCACTTTATATTCAAAATGAGCTGCAATGGATATGAAAATTGTCGAGGAAGGTTTCTCAAATGGTCGTCAAAACAGTGTTTTTCAGGTTCAGTATCACATACCCTTTCTCTACCAAACAACCAATCCAAACGGCTCCGATCTACAACCAGTATATTCACCTCAATTGATTCTCAATCTCACCTACAAAGGACAAGATAACGGTGACGATTTGTAGCCACAAAATCAAGGGAAAAAGGCAGTGGAAGAAGACACAAAAGGAGGCCGAATTCACAAATCCACCGATTTTACTTCCTTCCAAGGCTGCAGGATTTTCCACAAAGGGGGAGCCGTTTTTCTCCTCTCAAAACTCACACAAATCACACACAACGGCTAGGGAAAAAAAGAACCATATATGTAGGTTAAGTTAGGGTTTTAGTTGGACCAATAATAAGGCTAAATGGGCCAAAACTCAAAGCCATCCAAGAGGTAATATAAGTGGGTCGGGAAGAGCCTTTGGAATTGGTTGTTGATAATCAATTCACCGTTGTTCGAGGCATGTAAAGTCATACTCTGACGTTTACATCATAATCCTGGATTGCATGTGAGAAGATTTACTCATAACCAATGCCTTCTCATTGGTAGAACTTTAATGACCAATCTAATTTTGAAGGTCTCCCCTTTTCATCTGCACCTCTTTTTCTCCTGTAGACCTATTTACATCTTATGTGTTTTAACCCATTTGATGCATCTACAAGATCCCAGAATGAGCTAGTGTACTTAGATTTCATTTATGAATATATGACACTCCTCCAATGGTCAGAGTCTATATCCTCCATAGCTTTCTTAAACGAAGTGGGATCCTCCTCGTGCTCAGTAGAGACTACCTCGAATGACTCTCCATAGAGTAAGTATTTTAAAGGTAATCGAGTGGTTCTCACACTATGTCGAAGTGGTAGAAGTTTTCGATTGATTGAAATTTATGATTGTTCTCTCACTCCTTATCTTGGATCATATCCCTCTAATTTAGTCTCCACCATGTGGGGATTGAACAGAGTCATCTCTTGTGCCGACAAGTCAATGAGATGGCAGGTGAGACCTGTATTCGTCTTCCATTATGCCTAGGCACCATTGGTGAAGGAGGCGTGAATTCCTCTGGAGTAGTTTCAGTGTAGATTGTTTTCCCTTATTTCATCCAAAAGTACCTTGCTATCGCTCTTCTATATACTTGTCCTTTAAGAGGACTACATTTGTACTTACAAATATCTTCTTGTCCTAGGACTATATAGAGGTAATATCATCTTGTTACTCTTAAGATATCCAACAAAGTTGCATACTTGTGATCTTGATTCCATCTTATCCACGTTTCCCTTCAACAGATGCACCGAACATCCCCATATTCGGATGTCTTGGACGAGACTTACGCCCATTCCACAACTTCATGGGTACCTTATGGACAAACTTAGATGTACCTATGTTAAATAAGTATATTGTAGCTTGTAGAGCATATCCTCAAAAGGAAATCGTAAGAGTTGAGAAGACTATCATGGACCTGATCATGACCAAGACATCATTTTGTTGGGGTGTACCTTAACATACTCAGCTGAGATAGAATCTCATTCTCTAATAAGTGTTCTAATGTCATTCTGTGGGGGTGTGCCCGGCATACTCAGTAGTTGATATCCCTTCCTTGATGAAAAGGTAAAAGGACAACTTCTTCGCCCATGAAGCCTGGTAGTTCGACCCAAGTGAGATAAGTAGGGAATATGTAGTCCCCAACCATTACCACAAAATTCGTAAGAATTTTATTATTTGGAATGTATTGTTCTTTGGCTGACATGTTATTTATATACCTTGCATTCGCCTTGCAAGTTACCACGATCTCAACAGATAAGCTTACATCTACTAAGGGTCGTCTTACTCTCGTATACTAGTTGAAGTTGATGTGTCAAAAGACTTGGTTCATGAGCCTAAATTTTGCTCAAATTGCAAGCTCTTTGGACACAAAATTGCTGCATGCAAGGTGGAAAATCAGGCTGCAAAACAGGTTCAGTCCAGTTCCAAAACAGAATGTGGCTGGGAAAAAACAGGCAGCTCCTAAAGGTCAAAACAGTGCTGGAACATCTGTGCAGGTAGTTATGACCAGGTAAAGCAGTTTGGAGCATGCTGCTGCAAGCAGCAAAGAAGTTTCCAGCAAACTAGCTGCTACAGGCATAAAAGAAAACTCTAGTAAACTAGACGCAGCAGACAGCAACAAAGCAACTGTAGGCAGTAAAGAACACGTACAGCTCGTTCAGGCTGCTGCTAAGGAACAACTATCTGATTCTGCACACGGGGAACATATGGTGCAACAACATAGACCTGACTTGCAAACTGGGGTTGCAGAAATTGAAGCGCCCAGGTTGGATGATGAATTGAGTAAGAAACTCAAAGGGAAAACGGCAGAGCAACCGATCATAACAATGAAGAAAAATAGGAAGAAGGGATCCCGAGGTAATAATGTTTGTTTCACTTTTGAATCTCTTGCTAGGGATCTTTAGATCCTTCGTAATGCTTGTTTCGTAAGCCCGGGTATGCCCGGAGTAGTTGTCTCAATTTTTTATCAATTCAATTTATTTACTCGGTAAAAAAAAAAAAAAAAAAAAATTGGAAAAGAGTTAGACGTTGTAAGGTCCCTAAGGAGAGATCATATCCTGCAACTTCCTCATACTACAATCAAATAATAATGCGAGATTTTTCTAAACGATCACTTAAATACTACTCGTCTTGTGGTTTTGGAGGCAAAAATATCAATCAATTTCGCATAGTCGAGTTGTTCAATCATTTCTTTTTCAATGGATAGCATAACCAATCTATTCAATCTTTGAGATGACATAGCTGATAAGAGATAAGTCTTGATCAATTTCAATTTGAACAAACTTCTTTCTGCTGATGCAAGTAAACCGATATGGTTGGCAAAATATTGTAAGCAATATAAGCATTTGGAAAACACCCATTCAATTTTTTTAAAAATAATGTAACACATCAATTGCTCTTTTTGTTTCTCTATGTAAATTGCACTTCAAGATTGTTAACTACAAACATAAGTCGTAATCAATAATGTCGAATGTCCATTATGATTTAAATACTGCTCAAGATTCTTACAAGATTTCAACAAACTTTCAACATGCGTACTCTTTAACTTCTCCAAATATAGAAATCTAAATGTCTCTTCATGATGTTTAAATTGTTCAAAACGAGTTTGAAGTGAAGACCGAGTTTGATCAATTATAAAGAGAAAATAATCAACTTTAAAAGATTTTTCAGCTAACTGTGTTACCTTAGAACCTTTTCACAGCAGTTGAAATCGCCAAACAATTAGGAATTTGACCAATTATCTTACAAGTCCTCATACCATATAATATCCTTCAGCTTGCTTGATCCAAATCAATAGTAGTACTGGGAATGGCCAATTTATTATCACACTTATGGCCAATTTGCAAAATTGCAATGCTCGAAGACACCATTTGTGGATGCATATTTGCATTAGAAACAAAATCAACTGCTATCAAAACATCCCTGCATGTTGATCCACCATTATGTTGAACTTCTTATTGTATTGAGCAAAATGCATGTAATAACCCTCATTAAATCTTTTGAATATGAGAGCCAAATTCTGACGTTAATTTCATGTTTTGGTTGAAAAGGAGTAAAAGAGGGATCAAAGTGGTTAAGGAAGTTTTTGGGCAGCAAGATTGTGCTTGGGTGCCCAAACACGGCACCTAGGCACCAATCGGGGTGAAATAGGAGTTATTTAATGAAACTCAGGGCTTGGGTACTCTTGGAGGCACTAGGACTGCCATTCGCTTTTCAACCGCAGCCCACTCGAGTGCTGTGTGCAGCTCGAGCTGTAGCTTTATTCGGGGAAAATTAGTTTCCTTATTTTTGGCTTTTTTTATCTGCTTTCCAACTACAATATATTCTTTTGGGCCCTTTATATACTTTAAAAAATTCTTGGCTTTTATATGACTTTCTATGAGTTAGAATCAAGTTAGAAACACAATATTTTGTATTCTTTCTCCAGATTAATAAATTCTTTATTCCTGTGTCAATTGTTCTTGTGTTGTGATTGTTATTTCATATATTGTCATATACCTAGTTATTTTCTAACAATAGGTGTTAGCGCGCATAACTACTTGATTAGATTTGTTAAAAATTTCTCCATCTCTCTCGTCCATGTTTTCTTTCCATGCACATAAATGATGTAACAAAGTTATACAAGCTCCATTCTCAGTTGAATTGTCACCAGACCACTCCTTGGGAAGCATGTCTTCATGTTCATACCCAGTCCTTTTAGGAGACGAGCTAGTAAAAAGAAACTGATAGTTAAATTAGTTATTTTACATCATATCCAATTTCACCACTAAGATCATTCATGTTCACATCGTGGAAAACCCAGCCACTAAGATCTGTGTTTCTTCTCTTGAAAAAGCCCGTGCTGGTGAACATATTTTCTTTATTAATGGTAGTACAGTATACAAATTAAAAGCATTAGTTCTTACCATAAGCACATTGATAGGAAAGGTAAATAATCTTGCACTACTTAGCCCCTATTTGACAACCATTATTTGAGGAAAATAGAGTTTTGAATAGTGATTTTTAGGAGAAAGTGAGGTTAAAAAGTAGGGAAAAGTTTAGGGTTTACGTGCTGAATATTTTATTGTGTAAATGTGTAGTTGAAAATGAGTATGTAGAAAAGAGTTCAAAATAATAGTTGTCAAACAAGGGCTTAAGTTCCATAAGGTATTCCTCTGTGACATCTTCCAAGTGTAGAGCCTATTTGGTTTGACAAATTCCTCCACAACCATAATTTGAGGAGTCTAGAGACTGGAATTATAGTTTCCTGGGAAAACTCCCATATAAGGAAAACATGCTTTCAGTTGACGAGCCAGTGGTTGTATCAAGTTAATACATCTAAGAGCTTAAAGTCTCAGCAACATACTCCCAATTATTAATGGAAATCCTTGACAATTTTTAGTTATCTTTGTCCCAACACCCACCAACTTAGGAGGGCAATTTCGTTTTTCAAACGCTAGCACAAGAAATAAATTTCAATTTTCTTCCTCATTTACAAAACTCAAATATATGGTGATAATTGTTGGATGAGCTGGCATAATCAGCCACTTGTGTCACCCTGGTAGTCAATATGGTTCGACTTCCATTGTTCTCATTTGGAGATAACATTTTCGTGTCATTCCCCAAACAGTTCTACACCAAACATCATCCACTACAATTAGGTGTCTCTTACCCTTCATACTTTTGTATAGATGTTCTTCTAATTTTTCATTACTTTCTCCACGTACTTCATCAGTAAGAACAACAATGTCATCTAGAAGGATTAGAAGAATGCCCTGCATGCTATATTGTTGAGATAAGAGTTACCCAATCACGGATATATAAAAATATTCATAGCCAGGGTTCTTACCAGTGTCACCTAGTGGCTTGGGTACAAGGCTCTGATCGTTACAAAAAAATCCGTGATATTTTTTTTTTTAAGTTGTGCTCTTATTTCAATTAAAATTTTAAAGTCTAAATGAATCTACAGGAAAATGAAACCCAAGCTCTAATAGTATACTGTAACGACCCAGATTCCTTTAGAGCTAGAATCGCTACAAAACTTCATCAAAATTTAATAACGTGGCATAAAATTAGGTAAAAGGTGATTTACTCAAGGTTATGAAGCATTCTTTTATTAAAAAAAAAAAAAAAAAAGAATAAAGATTTTTCGATACTGCAACTTATCTATATATGTTTGGAAAGATCATATGAAATCAATATGCAATCTAAGAATTAGGGACATAATTCAGCACACGTTTTAAAATTACGAATCTAATATTATTTAGTATAAGCATCCAACAAGCAGAATGATTAATGAAAATGGGTTGTTAAAATTGTTTCCTCTAATTAATTATCTAATCCAATTTTTTAAGGGATATAATCCCACATCGAATAAAGATGAAAACATAGAACAATTTATAAAGAATTTGGAACCTTTTAAGATGGAACCTCAAGCCTTAACATGGTATCAGAGCTCGTTAAGCTCCAACGAGCGTTTCGATCTAGTTAAGACTCAAAAATGAGCACGCGAATTTCAAAATTGGTCTGCTCAAATGAGCCACCATCTTGCGGGGTTGTGGGGGCATGTTAAGGTATATAATCTCACATCAAATAAAGATAAAAATATAGACCAATTTATAAAGAATTTGGGCTACTCCTCTTAACAAAGTTGACATTTTAAGATGGAACCCCAATCCTTAACACAATTCAATGCATAATTGACTAAATCAAACAGTACCATGTGAAATTAATGAGCAGAATTAGTTATCTGATCCAATAAAACATACAATCAATATTTTCTGAGTGATTTGGAGCACTGATTTCCTGTGGATGAAAGTCATTCTTAAATACCATTTGAAAGATACACATGTACAATTCATTGATTTTCTATCCCATAGACATGCAATTTTCCAGGTTGCTCGTCTATTGCTAGGAAGATTGACAAATTAACAAAATAGTTCATTCTGGGAATTTAAATAGCAAAGAAAACGTAACCCAATTTAAAATAAGCTAGAGGTTCTCAAGTCACTGTACGAAAATACAAAACCAACATAACAAAATAAAACCTGTTCCAAATTCCTTAAAAAAAAAAGAAGAGCTTCATATTATAATAAAATTAAAGTTGCTAATAGGAATGAAATTTCGGCTACATTACATCGGATTGAATTTATTAAATCTAATAAATTTAGGCACAAAGACAGAACCTCATTGTCGACAATCAACGACCTGCTTTAACCTGTGAGAAGTGGGGGAAAAAGAGTGAGTACATAGGAATACTCAGTAGACTACACGCACTTTCCAATTTAAAAATATATACCAAAGTAACAAAACATTCATACCCTTTTTCATATCATAGTATTATAGTCAAACAACCCTAATGATTTTCCAGAAAACTTAAAGTCTCGAAAGATATTTGTTGGTTATTTAGAAAAGAAAAGAGTAAAGATAACAAGAGCACAAGGATTTTGAGACTGCCAAAAAATGAATTTTATTGATCAACAAGACATCTATTTATGCAGCATAATGAAATCTAAAATTTAGAAAAATCTGCTATAGATTGAGCATATCAAAACAACATGATAAAATGATTATAATCCTAAGAGTCATTGACAATTATCCAATCAACACTCTTCCTTTACTCTGGAGCTGCATACTCCAAGCTTTTCCCTCAAGAATTCATATCCAACCTAGAAAGTGCCTTTGTTAGGATATCAGCTGTTGACCCCAAAAAATGTTGCCAACAGATGTCGATATCGGACTCGCGACACGTGGACGAAATCTGGTGAGAGATTCTGCTGGAGACGGTAAAATACGACGAATCGGAATACCAACAGGTTATTATCGTGTCAAGAAGATAATAGATGATATTTTATAAGATATTAATCAAGATAAATACATGTTAATATTTGTAAGAACAAGATGAATTATCTCCAAACAAATGTATATTTAGAGAGAAAATATTGTGTTAAGCACATACGGTTTGTATGCATGTTTTTCTCCTCTCTAAAAGGTCCTTTATAATGATACAATGGTGGGTATTTTTAGAGCTCTAGCTGAAGTGGTGACCGTTGGATGAAGAAACAGTTGTCTTTACCTCCCAGGTCCAAGTATCACATCATTAGTCTACTATGCATTTAATACATTGACAATGGGTCAGCCATCCTACAACCTAAGCTGACAGACTTGACAGATTCATCATTACAAACATCACATCAGTCATTCCTAAGGATTGTTTTTAAATCTTTTAAGAGCTAGTGAGAGCTTCAGCCAAAAGGAGCTCGGTTAGGGTAGGACCTCGTACTTGAGGAGCCTCGATTAGGCACTTCGGCTGGACCTTTTGGGAACCTCGGTAGGCACCTAGACTAACCTCTTGGGACTTCAGTTAGGTACCTCATTAGGCACTTCGGCTAACCTCTTTGTACCTCGGTTAGGCACCTCGGCTAGCTACTTGGGGACCTCAATTAGACACCTTGAAGCACCTCGGCTAGCCACTTAGGGATGTCGGTTTGTGGCATTTGCTTGGCTTCCACTTAGGCTTACGTTGACCCTGGTCAAACTTTAACATCTTCTTTGATGGACTTTAACGTGGGTTGCCACGTAAGACTTTTTTAGAGGTCGTATTTTAATAGGACAACAATAGTCCCCCAAATCTATGTATTGTCATCTATGTAAATGCATGGATTTTGAAATATAAATAGTCAAAGAAGACGAGGTCTCGCGGATTGCCTCAGAAAATCTGAATAGCTCCAGTAAGTGAGGACTTACGAACATTTTTTTTTTAAGTTCTATGAAGGGAGTTGAGGTCTCTGTTGTGTCGAAACTTTCTGGGTATGAGGTTGTCAAAGTACCCACGTTTTTAACTTGTAATTTTTTACAAGCTTTCTTTTTCTCTCTAGGCATGGGGTTTGGTTTGCTTTCTCATGTCGAGACCCCTTTACAAATCTTATTTGTAAGGGGATGCTTTATTCACTTCGCTATAGAGAGGGGTCCTCTTAGGACTGTCTCCTAGTCGAAATGTTGACGTTATAAATAGTTTAATTATCTTCCCAAGGCATGAAGTTTAGGTTACCTCCTCATGCCGAGGTCCCTTTACAAATCTTGTTTGCAAGGGAACGTTCTATTCACTTCGCTATAGGGATGGGTCCTCTTACGACTACCTCCTAGTCGAAGTGTCGACGTTATAACTAGTTTAATTATCTTCTCAAGGTATTGAGTTTGGGTTGCCTCCTCATGCCGAGGCCCCTTTATAAATCTTGTTTGCTAAAGAACGTTCTATTCACTTCGCTATAGGGAGGGGTCCTCTATTGTTGTCCCATTAAAATGGGACTTCTAAAAAAGCCCTACGTGGCAACCCACATGAAAGTCCATCAAAGAATATGTTAAAGTTTGACCAGGGTCAACGTAAGCCTAAGTGGAAGCCAAGCAAATACCACAAACCGAGGTCCCTAAGTGGCTAGCCGAGGTGCCTCAAGGTGCCTAGCCGAGGTCCCTCAAGTGGTTAGCCGAGGTTAGGGTCCCTAAGTGGCTAGCCGAGGTCCCAAAAGGTTAGTCGAAATGCCTAACAAAGTGCCTAACGAGGTCCCTAAGTGGCTAGCCGAGGTGCCTAATCGAGGTTCCAAGAGGTTAGCCGAAGTGCCTAATGAGGTACCTAACCAAAGTCCCAAGAGGTTAGCTGAAGTGCCTAACAAAGTGCCTAACGAGGTACCTAACCAAGGTCCCTAAGTGGCTAGCCGAGGTACCTAACTGAAGTATCTAACCGAAGTTCCAAGAGGTTAGCCGAAGTGGCTAGCCGAGGTGCCTACCGAGGCTCCCAAAAGGTCTAGCCGAATTGCCTAACCGAGGCTCCTCAAGTACGAGGTCCTACCCTAATCGAGCTCCTTTTGGCTGAAACTCTCACTAGCTCTTAAAAGATTTAAAGACAATCCTTAAGAATAACTGATGTAATGTTTGTAATGATGAATCTGTCAAGTCTATCAGCCTAGGATGTAGGGTGGCTGACCAATTGTCAATGTATTAAATGCATAGCAGGCTAGTGATGTGATGCTTGGACCTAGGAGATGAAGCCACCCGTTTCTTCATCCAACCGTCACCACTTCAGCTAGAGCTCTATAAATACCCACTCTTGTATCATTATAAAGGACCTTTTGGGGAAAAGAAAAACATGCATACAAACCATATGTGCTTAACTTAATATTCTCTCTCTAAATATACATTTGTTTGGAGATCATTCATCTTGTTCTTACAAATATTAACAAGTCTTTATCTTGATTAATATCTTATAAAAAATCATCTATTATCTATTATCTTCTTGACACGATAATAACCCGTTGGTATTCCGATTCGCCGTATTTTACCGTATCCACCATCGTCTCCAGCCAAATCTCGTCGGATTTCGTCCCCGTGTCACGAGTCCGATATCGACATCTGTTGACAACATTTTTTTGGGTCAACATCAGCACTTCAATTTTTTGTTTTGCAGTAGATTAGCTGCACTCCTCCTTCCTTTTGTACCTCTCTCAGAAGATAAAACTTTATCTTGAAGTGTTTTATTTTACCATGGAACACGAGATTATAATTAGCCATTGAAATTGAAGCTTGGTTGTCCACAAATATGTGTGATCTTTCTTCTTGTTTCATATGCAAATCTGTCGTGAGTTTCCTGATCCAAAGGACATGATTAATAGCAGCAACATTTCTACTTCTGTTGTGGATTGAGCTATGACTTCTTGTTTCTTTAAACACCATGAAAAAAATTCCAGAACCAAAACTAAAATAGTAACCTAAAGTGCTTCTTATATTATCCATTCATCCTGCCCAATCACTGTCAGAATAGCCATGAAGACTGGAATTTTTAACTTGTTGGAATCTTATTCCTTAGTCAATAGTGCCCTTGACATATCCGAAGATTCTTTTTGCTGCCTGAAAGTGAATTTCACTAGCACAATGCATGTATCTTAACAGCAGACTTACTGCATGCATAATGTCAGGCCTAGTAGTAGTTAAGTACATTAGGCAGCCTATTAAGCTTTTGTACAGCCCTTCATCAACTTTTTCAGCTCTATTTTCTTTGGTAAACTTCTCTTTTTGATTCATTGGAGTTGCAGTTGACTTGCATTCCTCGATTTTGAATTTTCTGATAATCTCCTTTCATTTCCGACTTACAAATATTTCACTTTGATTCTTCTATGCCTGCATACCAAGGAAGAATGCCATTCTTCCAAGATCAGTCATTTCAAAAGCTTCTTTCATTCCTTTTTTAAACCTGTCAATGAGCTCCTCATTACTTATTGTGACAAGTAAATCATCAACATACAAGGACACCATAAGTAATTCATCATCAACCATCTTGATATATAAAGTAAATTCACTTAGACTCTTTTCAAAGACAAAGTTTATCAAGTGTGTAATCAATTCTGATATACCAAGACCTTGGTGCCTGTTTTAAACCATACATGTCTTTTTCAGTTGATATATTTTCTCCTCTTGTCCTTGAACAGAAAATCTTTCAGGTTGCTCCACAAAAATTTCTTTCTCCGAGTATCCATTCTAGAATGCTGACTTGACATCCATTGGTGTATAACCCAGCCCTTTTGTACAGCAAGAGCTAGCAACATCCTTATGGTATCCAATCTGGTAACTAAAGTTTCAGATAAATCTACCCCAAACATTTGGGCATATCTTTTGACAAAGTGTCTTGCCTTATACTTGTTTACAAAACCATCAGGGTTGGGCTTAGTTTTGTAAACCCACTCAACTCCTATAGCTTTCTTATGTTTAAATCTATCCACCAACTCCCATGTCTGGTTCTTTTCAATCATCTTGAGCTCATCCTTCATTACATCTATCCATTTCTACTAAGTTGCAGCTTCTTCATATCTTGCAGGCTCCATTACAGCAACATTACACCTCTAATAAATGTCAGAGAGTGATCTGGTTCCTCTAACAGATTCTTCATCATCAACATCATCATTCTCTCCCTGAAACTCAAGCTTCTTATCATATCCCAACTCTAGCTGTCTAACTCAAGGAATTGGACATCCTTACTGACAATTACTTTATTGCTTTGGGGTAAGTAAATCCTGTAGGCCTTTGAAACTGAGCTATAGCTTACAAAAATCCTAGGTTCTGCTTTCTTGTCCAATTTGTCTCTTTTAACCTGAGGAATGTAAAAGAAACACAGGCAACCAAATATCTTCAAATGGAGTCCTTTTTCGCAAAGCTTTTGTTGGCAATCTGTTTAGCAAAAATACTGTTGTGTTCGTAGCCTCAGCCCAAAATTTCTTAGGTAGCCCTTTGTCATGAAGCAAGGACCTAGTCATCTCCATAGTTGTCCTATTTTTCTATCTACAATACCATTTTGTTGAGGAGTGTAAAGTGCAGTCAACTAGTGTTCAAAGTCTGCATCTTCACAAAACTTGTTAAATTTTTCAGAGGTATATTCAGTTACATTTTCAAACCTGACCACTTGCATTTTATACCCACTTTGAGTTTCAACCTAAGCTTTAAACTTGTTGAAGATGTCAGCAACCTCAGATTTAAGCTTCATAAAATAAATGTAGGACATTCTTGTGCGATCATCAATAAAAGCAATATAATACTTACTGCCATTTAGTGATGGTGTTTTTATTGGTCCTCCTACATATGTGTGTGTTAATTGCTGCTTCTGTATAGCTCTCTAGGCTTTGTTTTGTTGAAACGGAAGCCTTGTCTGCTTCCCATACTGACAGGCGACACATGTAGGAAGCTCCTTCTCTAATTCAGGCAGGCCTTTCACCATATTGTTTTTCTTCATGAAAAGTAAAGTAGCATGATGGAAATGCCCCAATCGCTTATGCCAAAGCACTTTATGACTATCTTCTTTGTATACTGC
The DNA here is from genome assembly GCA_019395295.1 of Osmanthus fragrans. Classification (NCBI taxonomy): domain Eukaryota; kingdom Viridiplantae; phylum Streptophyta; class Magnoliopsida; order Lamiales; family Oleaceae; genus Osmanthus; species Osmanthus fragrans. The sequence goes on from CM033343.1 coordinate 909,514, forward strand.
AGCCTGCTCCTCTTTCATCAAATCCAAGGTAAAGCTTTTGCCTTTTATTTGAACTTTAAACACCTCTCTGCCTTTTGTATCTTTAATCACGCAGTTTTTATCTTCAAAAAACACCTTATAGCCTTTTCCAACAACTAAGAACACTCAAAAGGTTTTGATTCATTTCAAGAACATATAAAACATCAGAAATTAATTTCAAACCTATGTGGCCTTCAATTGCCACTATTCCTTTTCCTTTAACTGCAATGTGTGCTCCATTTCCAATTTTAACTTTAGAAATAGAGGTTTTTCAAGCTCTCTGAAGAGCCCTCTATCATAAGTCATGTGGTTTGTACAACCACTATCTATAAACAAGCTTTTTGTGGAGCTATTGGTGGCAAAGCATGATAACACAAACAAATGCTCCTCTTGAGGTTGATAATCAACAGCCTTGGCTTCTCCTTGTTGCCCTTGAGTCTTGCATATCCTTTCCATGTGCCCTAACTGACCACACTTATGACATCTTGCATCTGGCCTCCACCAACACTTTTTCTGTGGTTGATTAGTCTTTTTGTAGTAAGGGCAAGTTGGAAAAGACTTGAGTATTGTTGCTTTGGTTATTTTTGTTGTTTCCAGAACCTTTTGGCTGTTTGTTGTTATTTTACTTGTTTTTCTTGTTGTTGCCAGCAATGTTGTTCTGTGATTTGGCTTGAAAAGCACCCTCCACATATCCTTCTTGCCTCATAAGCCTCCTTGGTTCCTGTGCCTACAGTGCATTAAACAATTCTGCCAAGGTGATGCTTGACAGATCTTTTGAGTTTTCCAAAGATGAAAACCTCAAACTTTCCAGGAATTGTGACTAGGATCTTTTGAACTATTCTAGAATCAGAAAACTCAATACCAAGGAGTTTTTGTTGACAACGTCAAGAAGTCTGTCAGAATATTCCTAACTGTTTCTAAATCTTTCATCTTTTGCATCTCAGATTCTCGGATCAAATTGAGCACTTGCATTCCTTTGACTCTTACATTTCCTTTATATTCTTGCTTCAAAAATCCCAAATTTTGTTGGCTGTTTTTAGTGTCATTATTCTAGTTGTTGGGTTTTTTGATATCCAATAATCCGGGCGATGATAAAAAATCAATGTCGAATAATATCAACACCATAGACTTGACTCAACTCAGAAATAACCTACACTTGTGGATGGTCCAAGTAGTAATTGGGTTATTAGATTGTAGGTTGTGGATTAATTGGTAACCTATTTCCTTGGTTAATTGGGCTACTTGGTCTTGGTCCATTTGGAGAGAAGAAAGTTTTTGGTCCAAGTATTTTGTATCTAACTTATGGCTATATATCCTTACCTCTAGTCCCAGCCGTTTTTTTGGGTGTGTGTAATGCAAGAGAGGGGAGAGCCGAGAGAGAGAGCAGCCATGTGAGAAGTTTTGTGTGTCAACATTTGTTCTCTTCTTCTTCTCTTGCCTTTGTGACTTGCAAAGTACCACCACCATCCATTCCTCTTTGTGGGGTTTGAAAGAGAGAACTTGGAGCAACCAAAGTGAAGGTGAAGTCTTGGGTCGAGTAGAGTCATGTGGTGTTCGTTTGGTTGATTTCTGAGCCCGAATCAAAGATTTCTCGAAGATTAATTCCTACACTGGTAAAAATGGAAGATGAGACAGCTGCAAGCAAGGTTGCTCTTGCTTTTGATTTTCTTTGCTTCTTCTCCTTTTGATTTCTGATTTGTGCGATGGATGGATTGTCTGGCAAGGGTGGAACTTCATATATTTGTTCAACAGCTTCCCACAGATCATTAGCATCAAGATAGGCTCCCACTCTAACAGTCCATATTTGATAATTTATTCCATCAAACATTAGAGGTGCAATTGTAGTAAATGAAGCTTCTGAATTCATTTTGAATAGGTTGTAGGTATTTGTGTTTGTGCAGATATAGGTGATAAGTGTTTAGGAATTGTGTTTGACTCACTCAATCTCACTGGCCCCTCAAGATATAGGTCTGATACCAATTTTGTTGGTTATTTAGAAAAGAGTGTAAAGATAACAAGAGCGCAAATATTTTGAGACTACAGAAAATTGATTTTTATTGATCAACAAAACATCTATTTATATAGTATAATGAAAACAAAAATACAGAAAAATCTTCTATAGATTGAGCATATCAAAACAACATGTTAAAATGATCATAATCCTAACATTCATTGACTTCTTTATTGCCTAAAGAATATCAACAAATAAAATTGATTTCTGTTAGCAGCTTTGAGAGTTATCCACTCAACAATTTTTCATATTATATCATTGTACCCCGGAAGGCTATAGCATTTCATTTCAAGAATATGTAAAACTAGAACGTAACTCTTGTGCATTGTACACTACTTTAAACCTTTGAAAATCTTGATTTGATGCGCACAAAACTGCAGATTTTTGTGCTTCTTGTAATTCTCCCAAAACTTTATAAAAATATTTTCTTTCTTCCTAAAAGATAGAGAATTATGAGCGTATTTTTATTTGTGCTCTTCCTGCTGTAAATCACATGAAGAATAAAAGAAAGAAAGGGAAGAATTTTATGTATAGAGGTAGATTTTTGAAACGGGAGTCATGTGATGTGATATATGTTACGGTAGTTTGAAAGTTTGTGGGAAAAATGAGAGAAAATGTGGAGAAATATTTGGATATTATTTGGTTTATGGTTAGAATTAGGATTTAGTTATATTTACTTTTTTTTCTAGACTTATTCCCCCACTAAAATATATAATGTGTATAATTCTATTCATAATTTTATTTTTATATATAAATACATATTTATAATACTGAGATCTCTAATCTCTCAATTTAATTTAACCTTCTATCAAGTTGGAAAGTGTTAAGACTTGGGGGTCCATCTTAAAAGGTCAATCTTGTTGAGAAGAGTAGCTCAAGACCTTATAAATTGGTCTATGTTTTTATTTTTAGGGTAATTTTCATAAGTAAGAGTATAACTTTGACCCATTTCAATAATAAGAAAATAAGTTTCAAATTTCAAAAATAAGATTTTTATTAAATTTTATTTATAATTTTATTAATTAAATATATATATATATATATATATATATATATATTTAATTAAATATATTAAAGTCACAGATTTATATAATTTGGTCACAAATTCACAATTTAATTAGTCACGTGTTATTTTCGGTCACAAATCAAATTTTTTAAATGTCAAAAATTATTTTACGGTCACAATTCAAAAAATTCATAGGTCACAATTTATTCATCGGTCACAGATTCACAATTTCATTAGTCACATATTATTTTTTGGTCACAAATCAATTTTTTAAATGTCACAAATTTTTTTTCGATCACAATTCAAAAATTTTAAAGGTCACAATTTTTTCCTTGATCATATGTAAAAAATTTATAAGTTGCAATTTCTTTATCGGTCACATATTATGAACATTACAAGTCACAACTTATAAGTCACAAGTCACAACTTATAATGTTTATAAATTATCAAAATATCGGTCACAAATTAGATTTATTAGGTCACAGATTATTTTCAAGGTCACATATCAAAATTTTAATAAGTCACAATTTATTTCCAGGGTCACAAATCAAAATTTTAATAGGTTACAAATTGCTCATCGATCACAAATTAGTCACAAATTTGTTATTGGTCACAGATTAGCCAATTTAGTGGTCACAATTAATCAAATAATATGTGACCACCCAATAATCCGTGACCACCATCTCATCACTGTCTCCACCACCATCGTTGCCAAACCACCACCACCACCACCTCCACCTCCCGACGACGACACAACCACCACATCAATAAATAAACAGAAAACACCACCGCACTCGATCCACCATTGCACCTGATCCCCATCTCACCATCGCCACCACATCCACTACCACCCTCAACACTTGAGACCACCAAACGTTGCCTCCAATCGGACCACCACCACCACATTGGTCACAATAAAGTCTTCACAAACAACTACACCACATCCCACCACTTCAAAGCATCGCACCATCGCCAACCACAACCAACGACGCCGTCCACCGCCACCACCGTCGACATCACCACCACTACATCATCAACAGTAACACCACCACCACCACAACGAGCATCGCAGAGGGAACTCCACAAATCCAGTCATCCACCATACAACCATCGCACGGGAACTCCACAAATCCACGACCTCCACGAATCCATCACACCACAACCACAAATCAACCACGTCGCCACCACCACTATGACCGTCGCAGTCGATACACAGCTATAGCCATCGGGCAGCGACGACAGATCACTGCAGGATGGAGCTGCTGATGTCGCTGAGCTGCAAGTCGCCGGCGATTCAAATTTTCCTCACAAGCTTCATCTTCAATAGATCTTCCACGTCAGACACCGACCTTCGCACTTCGACGTCACGAGGAACTCCTTGCCAAACCGTCGCCTCTCCGCCGGCGATTCACGACGCTGCACCATCCAAACATCTACTTCGCCACCCAATAGCGAATCCAATTGCAGTGGAGAATTAGGACAGTTCCGGCGGAGAGCGAGAGAGAGAGAGAGGGGAGAGGCGTGAGAATAGAGAGAGAGGAAATGGGACGAGGTTTAACATAGAGAGAGAGAGAGAGAGAGAGAGAGCGGTGGGTAGGGGCGGAGTGAGGAAGAAATAAATTAGGGTTGAATTTGTGTAGGATAAATTAATTAATTTTAAAATATATTAATTAGAAAAAAATCTGATTTTTGTATAATCAAACCTTCCATCTTATTTTTTAAAGTGGATCTTGAAAAGTAGGGTTTTGTGTAATTTTCACTTATTTTTATTCGATGTGACTTGTGAGATTATATCTCTTAACATGTCCTCACAAGATGGTGGCTCGTTTGAGTAAACCAATTTTGAAATTCGTATACTCATTTTTTGAGATTTAATCGGATCGAATTGCTCGTTAGAGCTTAATAGGCTCTGATATCATGTTAAGACTTGAGGGTCCATCTTAAAATGTCAACCTTGTTAAGAAAAGTAGTCCAAGACCTTATAAATTGGTCAATGTTTTCATCTTTATTCGATGTGGAATTATATCCCTTAACTGAAAGAAAGAAATTAATTTAACTAAGTTGTTAGGATCATATTATGTAACATAACGCGTAACGAAATATTCGGGGCTCTATATGAACCCAATGGCATAATTCAGTAGTAAAAGATTTTACCAAATGGCTAGATTTTCAATAAAACTTTCGGCCCAGTAGTTAAACCTACAATTTAGAATTGTCCTAACAATTGCTCCACCAAGAGGCCGGTCTGTACATCAACTCAGTGTCAATAAAGCTTTGTATGGCTTGAAACAGCCCACACATGTCTGGTTTCACAAATTAAATACAGCTAGCCTTGCTGGCCATCAATTAATATCAGCTAAACTGATCAGGTCCTGTAAACACACACACAACCTATGTTTATTTGTGGATGATATTTATTTACTAGTAGTGATGAACATATTGACATGGTAGCTGATCTTATCAAGAAGTAGAACACCTGCATTTGCCTTAAGAGACTTGGGGCCTAGTCAATTACTCCTTGCAATTAAGTCAAGAACACCAGTGAAGGAGTCTGTTTCAAACCATTTTAGTAGACCTCCTCTATAAAGAAAAGTGCAGTATGCTAAAAATTCTCATGACTTCTCTGGCTTTGGTAGTGATCCTCTGTAAGATGCTCACATATAGAGGTCAATAGATGGGGCATTTCCCCCATCAGAATTCCAATGTTAAGCGTGCCTGAGAAACAGTAGTACAAGCCGCTAGTTTGGGAGATTTTAAATTATAATAACTTTAGGTCAAACATTCAGTAGGAGGAGTGACTGCACTAGGATGAGTGAATCCCCTTGAAAATCCTTGTGTTCCACCACTTTTGTTTAATGTTTTTAAATTAACAAATAGTTGGCGCATCACTGTACATGACCATTACACAACTAGAAAACACCTACAGTGTTTATCGAGTGCATCGATTTATGCAACATCACCTGGAGACTCATTGGCAAAATTAAAGAGAATCCCACATTCTTAAAACTTGAAAGGAACACCGGAATGCAATCGCTCAATTTGGTCCTGAGCAGATTATTTTCTTTCCTTTTTTTCTATCAAACACTTTACGTAAACTTTCTACGGCACATATTTGACCTAAATATTGTCTTATCAATATGTATATTCATCTACAAACAAAGGAGGCCATTAGGAGGAAGCTAAAGAGGTAGTTTAGAGGCTCAAATACACACATTCTAAACAATTAAAAGATCCAATTGGAGAGGGAATTGAGAGATTTATTCAAGCTTCGAAGAAGCTGATGCTGCAAGACACCTGCCTACATCTTTAACACTAATATTCTAGGGATTATTGAAGAAGAAGATCAAAGGAGAGGAAATCAAGAACCATTGAAGCAATTCAAGATTCAACACCATTTTCTATCTTTCTTCCAAAAATCCTAATTTTCGGGGTGATGTTGTATTTATTATTCTTGTGTCTTGTAATATTACGATGTTTGGATAATTGTTTAGATGTTAGGATAAAGTTGAACCCTTTGTTTTGATATTTTGATATTAATTATATAATTTTAACATTAGGACAAATGTTTGGTGTTGAATGTTTGTAATGCTCTTAATGCTCTCAAGTAATTAATCTCTAATTGAATTGATGTATGATTTTTAGTGATGATACGAGATGGAATAGGGAAGATAGCATGTGATAACATTCATTATAAGGTCAAATAGACGTTAGAAATAATGTGTAACTCTTGCATGATCTAATTGACGCTCGTGTTTTTAATGCATCTTTGCATATACGAATTTGGGATGTGAATATTATTGAGTCATGTGTGGGGGTAGGTTCGATTGATCTAAGGAGGGACTATAGAACACGATAGGAACATTGATTTTCATATCATATAATTATTGTCAAAATGTGAGTTAATGTTAAGATGGGTTAATATAACGGGATACGAGATTCTAGTGCTTTGTCAACTAATGAAATAATCACAACCACTTCCTACCACATAGTTCAGTTCGTTACATTAATTATAGATCTAGGTTGTTAATAATCATCACCTCATCCATAATTGAATTTTTACATTCGATTAGAGTAGAGCAAATCGAGAACTTCGCTCAATAATAATTTCTTGTAGGATTGATACTTGGATTCACATCAACGTTACTACTTATCATGATCCATACACTTGTGAGATATAAAAATTGACAACGTGTACATTTTAAATGGGATAACATTATCATAAAGTGAATGTGTGTAGAAAATGATAAAAATATCGTTGGAGTTCGCCACAAAAGTGTAACTTTTGGTATGCATTACCAAATGATATTGTGGAGGAAGAAGACCGCTGGTGGGGACAAGGGTAATATTGGGGAAGGGCATCTATGTGGTATGCTTTATTTTTTATTTTAATTGGGTTATTGTTGTATTTTCAAAACAATTGTGGTCTATTTAATAAAAATATATTTTAATGAGAGTGTGTTTATAATGTGATGTAAGAAACAAAAATCTTGATGATAATATAATTAGCCTATCTTTTAATTAACAAGCCAAAATATTTTTTTTTTTTTTTTTAAAAAAAGACAATTTTATCATTATATAAAATAAAATTTTGAATAAACATTGACTTTTAATGTTTTGAGACCATATGCGAGCATACCAATGAGTCAGTAATGAATTAAATTTTTAAATCTAATTGTAAAATCATAAAAAAGACAACAGTAGTTTCTTTAACCGAACAACTTAAATAATTATGAAAATCATAAAAAGACAATAGCAATTTCTTTAATCTAACAACTTAAATAATTATGAAATTCCCTTTTTCATATGTTTCTCTTGTACTAACGACACTAGTAGTTGAGTCATTGCAGTTAAAATATTAAACTAAGTCGGAATACTAACTAATTAACTATGTAATTAAGATGGCAATTAGTCGAACTTGGTTTTGTTTTTCTAGAAATAAAGTTCTCCAATAAGAAAATGATGTATAAGTTTGCCTATGAATATGTGTGGGCCTGATTTTTGAGGCAAAAAATCCAATATTTTTTAATCGTTACAGCCTACTATTGTTGACCAGCTGTGTGAAGGGTGTGACCCACCTATTTGCTGCAACGATAACATTTCTGCTATTAATCCCCTGAAAAAGCAGAAATAGACATGTCCTATATTTTACATGGAGATAAGCTAATCTTGATTCTTGGGTATTTATTTGCCTTCACTAGCATACACCAACTCGAGACAATCATAAGAACTAAGAGAATAATCCAAACATATTTTTCCTACCTTGCTCCATCCCATGCATGTATTATTTATCCCAAATTATTAGGAGCTCTTACATTATCTTATTAACATCCCTATAATTTTTGAACTTATCAATTGATAAATTCATTATTAGGAATACCAATAAAACAATGCACACTTCTATTATATGTTTTTATACCAAGTCATTGTCTCACATTGTGCATTATTTTCCATTCATATATTAAATTTGTAGGGCTTATGGACACAAGTCATCCACAACCTGCGTACAGAGTCAAATAGAATGGCCTAAAAATTTGCTTCATAATAAATACCTAAAAAACTCATTCGAGAATTATGCTTTTGTGTTTCTCTCTTTCAAATGTTCAAGTTCAATAAGTTGATAAAGTATTGTTTACATGCTTAACACATTAAATTTCATAAGCGCTCTTTCTTGATCATCTGCCTACTTATATCCTGACATATATATGTTGTTGTCACAATTTTACGACTAGGAGAAACCAATTGCATCACTTCATAGAAATCTCTACGAGTGACCAATTCACAATTATTAATGGATACAACGGCTTTCTAGAGTGGTGAAATAACTACTCACAAACTATAATATTTTTCAGTGTTTGTTTTCAACTGCAATATTGACAATTGTTCAAAATTGGAATCTAATCGCAGGTTCTGTGGATAAACACAACCATACAAAACAGCATATAAACAATGTAATGATTGTGTAACATTTGACAAAATCAGATTAAACTTCCCTCTATATAACTGTATAGTATCCAAAGTGCATATCAGCAAAAATAGTACAATGGCGGCAGGCATTATAACTTACAGTCTTTGCACCTATTTGATATTGAGTCTCACTGCATGTTCTGTTATGGCCTCTTCGTCCTCGTCTCAGGCAATCAAAGGCGGATACTGGCCTTCATGGGCCAAGAATTTGCCTCCATCTTCCATTGAGACGTCATTTTTCACCCACATTTACTATGCATTTCTCATTCCTAACAATGTCACATTTAAGTTTGACATAGATAACACAACAGCCATGGAGTTAGTGAATTTCACGTCCACTCTTCGTGCGAAGAAGCCCCCGGTAAAGACACTCTTCTCCATTGGTGGGGCAGCAGAAGGTTCAATTTTTTTTGGACGAATGGTCTCAAGTCCTTCAATGCGCAAGAATTTCGTTGACTCGAGCATAGAAGTGGCAAGAAAATTTGGTTTGGATGGGATTGATCTCGACTGGGAATATCCTCAAACACCTGAGGACATGGAAAACTTGGCCTATTTGCTTGACGAATGGCGCCTCGAGGTCCAGCAGGAAGCCAAAACCACCAAACGGCCACCGCTCCTCCTCACTGCCGCTGTCTACTTCTCTGCCAACCTCTTCCTCTCCGGACCCTACAGATCATACCCTGCAACCTCCATCACCAAAAACTTAGACTGGATCAACGTAATGAATTATGACTACCATGGCTCGTGGGAGCCTTCCATCACAGGCGCTCATTCCGCACTATTCGACTCCAAAACCAATATAAGCACAAGTTACGGCTTGGGTTCATGGATTCAATCAGGCGTCCCAAAGAGCAAATTGATCATGGGTTTGCCCTTATACGGGAAAACATAGCTGCTTAAGGACTCTAAATCACACGGTGTAGGATCACCCGCCATTGATGTGGGACCTGGCGATCAAGGAGTATTGACATTCGCTGAAATAGAACAGTTTAACAGGGATCATAAGGCCAAAGTGGAGTATGATTTAGAGAGTGTTTCCATGTATTCTGTGGCTGGGACTACCTGGATTGGGTACGATGATACTCTATCAGTGACGATGAAGATAGCTTATGCTCGAGCTCTTGGGATTCGTGGGTACTTCTTTTGGGCTGTTCATGGTGATTACAAGTGGAAGATTTCGAAAAGAGGTACCTATATACACAGAATATATTGAGTTTATTAAATTAATACATATATAATTAATACGAATATATTGAAATTTAATGAACAAATATTTTTCATTATGCAGCTTCTCAACTATGGTGTGTTTAAGAATTTTGTCAAATGGTTCGTCTAGCCTGAGAATGGTACGTACAAAGTCATTGGGTTTAGTAGTACAATTGTGAAGCAGGTTATTGTTGAATCTTATTTATTCCACAAGGGAATGTAGAATAAGCTTCAACTAAATTATTTTTCGTTTTTCTGGTCTTTTTTTATGTACGTCCTTTCTTCGTTGTTAGATTCGGATTGATTCTTTGAAATTGTTCGTGTAGATGATTACCAGCTATAGTGCTGTTAATGAAAAAGTTAGGGAAAAGCGAAAAAAGACAAAATACAGAAAATAAGTTTTTGTATATTGATATAAAATACAGAATACATGGATAATTTCCAACAAATTAATGGTAACATAACATACAAAGCAGTTTTCAGGAAATCAACAAATAAAGAATGTCGAAGTAAATATATTTCATTAATCATGGTGGATGGCATCAAAGCAATACATATACAGTGCATCAATCAATTCACACTGTCCCACGCCATGGAAGCTGCATACATGATATACATGACAACATTAGTCCAACAATCTGAATACATAATGTATTATGTAAATTATTATATTATAGATACATCAATCAGTGGGGTTTAATGCATTTAGAGAAGTAACGTGAGTTGTCTCAAATTAGGATCTGCGAGCGAATACTGTATTTGTTAACTATATTGAACGTGGGTTTTCTGGCCCTTCTGTTGGTTCTGGCATTTCGGGTTTCTTAGAGCTCACCAACCTTTCTAACTAGGGTTGACTTCTCTAGAAGGGTGTTGGGGATACAAGTGCAAAAAATGGTTACATGCTATAAATTCTAGCTAGGTCGAGCTAGGCTAGGCAGCCCCACGTGGACCATGCAAAGTCGGCATGGCCCTCTTGTACCAAAAACAGGCCAGATTATTAGGCTATACTAGGGAAAACGAATTTATACCTGCTCTTGCAATAGTCCAGTTGCTGTCATAACCAAGTGCCCAGAAAAAATATCCCCCAAGGCCCTGAGCCTTAGCAAACTTAATTTTAGCCTGGATTGAAATAGTGTCATCGTATCCGATCCAATTGTTTCCTGCATAAGAGTAAGTCGATACCGTTGCATTATCAAAAACCACAGTGGCATTATTCAATGAATTGAACCCCAATATATCAGAATAAATCATAACTCCTTGAGTTCCCCCTGGGCCTGTTCCCACAGCAGGAGCTCCAATTCCATGTTCATTCGGATCCTTCAGTTCCCACGTCCTCCCATAAACTGGCATTCCCATTACTATTTTTTTCGACAGAACCCCAACTCCTTTCCAAGTCAAAATCCCATAACTCGTGCTAACATTGCTAGACTTATCGAAAAGCAAGGCATGAGCCCCAGTGACAGAAGTGTTCCATGCACCATGGTAATCAAAGCACATTGGATTCACAAAATCGACGTAGTTTCTAATAGCATCCCCGGGATAAGTCCTGGGAGCATCTGAGGACAAGAAGAAATTGGAAGAAAAATAAACAGCAGAAGATAAAAGGAGGTGGGGTTTGCCAGAGGCAAGTGACTCCTGGTTAACTGCAGCCCGCCATTCTTGGTACAGCAACGCAAGATGGGACATGTCCAGTGGATTATTTGGAAATTCCCAATCAAGATCAAGCCCATCAAATCCGTATTTTCTAGCTACATCAATAGACGATGATATGAATGCAGCCCGGTTATCTGAATTCCTAACTAAGTTTGAGAAAGTGTAAGGACTGCCGCCTGCTCCTCCTATGGATAGCAACACCTTGGCAGGGGGATTTTTCGTGTGGAGGGTAGCGGTGAAATTTCCCATCCATTGATCATCAGGTTGTGTGATTAACAGCTGAAATGTTGTTGCATCAGGCAATACAAAGGCGTAAAACAGGTGTGTGAAATATGAAGTAGGTATATTTGATGGTGGAAGTGTTTGTGCTAACCAGGAAGGCCAGTATGCACCTTTTACACCGCTAGGCGGCGGTGCCGGTGATGGTAGCGGTGAAAATATCCGTGATGGTGCCGCATCGGAAAGTACAATGATGGCCAGAAAGAGAGCATATATTTTGTAGACGGCCATGATTGATTATTTAAGCTGTCCCTAGGATTGTTCACAAATCAAGAATTCGCAAAAACATGTATTTATATCATACAGTTATGTTGTGGCGTCAACAGCACAAGAAATCTAATTTGTATTGATGTTGTTTGTTTGATTTGTTATTACATTTGGCAGTTTGTGTTTGAATTTTCTGAGGATGGGATTTCCCAGAGTAGTGAAGTGAAAAATGGTACACAGAATATATGTAAAATTTGGCTTCTCTGTTCAGATTTGTTCTTGGGAAGTGAAGTTGTTTATCTTGGTGAATATTTGTTCTTGATATTGATTTGAAACAACTGTCAAAGCTTGTCCAACTTCAACTGGATGTTCGATAGTTGCTATAAGAGCGTGCATCTTTGACATTGGAATTTCCGTAGGTGCTGTCATTACACATGGAATTTCCATGGGTAATTAATTTGTGTATTATTACCTTACGTGGCTACATTAATTACATAATTTGTTACTTTAAAAAAAAAATAGCGAAATATTTAAAAGCACACGAACTAAAAACTAAAAAGTAATAAAATAGCCCTTGCTAATAATAATCAATATAATAAAAGGAAACTAATGTCAAAATGAAATAAAACTTTGCTAGATTAAGTTGTCACTACAATAGAAACAGGTTATTACGGCGTGCATTGCACACTGTAAAAAGATGTTTACGGCGTGCGACAACACGCCGTATAAAGCAATGCCGTAAAAAGTAAAAGACTTTTTAAGGCGTGCAATGTACACCGTAAGTGTCGCACACCGTATAAAGCAATGTCATAAAAAGTGTTTTACTTTTTATGGCATGCAATGTACGCCATAAGTGAATGCCGTTATTACCTTATACGGCGCGTGTGTGCACGCCGTAAAAAATCCAGTATTTACTAAATGTTTTATTTGTTATGGCGTGCTTTTTGCATGCCGTAAATAACATTTTTTTTTTTTTTTTGAGGTCTATTTATTTCATTACCAGCCTATCTGTAATAATTACAAAACAAAATTTCATATGACAATAAACATAAATACTGAAAAACAAAATTCCATATAACCATGAACATAAATACTGAATACAGTTTAATAACAATTCTAGATTTCCATTACACACTTTACTACTACTATAACCTTAGCCGACCCTACAAATTAACCCACTTCGAAACCTTCCAATGTTTCTCAAGCACTACTATACACTTGAATTATGGGTTTGCATTATATGAGGCAGCATTGCATCCTCTGTTGTTGCAATCATCTGTACATCTGTTTCCTCTGCTATTCCTTTCCTCGTTTGGCTCCCCTTGATATCACCTAACCAATGCACTATGTTAGATCATAGAAAACTAAGGCATTTACCAAAGCAAATGTTCTGGAAATACGTGTCTTACCAAATATGGAATTGATTGATGGCCGACTTGGTGATGCACTTCTACTATCTGCAATGATTGAAGCAATTCAGAATTAGAGTACTGTGGAAAAGCACAAGGTTTTAAGTGTAGAATGCATACCATTTTAGGTTAATGTTATTAATTCAAAATGATAAGAGACCATTGAACCCCACAAAAGTTAATGATATCGCTTGGGAGTAATATGTTATTAGGAATCTTTCTTTATCTGTCTTCCACTTAAAATGAACTAATGATTAAAAAGGAATATCAGGGTGACAGAAGATGCCTAAGAAAACAATTATGAAAGAGTATAATTTAATCTCACCACTTCATCAGTGACATTATTATCATCTTCTTTTGCAATAGCATTAAGCTCAATGCCCAGGCCAGCATCTTCTTGCGCTTTATCTTTCACGTCCTTCACACCCTGCAATGTCGCCTTTTTTGCTAATGCCATTAACTCAGGTAAGAAACTCAAATGCTCGTCCAGCTACTCCCCAGGAGCACTAGCATTATTTTCATATTCTTTTGCAGCAAAATAGCTTTCCACAGCAGTTTCCAATCGATTTGACTTGGTGGATTCAACAGGTACTACACCAGCTAGGAGCTCATTGGTGGCATCAAACTTATTACAGTAAATATCACAAGAATTATATTTACAGTGGCTCCTAAACAAGTTTTACACAGTAAAAAATGCAAGAGACGAGAAGTACGGGGCGTACTTTTCTTCTCCTCCAATATTCACAGCTGGGAATCCAAATATTAAATCCACAGCTGCGAAATGATTGATAATTAAAACAATAATGATGTTAAATTTATACTAACTCGTGATTTCCTAAGTTATTGCTTTGAATAAAGCTTATCCAAATTGAAGAAATGTACTAGTTTAGAACAACCACGGCGTGCGTTAGTCCTTTAGGATTTCTTCATTCTTGGCTTGGCTTGGCTTGGCTTGGCTTGGTTGGCTGGGCTAATTTAGAACAACCACAGCGTGCGTTAGTGCACGTCGTAAATAATGGGAATGGAACAAACACGGCGTGCGTTATGCAAGCTGTAATTAATGCTAATAAAGAACAAACACGGCGTGATCGAATATTGCTCTGCTACGACGTGCACAACATGCACGCCGTAAATACTTTAACTCACTGATTTTTAACAGCGTACATTTCTCGCACACCGTAATTAGTCATTTCTCTTCCATACCTTTTAATACTGAATGTGAACGTGTATCTTTATCATCAATAATCTATCAAAATATCACAGTAAAATAAGATCAAAATTACCTCTTTCAGTTCAATATTGAGTAACACTAAACTGTATATTAGTACCAACCTTTTGATCTACTGTGGTTGCACCTTTTAGATTTTGTTGATGCTGTTAGGCGTGGGCAAAAAATCGACCGAACCCGAGTCGATTTTTTGTTTTTTTTTGGCGGGTTTCAGGTTGGTCAGTCGGTCGGGTTGGGTCGGGTTATGGGTTAACAGCCTAAACCCGACCCGACCCGACCCAACCCGATATTTTTAAAAAAAAGCAAAAAGGCGCTAAATTGAAAAATAAAACTCTAACCTAATTTTAAGTATATTATAGGTATAAAATCTAGCACAGAGTTTGTTATTATAATTATTTATTTTTATAATCTTCATAACACGTTAATGCATCATTCTAAGGTTTGTTTATAAACGTCCGTTTATAAATTTTAGGAACCAAACACGAGATCTAACATTATTAATTTTATCTAGAGTACTATTTACTTTGGTGCCCAAATAGATCTTTAACTCAAATTAAAATAGTAAAATTAAATAGAAATTTTAATATGACATAGATGCAAGTATAAATATTAATATAATTTTTCCATGCATATAGAATGAGTTTAAGAGTATTTGTATAGACAATTTATTGCATTTTATTATTTCTAATTTTGTTATGTATCAGAAAACTAAAAATTTATATACAATAAAAAATTCGTTAACACTAATATTTAAATTCATATGTAAACATATACACATCATATATAATTCTCGAGCCGAAATAAAATCTTGTCAATAACGTTTAAGTCCTAAGAAAACTAAATATATCAGTTCTGACACTTTTTTTTTTTTTTTTTCAACTGAATACATCTAATGTGACATTAAAATATATTTAAATTTAAAATTAATCATACAAAATAAAAACTCAAAATCCATTTATTTAGTTATCTTTAAATCAATTTTTGTTTGGGTGGTTGTACCTTGTATTAAATATTAATCATATTTTAGTTATTTGGATGACGTGTACCGTGTTGATTTTGTTTGAATATATGATAATAAATTATACGTTGTCCAAACCAACCAACCCAACCCGACCCGATTCGACCGACATTTGATTGGGTTGGGTTGGGTTTCAAAATTTACACGGGTTGGATTAGTTTGATTTTATATCAAACCGACAATGTTGGGTTGGGTTTGGGTTGGGTTTTTGGGTTTGGGTTGAGGCAAAACCCAACCCAACCCAACTCACGCCCACGCCTAGATGCTGTAATAGTGTTCCAATTTGCATCTGTAAAGAACAATTTTTACTATTTTTTTGATTCAGTGCAGCTCTTAGTCGTTCATTCTCCGTGTTCACACGATCGAGCTCACTCTTGACAACTACAACCTGCACCATAATTCATCTTAAAAGTCAAAATCATTAAAAAGATTGTTATTTGATGTAAAATGTACCCTAAACACTTGCTTCATTGGAAATTCTGGGTGATGCATTATCATCCTCCATCGACTTGCCACTGGCCATAGCTTTTGTCATCAAAAAATTCGAACCAGTCTGTAAAATCATAAAAACCTTGAAAAAAACTAAAATAAAACTTTGAATTTCGAGAAAAAGGGGGGGGGGGGGGGGGGGGGGGGGGGGGGGGGGGGGGGGGGGGGGGGGGGGTTTCATAATATATTAATTATGAAGAATAACTAGCATACGCTTAAGTTAAGATGAAGTTCTTGTTCAACACCATATAAGTTACTCTCCTTCTTGAATTCAAACGTTGTTGATGATTCCTTAGAACAATTCTTATCAGCAAAGAAATCCATTTCATTGACAACCCTTTTCTCTCCATGATCATCAAGAGATTTGATAATCACCTTTTGATCATGATCACGTGAGCCGTCCATATTTATATGCAAGATCAAAATACACAAAAAAGGAAAAAAGGAAAGTCTGGATCTTCAATGGAGAGTCTCCCTCTTTTTCTCTGTCCAAATTAAAGATGATAGAAAATGATTTTATGAGAGTCTTTGAGTGCGTATATTTAGGTTTTGGAAATCTTATTAGAACTCTTCAATTGAATAGGCTTTAATATCCATAGGAGGGAAAAAAATTAAAAATGAGGGAGTAAGTTGGACCGAACGAGTGAGGGATGGTGTGTCAGAAACAAGTTTGACTCGTTCTCCCACAAATTCACCTCCCCAATTCGCCCGGCGCATTCCACGTTACAAGGAAACGACCGGGGAAGAGGAACCTAGCAAAAATCAACTCACAATTTAGTACGGCAAAACAAAAGAAATTGTTGACATACAAAAATGAGGTCCAATTAAATGGTCCGGAGAATGAAGTCCAGTTAGGAAGTTCGAAGGATGGGCCCAAATGAGACCACCAAAGACGGAGTTATGTAGCTGAGGCCCATAATCGCTCAGGCCTGCAAGACGCCCAAGATCTAGGCGAGGCGAGTGTAGTGTCTTATTGTTATTTAGAGCAACGGTTATTGAAGCAGTTAATGGGCAATCTTATCACATTACACAATCCAAGAATATCGGCTGCAAGCAGTTAAATGATGGGAATAATGGCAGCAATTAAAAACGGTAGTTTCTTGACAAGTCATCCATTATGGAAAAAGTGGGTAGTTATAGGACGGTGAGCAGTTTTCAAACAGTTCTACAAGAGAAACTGTCAAAGGAGTATAAAAGAGAAAAGAGAACATAGAAGCAAGGACCGCATCAATCACTTTCAAACAAAGAATTATGTGATTTCGTTTCTTTTAATTCATAGTGTCAACTTTCAATTACTTTGCAAATTGAGTGTGCTTGTACTCCTTGGAGGCATTTCACTTCTTGCAAATTGTAATCTTCATAACTAAAGCACCCCTCGTTTGGACTTTGTCTCGAGAGGTCGTTGTTCCTTACATAATCGTCTGAACCTTCTTCTAATTGTTAGCGAGACTCGATTTTCACGCGAAACAATTATTTCGCTTCTTGAAAATTGTAATTTTCATAAATAAAGACCCATCATTGAGACTTTGTCTCAAGTGGTCGTTGTTCCTTACACAATCGTCTAAACCTTCTTCTAATTGTTAGCGAGACTCGATTTCCACGCGAAACAAAAATATAATGTGTTTATTTTTCTTAATTTATTTATTTTGCAGTGCATTGACTAGGAAAGTGCAGATATTGTTCAACTCACCATCACAATAGATTAGTTAATTAAAGAGTTCTCTCGTTTTAAGTTAACGAGCAAAAAGAATAAATAATTGTAATTTATTTTGCTCGAAAACTTTTGAGTTCTATATAGGTTTTCTTTTCAAACTTGCTCGTGTTTTGTGATCATTAATTCATAGTAATCAATATGAACACGTTTAACTCTACTTATAAGTTACGTCATTAGAAAGTAAGTTGAGACTTAATTTTCATATTTATTATTAAACAATGAAAATCATTCTTTACAAATCAAATTAGAAAAATAAAAGAATTTCTCAAAAAATTCATTTGAGTTATTTGTGTAACTTAATATATTCTGAGAGCTTACTCGAGCTCCCATTTTTTTTTTTTTTTTTTTTTTGTTAAGAATACATTTTGAAATAGTAAATTAATTAGGGATGTGTAATTAAAAAATAAAGAAAAGTTTTGAATTTACATGTAATATTATTTTATTAAAAAATATTCAATTGAAAAGAATAGAGTGAAAAATGTATTTTGAAAATAAAGAATTATTTTTTTAAGAATATGTGGTAAAAATGAGTATAGAGGAAAACTGCTTTCGAGGACCCGTTTGGCAAGAATTCCGTTATTGTTTCTATTTCTTATAGAAAAGTTTTCTAAAGAAATTACATTAAGCTAGTTTGCACTAAAAGTTCTTCTATTATGATTAAACACTTTCATAAAATTATTTAAATAAATTCAAAAAACAACTTCTTAATTTCAGAAATAATTTTTAACCATTTAAAAATCATGTCCAACAAGCCCTAAATCAATTTCTAACAATTAAAAAGTACTTTATTCTACAAAAGGCAAAATACATAATTATAAAGCTTTCGAGATACACTTAAAAAATAAAATAAAAAACTTGTGAAATTTTTTCAAAAAAATAGGTGGTAACATTTATAACAATTTTGTGACTTATTAATTAATTAAACATGTCAAGACCACAATAATATTCAATTTATGACCTCAATCACAAATCGGATAAGGTCACCATTACAAGACACAAATTGTGAGTCGCTGTTACAAATTTAGTCACAATCACATATTTCTTTAATTCACATATTATTTATTAGTCGCAAATTACCCATAGTCATAATTACCCAAATAATTGGCTACAAACCCACGCCATCCCTCTCAACCGCCATCGACGCCATCCAGCCGCACCACCTGCACGAACAGTTTTCATTTGCAAATTGACCCTTGATTTGAAATTGCAAGCAAAGGCCTATAATTTCACAAATTGCACTAGAGATCCTCACCTAGTGGTGGATAAAATGATCAGACCAAATGAGAACCAAACTAAATCAAGCGGTTCGATTTTTTATTAAAAAAAAATAATGATTTTGGTTCTTAGAACCAAGAACCAATTTTAATTTTTATTAATTTTTTATATATTTATATTTTTTACAAACTTGTTAATCATACAAAATAATCCAACTTTTGTCAATGATTCATACATCTATATTAGTGAATCGTTGTTATTATATTATCTCTTGTATGGGGAAGAAACTTGATGTTTGCGTATTCCAAATATGACTACCTTATTTGTTATTTTGGACTTTTGTGAATGACTATTATTATACAATATTTCATTTGATGATTGATAATTTGAAGTTGAATTTGCTAAATGATTTTTTTATAGGCATATATTACTAACTTATGAATATAGTGATAGATTTAAATTTGCATTTATTATTTGAAAATTTAAGCAATGGAATTAGAATCAAACCAAACCAAGCTAGAACCGAATGGTTTGGCTTATGTTTGGTTCTATATATATCAAAAAAATCATTGGTTTGTTGTTCAATTCAATTATCTTGGAACCAGAACCAAATGAAACTATGTATACCTCTACCCCGCCCTCAAATCCTCACCCAAAACCTAAATTTTCTTCCCCCCTTTTTTCTCGTGACATCAACTCGTGTTTAGTGACATGCGGTGGGCTATCTCAGGGCGCATCGCAACCACAACAACGGCCGGTGAAGTCGTGGTGGTGATGGGCGATGGTTGCGAGCGATAGTTGTGATGGTGTGAGTGTGAATTGTGACTTAGGGAATGAGTAAAAGAATGGATGTAGTGGAGGTAGAAGTAGGGTAGAGGTAGAGGTAGAGGTAGAGGTAGATGTAGAGTATATATTTTAAAAGAATAAAGTCTAAAAATGATTTATGAAATGATAATGGGTTCAGTGTCATATCTTAAGAGATTTCAGATAAAAGCAAGTTTAACTAGAAGTTTTGGAGTTGTTTGGCCCTTATTAATCCACATTGTAATAAGAGAAATAGTAATTTTTTTTAGAATGTGTGGTGGAAGAGGAAGAAAAATATTTTATGTTTACGCGTAATATGATTTTATTGGGGAGAATGTTTGATCAATAAGAAGATGGAGAAAAATAAATTCAATTTAATGAGAAATAATGAGGCTAAACTTAACTTTCGACCCCATATTTTTCAAGGATCGTATCTCACCAAAAGGTGTAAAAAATCAACATCCACAATAATCTCAGGTGAAATTTGTAAAAAAAAATCATTAATGGCGGCTCTGGCAGTGGAGGGTGCAGCTGTAACGGCTCTTCGAGCGGTATTTCACCGAGTCCGGCAGGCTGCAGAGAGGTCCGGCAGTTCTTCCGTCGACGTGAGGGTGGTGGCTGTCGGCAAGACCAAACCCGTCTCCCTCATCCAACAAGTTTATGACGCAGGTCACCGGTGCTTTGGTGAAAATTATGTCCAAGAAATTGTTGAAAAAGCACCTCAGGTTCACACTAATTCTAAAAACCCAATTGGAATTACTTTTTCTGTTCTTGTTTAAATTTAGGCATTTTTTTTGTAAAATTGCAGCTGCCGGAGGACATTGCTTGGCATTTGCAGAGCAATAAAGTGAAAACTCTATTGAGTATGATTTAATTTCCACTTTAATGTTTGTTAATTTACTCAACACAAGGAAAATAGATGATCCCTGAAAGATTTATGTTACATGTTCTTTTTCTCAATCGTGTGCAGCTGCTGTCCCAAATTTAGATATGGTTGAAGGCGTAGACAATGAGAAGGTAATATTGCACTGTTATAGCTTGTTTGGTTCAGTGGATTTTACTGGACAGTATAAACTATTAAATATGGACGTAATTTTCTGTCTTGTGTGCTACTATTTGTCAAACATGCTCTTATCGTTTTTTTTTTCGTTGTAAAAGAGTTAAAAGTTGCTGGCAGTGGCTTCTGATTTAGATATCGGATTTTGTGTTACAATTTGAGTTATTGTGATGAATGTTTGGTAATCGGCTAATGTGATTACCAGATGAAAATAATTCAGACAATCCTATACATATTTTATGGCCTGAGCCTTTTAGTAGTCTCTCTCTTACTAGTTACTACTATGAGCTATTATGATCTCGATTGCTAGATTAATACACTGAAACAAAAATGGGATTTAACTTGGCTCATCACTCAAAATGTCAGTACATACATCGTCTCTGATCCACAGCTTGCCAATCATCTGGGCCGTGCAGTTTCAAACATCGGGAGGCCGCCTTTGAAGGTCTTGGTTCAAGTTAATACCAGTGAAGAAGAATGTGAGTAATAAAATTACGAATGTTCTTTTGTTCAATTGCAAAACTATGTGGGAGAGTTTTGTGGACTTGAGAGATGAGGTAAAAATGTTTGAGTTATTCCGAATGTTGACTAGCGGCCGTAGTTATTGCTTAGATTGTGTTTGAGCCATATTATTTTGAAAGAATTAATTTTGAAATAGTAGATTAATGGAGAATGTGTGGTTAAAAAATGACGAAAAGATTTGAATTTGTGTGTAATATTATTTTATTGAAGAATGTGTGGTTGAAATGATGTCAAATCACCGTTTAAGAATGTATTTTTTTGAAAAAAAAAAAAATGTGGCTCAAACAGGGCCTCATTTGTACTGGGAATTGGTTGGGCATTGATTTTATTTCAATGAGCAATTGTAGAAGACTCCCCAAGTTTCTTGAATTTTGTGAAGAAATAATATTTGTGCACGTTTGGCAAAAATTAAAATCTCCTTATAATTCGAAGTCATAGTTAAATATTAATTCTAACCACACATTCATACCTACTACCCTTTACCCACTTAATATTCACATATTTCGTGGAACACACTAATCCTCTTTATTGTAATCTCGTTAAACTTATACTTACTTTTCTTATCATTGAAACAGTATTGCCCTTTATTCCTGAATCTGTTCATTTTATTTTTTCTCCAACTTTAGAACTCTTCTCCCTGAAGAAGGAAAAGGATGAATTTGTTATTCTAGTATGCAATTAATTTGTGGTATCAATGAGCACATCTGTCTTGGACGGTTTTTGTATTTTAGTATACTAGTGGAGATCGTGCGTTGCACGATTACTGTTATAATTTTAGAATGAATTTTGTTAAAATGATAAATTATTACAAAATCAATAGAATTCATTAATAAAATAATAAAAGGCTACGAGTTGCGTCTAGAGCAAAATAAGTATTTGAAAATGGAATATTTGACCTCACCAAAGGCTAGAAAAGTGGTTACAAGTGTTCCTGGAATCCAAGGTACACCACCATCAATAAAGAATATAATAAAACGTGACAGCAATGATAAAGTAACAATACTTGTTTCGAGGAACGTATAAAACTGCACAAACAAAGAAACTCATCAGTTATCTTACATGAACATTTTTCAAACACCAAGTAATTAAAAAAAATTCAAATGCCTGCAGTAATTTAATATTGCATACAATAATAATCAGCACACCCCTTTTCAGCATGGTCAAACTCTGAAAGTAGCATTAAAATTGATTGCAGCTTCACTCTTCCACCACGCTTATTCTGAATTTCATCAAACAAACAATAATATTCATAATTTTAACAAAATTGTGCAAAATGAAAGAGAAATAAACTAAGCAAATGATTAAGCACATGATATTCCATTAATTTCTCAGTTTTATCTCTTTCCTCTTCGCTCGACTCCTTGAAAAACCTATGAGAAAACAAACCATAAATGCAAATTTACATAATATTCAATGATAATGGAAAATCTAAAAAGGTTCAAATGTTTAAAGTTTTGATATTTACTTGGCAAGACCCTTGAGAGCAACATTGTCCCCCATCAAAATAGGCAAACATGGCATGGTATACAACTATACATAGGAAGCATTGTACTCCATACTGTAATTCACAATATATATATATATATATATATATATTCAAAAAAAAAAAAAAAAATTTATGAATTTAGCATAAAAATCAAATCCATCTAAAACAAACCATAACCCACGAAAAATTCTTCAAAAAAAAAAAAAAATCTTCAGATTCCCAAAATGAAAAATAAATTGAAAAAAAGATTAAATCAAAGAAAACGCACTTGATTTGTTCATTAATAGTGGCTTCACACTCATCAGCGTACTTCTGGCAAGCAAGTGAATCTCGTGGAATAGTAAGCTACTTCTTCAACTCCTCAAAGGGCACAAAAATACTCCACTTAAATGCTTCCTGAAATAGTTATATTGAAGCACAAATAATAAGAGAAATTGTTAAAAAGGAATGTATAAAAAAAAATTTAATGGCCAAAATGGGACCTGCAATTGAAAAGCAACCAACAGAATTATGGAGTGAGAATTCAAGGTTTTATTTTTTCAACTGTTAATGTTTTGCACTTTTTCCCAGGTTTTCATCGGCTGAGATTCTTAAACATTATGGTCCCTAATTGGTATTCAAGCTCCAATTAACCATTTAAGCTCCATCTGCAAAAGCATTTTGTGGAATCTCTTAGTAAGTTCTATAATGTAATTATACATCTATGGCTATACCTAATCTTATTTCAACCTTCTTACAATCTTGTAAGACTATTTCTCCTATAGAGTGATACGTCCATCCGGGGTAAAGCAATTTAGGTCTTATCATAAGATTTTGACCAAAAACTATTTGCTTGACTTCCACAGTTATATTTAAGTTTTTGGTCTCTCATCCATCACGATCTTCTTATCTACTGTTCATGCTCCAGAATTCTTGAACTCGATACCAAATGATGCAATACATCTTAATATTTTGCCTTGAGGGGTTGTGGAAGGGTAGATTAGTGAAATGAAAATTGGAAAACAAATGTCAGTGTGCTGTAAAAAAAGAGCTCTAGAGATTTTACTTCAGATTTGATGAAGGGACTATAAACAATATTTAATCCAGTATACCTTGAAATCCATTGAAAAAATGGGGTACCCATAAGGGAGCAAATGAGATGGTTTAATATTACTTGGATAATTCTTAGGTCTTAAGCTAGAATCAACTCCCTTGAAAGATACATACAGAAGCTTACCTGAGTATGTCATGCTAACGTATCATGTCATGTAATCCACGTGCCCCATATCAGCACACACTTTTAAAAAGTGCCCAGGACATATGCCTTGAGATTCTCAGGCCTTCGTAAATTGCTTCAAAGCTTACACTTGGCTGTAAGTTGTCAAGGTTTACGCCTCAACTTATTAAGGATCGTGGCTCAAGGCATAAGTCTTGAGGCAGTTGAGGAGTGCGGTCTTCACTATAATTCCCAAAACAGAGTATTTAAATGTTGTCCCCCATCGATTGAGAACCACACTCTTATGAGATTCGCAGAGAGCCAGACTCAATTTTTATGATGGTGTACAGTCCTATTTATGTATGCTAAAACCCCAAAATGACACCCCTACCATATCCTAAAACATGGCCAAGTTGGTAAAATGACCATAACAGTTGTAAATTGCAAGTTCATGGTGCTTTCTAAAGTGAATAAGCTTATCTGCAACCCAAATGATCTACTCCAATATAGTAAATTACTATCAGTTTTACGAAACAATTAGAAACCACACTGGAGTTAATAGCATATCATGCAAACTTGATAATTTTCCCAAAGATAGTCCTGGATCATTGTGTTCCAAATTTTCTCTTCATCTAAATTCCAAGAAATATTTATAAGTAATTGAGGCTTTCTCGAAGCCAACTAATGAATACTGCAATATCCCATGGACGCAATCGGCCCTTTCTCTTTTCCAAATTCTTGTCTAACCTATACTCCAGGAATGACAGCTCACTTTCAGATGTATCAGTTGAGAACCTTGAGCATTGTACAAGGGCATGCCTATTACCTTTGGGTGGATTTGCCACAATAATAGGCCAATCTTATAGATTAAACAAGAATCATGAGATGCTGACTTACAACCCTCCATCTAAATGTTTATAAACCAAATGCAAAAGCTATTAAATAATAAGTGCACTACAAACATTTCAATAAGAACGTTCTATTTGCAATAGAATTATTAAAGTTATTGTAAATAGAATGATCGAATGCTTTAAATTAAACAAAAGATAAAAGCACCATCAAACACTTCCATGTTGAACTGAGAGGATGAGATAGAATCTGGACAAATGAAGCTGAAAGGTTGAATGATAAAATATAGATGTATAAAAAGAATGAAGGCAAACTGTACAAAGAAGCTTAGCTTTTTAAACCTTTCATCAATTGAGGAAATAAGGTCGATAATCTAGGATTTCAAGATTCCATCCCTATTTTCAACTAATATATCACATTAACACCAGTTCTGTGACCATCAATTTTCAGGATAGGCACCTTGGCAGTTGTGATTGGAAGAATATCAGAAACATGCCCTTTACCTAGAGCATATGAATCTGTACATGAGATGCATCCAAGTACCACTTCTTATTTTTTTCATAAAGAACAAAAGGAGACTGAAGAAGTTAGAATCAAGAAGTCCTTATTAATAATTGCAACTACCATTGTAATTATAGGGAATGCCATCTACTAATCCATGAAACTTAACCAAATAAAAATAAGTTACAGCTTGAAGGAGCTGCTTCTCAACACTACTCTGTTTCTATCGTATCTCTTGATAGGAAAAGATTTCTTTGATAAATTACGAAACTTGGAGAACATAAATACTAAAAAAGAGCAAAGAGAATTCAGAAAACTTAGTATAAAAGTTTGATGAAGAATAATTCAACAAATTAGGAGCTATCCCATAAAGTAACCCATAGAATTCCGAAGAGCCAAGTAACCCTTTCTCACACAAAATACGTGAGAAGAACTTGACCTGATAAAAATAGAAACAAAAACAAAGAATCCAATACTATCAAAAAATAGAGCGACCCCATAAACCCAATGAAGGAAAACTCACCATATGTACTCAGCAATAATCTTTTCTATAGAGTCAGAGAGATTAATGAGATTTGAAAGCGGTGACATTATTATTGGTACATAATAGGCGACGCCATTCTCGTCGACCTTACGTTTCATTGTCAGATCCATCAATGAAATTAAGGATTGGAAAGAAAACCTAGCAGAAGAAATGAAGAGATTTTTGTGGGCAAAAGGAATGAATTTAGAGTGAAAATGAGACCAGAAGTTGGGTATTGGTTGTACCGTAGCTGCTGCACAATTTGGATGGTTGTGTGGGGAATGGAGTAAACTGGCGGAATGGTGATTGCATGTAAAAATGTATAAAAGAAACAGCCATAGAGACAGAAAAGAAAAGGGGCAAAAAAAAAAAAAGTCCCCAGGGCACATATTGGTAAGTGTGAGTTAAAAGGCAGCCTTCCACCCTTATGAATTGTAACAAATTTTGCTCTTTTATATATTGTAGCGATATTTTCTGCTACCTTGCTTACTGATTATTTTAGGCTCTGATCCATTTTTATCGCATTCTAATGCAACAGACTCTATTAGACTGTAGAGCCAAGGTATGCGAGGTGCTTGGAATGGCAGAATCCCAATGTGAGTTACCAATGGGCATGTCTGGCGACTTTGAGCAAGCGGTGAGCTGAGGATCTGGTTATCAAATTTACTTTGTTAACGCAATTAACAAGAACGCAACGTTATGTTACCAATTGATTACTCATCGGGGTCTAGTCTCTACTTTTTGATTGATTTTGTGACGTAATAGTCTTAAATTACTAGTTCAGCACCCTGTGCTACATATATATTTGAAAGAATGACAACATCTGTTCAATAATTCCGTTAACTACTATTTTTTTTTCTTTTCTTTTTTTCATTTCGACTAATATCAGTATAGCAAATGGTTGATCTATCACAAACATATATCAAGTAGATGGGTTGGGAATACACATATATCACTATATACTTCAACTTAAACCTTAAAAATGCCGACTTAGAATCCTAGTCATTCGATAACCAAGATAGACAATTTCTTTCTAAGAACACCAATCATCCTTTAGCCCCAAGTCATCATATTTTTATGAGATACGTAGATTAAGAAGTCGATGCCTAATCTTCCTTAGCTTCAATCTGCATAAATGGATCGCAAAAAATTTCCATCAGGGAACACCAGGCAAAGCCAAGCACAAACATGCACAAATTATCCGCTGCTTCCACATCAATAAAATGTGATGTCTCATTCATTTTATATCAACTAACACTGTAATAAGGATAGGATAATATAAATAAATAAATATATATATATATATATATATTTATTTATTTATTTATTTATATTTTGGTGAATTTCAACTGAGGAGTGTATCATAGATCCTCTCTGTAAGTGTCAAAAATAATGTTATAGATCAAAACCCCTGATACATGCATAACAAAATTTGTTCCTCCAATAAAAACAAAAGAAAGGGGGATTAAAAGGAGAGGGAAGAAAAGGGAATCAAGAGGATAATCTATATGAATATCCCCAGCACAGTACAGCTATTATGATTCCATAGCGGCTGCCTCCTGCTTTTCATCTGGATTAGAATTTTCAACTCGTGGTCGTCTCACAGCTGAAAATGGGAAAAAGAAGTGTAAGTTATAACAACAAAGTGGCACCTAACCCTGTATAAATTCATGCCACCTAACGATAAACTGAGAATTGATTCAAGACTCACATTTGATAGATGATCCTGCAAGACAGGTGAGCCTGGATCTGGTATTAGCCTCAGCTAGTGGATTCGTCTTCTCCTTATTAGCCATCCGAACATCCCAAATGCGTATAACCCCATCAGACGATGCAGATGCCACAATGTATGGATCCTCCTCCCCTGAATCACTGCTCTTAGATAATACAACAATGCCTTTGACACGGGCTGCATGAGCATCTTCAATGCTATATGCCATTTTCCCACTGGCTGCATCCCATGCCGTCACATTCCTATCCTCTCCTCCAGTAAATAAAATCCCATTCTGTCAAAAGGGTTTATAATAAGCATGGCATAAATAATATCAAAGAAAATATATACACAAAAAGATGGAAACCATACATTTCCTGGGGCTGCACAAAGGACTCTCTTCCGATTATCCAGCTCAATAATTAATTTTGCATCCTCAGATTCGTGAATACTAATTTTCTCATCAGCTACCATGAAGAATTTTTCACCGGTTTCATTGAATTGTACAATTGATGACTCTTTGCTTAGCCTGCAGTAGAAACTGCGTCTGCCCCTAACCAAATTGACCATGGCCAAGCACTCATCGTGGCCTACCGTCAATGCTAGCTGGCCAGAGGGGTGGACGGAGAGGGAGTTGACTCCTTTCTTATGAACTTTAAGGGTTTTAAGGTGGACGAAGGGGTCGGCATCGTAAATTGAGAGAAAACCTTCAGCATCAGTGGCAAAGAGATTTCGGGGGAAGGAAGAGAGTGAAGGAGGTGCAAAGAAGGAGAGAGAGGTGATGGCAGACGATTGGTGGAGGGAGCCGATCTCGGAGGAGGAGGTGAGATCATAGATTTTGATGGTGTCATCATATCCACCGGAGACAGCGGCAGAACCGAATACTGCAACGGCCTTGATGGTGGATTGGTGGGAAGGGAAGGTAAAAGTGGAGAAAGGGTGAGGTTCTGGCGATGTTTTAACCTGTAACCCCATATGAATCGCTCGTAGGATCCTGCCACCAAACTCATCTCCTAACTTTTTTCTTTCTCTAAACAATGATGATCCTGTGATTTTGAACCTGAGACGAACTTCATAAATTAGGCCCCCCAAAATTGTGGCATGCATGCAAAATCTACTTGTATTATGGAACCAACTATTAACTTAAAACTTAACAGTAAATCAAAAAACAATTGAAACTTGGGATAATCAAGAGACAAAAACTATAACTTCCACTACCATCAAGGTAAACACACATCGTGTTCCTGAATTTACCGTGTTGAATAAAAAATGTTAATTCCTTCGTCTACAAAGAAGCCTTTATTCCAATCCTCGTCAGGTAATCAATAGAATCTTTTTATCTTGAGTAGCTCAATGAAGGCCAAAATCTTGTCAAGAGTTAACCACAGAAACTTCGGCTTCAATATAATATTATTTATTATGATTCTTTGTGAATCCACTGAATGACCTAATCCTACCTTGGTAAATTCTATAACTTGTTTCAATGAGAACCAATCTGATCTATATAACCTAATTCTAGTTCGGTATATTGAGAGCATATTTCAATTTTGTGTAGCTTAATTCAAAATACAAAGCTGGATCAAGCGTATATCATATGAGCATTAATTTCAAGAAAATCATACTTTCTTGTCTTTTCAATTGATTAACAAGATAACTCGAGACTTTCTTTTCCTCTTCCAAGTGCAGATTTTAATTTCAGTAAGCCATACTGGGGTTAAGTAAGATATAATATTCATCATTATGACTCCTCGTGAATCCAGATGAATGGCCTGGTCCTATTTTGATAAATTACTAGGAACTGAAGTGATCAATTCAAGTCTTAGAACATACAAGTTAAAGCTTCAAGAATATAGAAATTTGTTTTTAAAAAACACTCATCAGAAAAATAAAAGCTTCAATCAAGAATCTGAGGGAAAGAATAAATAACACATTACACATATGATCAATAATCATGGAGAATCTAGCTATGAGCAGGGGCGGAGCCACCTGGGGTCTAGTGGGGCAACTGCCCCCCCCCCCCCCCCCCCCAACAACTGGATTTTGGTCCTGGGTATTTCATCTGTTAAACTTGAGGGACAACCAGTTTTTAAGGCAATGGAAAACCATAAACAACCGCATCAAAAATTCAAGAGAAATATTGTTGAAAAAACTACTGCTGCTAGAGAAAGACTGCAAACAACAATTCTGGAAAAATAAAATAAATTATAAGGAGCTGAGTTCAAATTAATCATTCACAACAAACAAATCGAGTCGATTTCTACATATGAATCCCGTTTTAACACTAATAAAATCCGATATTACCTTCCAAGTTTGGTGATGAAGAAGGTGAGTCGAAATCACTGCAGCATAAGATAAATTGGTGCCGAGAGGGTGATGAATATGCCCAATTTTAAATTTAATACCGAGAAAGAAACCTAGCCTCTCTTCTCCGTTCGCTAAACAGACGTGAGCTATCCTTTCATGAACCTGCCTTTCAATTGAGCTTTATAAATATTTTTCCAAAAAAAATCACGTATAATCAAGCAAATAAAGATAATTCATGAAATACTATACATTAATTTATATATTATAACTACTTCACATCATAGAAAAGAAAGCAAAAAATACATAATTTTTTTTTTTTTGTAACTGAACCATAAATAATCAAAACTTACAAAACATTCTTCTAAAATTAAGCAAAATTTATGATATCTCACAATTACTCTATTTTAATTAAATATTCGCTACATTTGGACATAATATCCACCTCTGAAGCCGGCTATTCTCCAAGGCCATGACAATACCTAAAAAAATGGGACATAATATCGATCTACCAAATGACAAACAATGGCATCTCATTGAGTGTGGGAAACATAATTTCATGTGTTCAATAAATTTTTGAAGTAAAAAAAGTTGAAACGGTTAAGTATTAATTTTTTGTTTTAATTACCTGGGGTTAGGGGTGGGCAAAAACCCCGACCAACCCAACCCAAATCGATCGGTTTTGGGTTGGTTTTTTAAGTTCAATTGAGTTGAGTTAGGTTGGGTTGGGTTAAAAAATTGAATTTAAGGTTGGGTTGGGTTGGGTCTTGGGTTATGAATTAAAACGCAACCCGACCCAACCCAACCCAACCCGATGAATTCAAAAAATTAATATCTAAAATGAAAAAAATAAATTAAATAGACATAATAGTAAAGATAAGATAATGATTTATAATATATAAATGTCAATTTTCTTCACATAGACCGATTCACATGAACACTATTTAAAATGAATGTCATTTGACGTTAAAATAAAAATTAAAGACATGATAATGAAGTGATTGAATTTCAAAAAATTGTAAAAAAGAAAATGCTTCTTAAATTTTAAACTTATTTATACATTATTTTTGGAAAGAATTCCTTATATGTGTGTTTTAAAGGCGTAAATTTTCAAGTAATTTCAAATTCTAAAAAATTATCCAAATTTAACAAATAAATCGAATCTAACTTTGATTGAGCCGAAACCCAACCCGACCAACCCAACCCAACCCAAACCAATTTTGATCAGGTTGGATTAGGTTGGGTTTAAATCAATAACTGGGTTGGGTTGGGTTGGGTTTGGGTTGGAAAAAAAATCGACCCAACCCAACCCACGCCCACCCCTACCTGGGGTATGCACAGATTGCGCTTTTCCTTGTTCCATTTAGACACTGCTAAAAGAAATTTAGAATTAAAATCTTAGCTTAAAGTAGTGTATCGATTCAAAATTTTGTCTACAATTATCTTTTGCAATGGGCTCTTTGCCACATAAAGCCATACATAGGATGCAGCCTTTTTCACGTAGGCTTTGGATGAATCTCTCGTGTGAAAGTTTCTATCAAAGACATATGAATTGAATTCTTACAAAGGATGGGACAATCTAAATTTTTTTCTTTGTAAAGTGAATAACCATACACTTGCTAAGAATTAATCCCAATGATGTAATTTGTCACAAGATATATTCGCTTATAAGTCAAAAGCGGAATCTAAATGAATATCCAAAAGAATTTAGATTGATGAATCAAAATATAGGACTCACCTTCCATTCCCTACTCAACTAATTTGAGATAGCCACTTAGTTGTAGCAACTCGCCAACAATTCTATCAGGTTAGGTTAAGTTACTCTTAATTACTTGCAATCAACGAACATCATATGATTAAATATAAATGAGTAATGTCAAAAGTGAAAAGTAGATTGTATATGTATACAAAACACATTAACATGGATATGAAAGCATCAAGTAGCAACATGACACTGGTCAAGTACTCGAGTTATATAGATTACATAAAAGAAAATTATTGATGATACCTTGCTAGAGAGTAAGTCAACGCAAAATTGGCTACACCAGCTCCAACAACAACATTTGGCCATCTTCTTATAATACATACTTTTTAGAACAAATCACCAGGGACAATGAGATTTTCGCTTTATGGGTAAGGGTTTTGACACACATTAATGCAAGTGTTACATCAATCATTCCTAAAGATACTCATCAGATCTGCAAAGAGCACTTCAGCTACTGTAAATAGAGCTTCGGGTGTGAAGATGTTCAGCAAAGAAAGGAAGGTCTCGACTTGAGGACCCCAATGGAAATTGAGCTTCGACAGGTAGACAACTCATCTTTTCTCCATTTTAACTTGGTTGACCATGCTTGCATGTGACGTTCCTTGGGAGCTTTATTTGCGAAGAGTAACACCTTTAAAATTTATTATTGTAAAAATGTTAAACATCTATAAATGTTTGATTTTTGGTTGATGACAATTTTTTGATAGAAACTGTTAAATGTCCTTTTGACACACAGATTAAAATGTTTAGGATGTTGTTTTTACCATTAAAAATTTGAAGTTGAGTTGCACTTTTTTGGGATATCTGTTACAAAATTCTCTTTATCACAAACCGACTCATCTTGAACTCGTGAATCGGCTTGTTTTTTATTCAATTTTGACTTATTTTATTTATTTTTTAAAAAATAAAAATATTTTAAAAAAGGAACCGACTCATGAACAAGGTTAAGCTTATATGAGCCGAGCTTGGTTCGTCCTTGGGGCCATTGCCAGCCTTCTGTCTCGATGTTCCGTACAGTACCAATGGTCCCTCCGAGAGCAGGGACCAAAAATAAACGTTACCACATTCGAGCACACCGAAATAACCATAATATCCTTTTCTCCACCGTGCGACTCTTGTCTGTGCGGCTTAGCAATAATTCTGTCCATGTACAATTACAGTAGAAAATCTAAGCCATCCAATCCAATCGAGACTCGCCAAAACTCAACCACATTACTCACATGGTCACACCTCTTATCAATTCTGCATCTCCATATATTATCCTCTTTTTCCACTTACCAGTTACCAGAACCACACAGGGCTATACAACTATACAATATCAAACTTTTTCTTGTTTTCTTCAGAATCAAGAACCCAAAAGGCTGGATTTTAATTAGGGGGCATTAGAGATTCTTGTGGTGTTGTTTTGAGAGCGGGGTAAAACCCAAAGGGAGATGAGTTTTAGAAAATGCGGCTATACTAAGAGCAAAACCGCTTCTTATCCATGTCCGGACAGTATGACGTAAGGGTTGTGTAATCGTGAGCAGCCCTTCGCCGCATAGTGGTGTTGACACACAAAAACTAAGCTCAATTAAGCAAACTCAATTAAACGGCCCAAATAATGGAGCTAATTTGAGAAGAGAGTAAAGTCCAATTTGAAAGGCAGGCCCAAGCGAGATTACCCAAGAAGGAGTCGTGCTACAGTAGCTCATAATCGTTTAAATCTGCTGGTCGTCGCTCAGCTGCGCGAGACGCCCCAGATCTGAGCGAGCATAACATCTCCTCACCTTCAAAGGCAACGGTTGTTAAAACAGTTAAGGGGCAACCTTATCGTATCCTACCATCCGAGAATATTGGTTGCGAACAATTATATGATTAGAGTAATGACAGCAGTTTTTAGACAGAGTGCTTATCATGGAGAAAGTTGGTGATTTCTGGACAGAGTGTTTATCATGGAGAAAGTGGGTGGTTATAGAGCGACAAGCGATTTTCAGACAGTTCCACAAGAGAAACTACCAACGAGTGTATAAAAGAACAAAGAGCATACAGAAGCAAGGACCGAACAAATCACTCCCAAACAGAGAATTATGTAATTTCATTTCCTTTAAGTTTTTCATTGTCAAATCATAGTTACTTTATGTGCTTGTGCCCGTTAGAGGCATTTCGTGTCTTGTGAATTGTAATCTTCATAAATAAACATCCATCGTAGGGACTTTGTCTCGAGAGGTCGTTGTTCCTTACACAATCGTCTGAACCTTTCTTTTAATTGTTAGCGGTTTCCACGCGAAACAGGTAGACATGGTGCTTTGCCTTCTGAAGGCGGCAGCCCTTCCGACCTCCTCTTCCTCGCCGACGGCGGGATCTACTGTTAGGCTGCGTAGCGTAATATATAATTAGGTTTTTTCTGTATAAAGATTGATTATTATCTGTATTAATGTTTATCGAAAATATTTTCTCTACTTTGGTTATGGGCTTGGTGGGGGTGTTCTTAAGTTCTCGTAATTTGGAAGATTGAAGATAATATTTCTATTAAGAGATTTAAGATGATGCTGAGAATCAAGAGAGTTCCAACTGTTGTTTCTAATTACCAAAAGGAAGAGGCTGAGGAAGGCGGTTGTGGCTCGAATTGCCTGAGAAACTGCTGCCTTCCAGGTATCAATTGAATTTCTTTGATTATTTAAAGGTTTTCCTTGTTTAATAAAAATGGGGTTGCAATTTTTACTGCATTTTCGAATTAATTAGGAGCAAAGCTGCCTCTGTATGCTTTCAAGAAGGTGAATAAGATTTCCTGCGATAATGGTTTGGTTGACTATTGGATAAAGAGGCTCCAGTTGCCTTCTTGGACTCCCTTCTTCTTGGGGAGGTAATTTTTGTTTATTTTACGATACTCATCAGTCATTTTTAACCGAGATAGCTGTAGTTTTATGAAATTATTGTTGCTTAATGATAGTGGGAGGATCGTATGCAGAGAGGCCTCTTTCGCTATGACGTCACTGCTTGCGAAACCAAGGTTTTCGTCATTAACTTTTTGTTTCTTAATATGTACCAGGTTTCAATTTGAGGCCTTAACTGTAGTCTTGGTTGAATCAAGAGAATATAAAGAATTTTTTTGTGCTATAATGTTTCATATAGGTGATTCCGGGGGAATATGGCTTTATTGCTCAGTTGAATGAGGGCAGGCACCTTAAGAAGAGGCTGATTGAGTTTCAAGTTAAGGTATTGCAGCCGTTTGATGAGAACAAGTTCAACTTTACCAAGGTTGGGCAAGAGGAGGTGCTTTTCCAATTTGAACCAAGCTATGAAGATGAAGTCAAGTTCTTGCCAAGTGCACCCATTGATGTCGAGAATTCACCTAGTGTCATTGCTATCAATGTAAGCTTCCTTTTGCTTGCTTTTCTCATGGTTTTTTGGGGAAATTTGGGGCAGTAGATTTAACCCTTGGTGCATATAACTTAACAGGTCAGTCCTATCGAATATGGACATGTACTGTTGATCCCCTGGATTCTAGAATGCTTGCCTCAGAGGATTGACCGTGAAAGCTTCTTGCTTGCTCTGTACATGGCTGCCGAAGCAGGGAATCCTTACTTCTGATTGGGCTACAACAGCTTGGGTGCATTGCCACCATCAACCGCCTTCACTTCCAGTTTCCAAACCATGACCATTTTAAGTTGCTGTCACTTAAATACTCAAGGGACATACGTATCTAAAGTCTTGTTCATTGTACTCTTAATCACGGCTTACAAAAATGCACTTAGAATTAATAACTTCTTGGTAACTAAGAATAATATCTATAGTTGTCTTGCAAGTTGCAACAGGCTTATTACTTGGCTGTTCCATTTCCTATTGAGAAAACTCTGCCAGGAAGATAACCACTACAAATAGCGGGGTGAAAATCTCTGACATTCTGAATTATCCCGTTAGAGGTCTTGTTTTTTAGGGTGGAAAAACGCTAGAAGATTTATCCAATGTCGTCTCTGACACTTGCATCTGCCTGCAAGATAATAACATTCCTTACAACGATCTCATCTCTGATTCTGGGAGGAGGATTTTCCTCTTCCCACAGGTGAATACTTGCCCGTTCAACACAAAATCATTTGCACTCGAGGTCCGTTTGTTTGATCTTTCACTTTCTAATTATGAATATCGAATGAACAAACAGTGCTATGCGGAGAAACAGGCTCTTGGTGAAGTGAGTCCCGAGCTCCTCGACACTTAATCCAGTGGTTTGGGAAATCAGTGGACATATGGTGTTGAAGCGGAAGAAGGACTACGAGGAGGCATCGGAAGGGAAACGCTTGAAAGCTTCTTGCCGAGGTCTCCCTTTCTGAAGAGAGGCTCGAAGAAGTGAAGGATCTCATATTTGAAGCCATTGCTTGCAAATTTGATGAAGACAAAGCTGTCACTCCAACTTTGATTGAGGACTCGGATGTTACCACTCAACCTCTTGAAGTGCCCTTACAGGCTCCCACCTGCGATGGTCCCTTCCTAGCAGGTTCTGAACTCAAATTTGGGCTTAGAAGACCCGATCAGTGGTCTCTTCATATTATGTTTAATATTATGTCAGTGTGACATGTGAGTTTCTATAGCCTCCCTTGTAGATATGCCTAAATAATGCAAACTAGGTTTGCCGAATGTCTGTAAGTACTGTGTTGGCTTTGCCAATCGTCTCGCTTGTGCTTTCTGAATTTGTGTTGAATGAATGTTTGATTTAGACAATTTTCTTTTTGTGGGTAAATAACTCCTATAGAGGGGAACTAGATTTGCTTTCTTGTGATATTGTTCACCTTATCCAACTCTCCACGTACATTTTTAGAACCATACATTTACCTTCGACTTGTCTAAATTAGAACAACAAACTTCATCAAAAATAAAAATTCGATTTTCAAATTTCTTGAACATTCAACAAGCTGACATTCAAAAATTTTGAGCATGATAATCGATGTAACTTCAACTTCATGATTTGATTTGAGCGTCCCAAATCTTTCTTACAAGAGAGAGGCAAGGCTTGGAATCGAGCATCAAAATTTGAGAGCCAATATTGATAGATTTGTGAGATACTTTTTATTAATTTTTGCGAGATTTTCTATTTT